>OZ038453.1:2954336-2999225 GCA_964036195.1 Sphaerolaimus hirsutus | reverse complement strand
CGAGGAAATACGATAACTTGAGAACGAGTGGAGCTATCGCAGCCATATTTTCAGGGATCCTTTCCTATTTAGTTGTTAATGTTACACACAATTTGATGTTACACTTAACCTACAATTTGATGTTAATCCGACCACCAAGTGACAAGTTATTTGAAATCTAGAGCGTATGTCTAAATTGCCGCACCCTGTATAGTTTATATTTATAGTGTTTATATGCATTTATAAGGTAAACTGGGCGGGTCATGAAAACGAGTCAGTGTTTTAGTCCTTGGTTACCAATGATGTATGTTTTTTCATTCGAACTTGAATGGATGGATTCCATTTGGTTCATGCAGGGATGTAGCCAGGATTTTTGAGCGGGGGGCGAATTGTATACGGAGCTCGGCGAACGGGGGGGGGGCAGCGCCCCCCCCCCCCCCTAAATTTGACCCCTGTGGTAAAGGAATGGCGCCTTGGCGCCAGCGCCATTCGTAGGCACGACGCCATGGCGCCATTGGCGTTGGCATTGGCGCCAAATAGTGCTGTACTTGTACGTATTTTACATACATATACAGCGACGGGGGCGAATTTTCAGTACTTTTTTTGGTCCTAAACCACAGGTATAACTAAAATATACTGTGTGGTGCCGAAATGCGCGCAAAATTTTTCCGGACTGGCGACAAAATCGCTTTACGGAAGCACCATTTCGGGTATATTTTCTTGTCCGACCCGGGAAGGGGGGGGCGGCGGCCCCCCCCCCCGCCCCCCCCCTGATTACGTCCTTGGTATCATGATACATCATATTCAACCAAAGTTTTTACGTGAGAATGGTATGATTTTAGATAGACAAATCATTACAAAAAGTCGGATGGTAAGGTATCTTATCGCTGCAGCCACAACAAATTCCTCCAAAAAGTACCGTATTTCCTCGAAATACCCCCAGGGGTTTATTTTTTCAGAGTGGAAATTTTGAGGGGGGGTATTTCGAGGGGGGCTTATTTGAGGGAGGTTATACTTTCATCAGGAAAATTTTAGAGGGGTTTATTTTGAGGGGTTAATTCAAGTGGTGTTAATTCAAGCTAATACGGTATTCTTATTAATTTTAGAAATTGGTAGTAAATTAGAGATATGTAGAAATTGCTGTATCTACTCAAATAAATCACATGGGGAATTATTTTTATTCAAGAGGGGAATTATTCCCATAGGTGGCGCAAGGTCCCAATTTGCCAAATTCACATTCACATTAGCCAAAATTTCACCTTGTGACACCTTTTTATTGGAGCCCTTATGTGAAGTTGGCAGTCAGCCAAAAAAATTGAAATCGCTATAAATATAAGTAAAATTGGCTAAAAAAGGTAAATAACCATGTATATAGATGAAAATAGTGATTATAAAGGTGAAAATAGGAAAAATGGAGCGATTTTGGGCTAATTTTGCGCTTTCATTCTCATTTGTACAATACGTGCTTGTGAATGTGACAGTGAAATTTCTGCTTGTGACACCACAAATTCTGCTTGTGACATTCACAAGCGCACAAGCACTTACGCCGCCTATGATTATTCCAGTAAAATGCTGTGGAATTTATGTTATCCTAAAGATGAAAAAAGTGTCACAGCTTGTGGAAATCACTAACTTTGGACTGACCATCTTGAATATTTTCGTTTTTTTTCGCTTATTAACAGGCCTTCGGCAAACATAAGTTGATCATTAAGTTGATTACATGCATTTTCAACCCACCATGCCCCCCCCCCCGATAATTCTATTTGTTATCCTATCATTTTCCTCTTATCCTATTAATCATTTGTCTTGTAATGTCCAGATGAAGGGCAATGGAACTAATTTATCATGCTCTTTTTGTGCACATGACAAGTGTTTTGTGGTAATTGTTTATTTGTATGCTGTTTTTGCACCATCAATATTCGTGTACGAACAGCAGAATGCCATTGTCAATTTTGCTACCATCTTTCTGACCAGGAGTATAGATTTAAGCTTTTATTCAACATCACATTTTAGATCAAAAATTGAAATAACATTCATCATCAGTACTATTGAAATTACTAGTGTCAAAAAAATTTTTTGATGGAAAACGGAAATGGAAACAGAAAAAAAATTAAGCGGCCAGAAAATGAAAAAATATTCACTTGCCGGAAAACGGAAAAAAAATTCAGCGGCCGGAAAACGGAAAACAAGGCCGGAAAATCGCAAAAAGAAAATGAAGTTTGCACGGAAATGGATTAAAATTGCTGAAATTTTGCCGGAAAATGGAAAAAAAAATTGCTGAAATTTGCTGGAAATGGTAAAAATTGCTGAAATTTTGATGGAAAATAAAAAATTTACACAATTGAAAGCCTGCATGCATGTTTACCAGTTTGGCTGAAACAGAAAACAGACAGTTGAGCTGGAAAAGGGAAAATGAGCTGGAAAAACGGGAACGGAAAAAAATTGTGGTCAGAAAACAGAGAAAAAAGTTTCGGCAGCTGAAAAACGGAAAAAAAATTTGCTTTCAAAAAACGGAAACGGAAAACGGTAATTTGACACTCTAGAAATTACATGCAAAATGACAAAAATAATTTATAACATTTATTTTTAGCATTGGCACAGTCCACAGCCATATTGTTTATCCAAGCGTCAATAGCAACTAATGAATTTACATGATATCAATTTACTTGTTGGTAGAAAAATGGGCGTGAATCGAATAAGTATGCCATATGGCCGCTGCTTGACTGTTTTATTTATTATGGACAATAATTTCATAGCAATAATTCACTCCAATTTAGTTGTGTTAACAATTCTGCACTAAATTGTGTTGTGTTAGAAGAATTCAATTTTGCCTCATTACTCATGTTGGTAGTGATTAGTGATGGAATGGCACCATGGCGCTGGCGCCATTTGCGGGCGCCATGGTGCTTGGCCCTTTTGTCCCTTGTCCCTTGCACCCTTGTTTACTTTACTGTATTCAGGTGTGAGAAACAAAAGTATTTTACATATACATATACTTTGGAAAAAGTTCAGTATTTATAACAACTGTATCACTAACAAAGTAGTGATGGAAAAGTGCCAGAAAAAGGGCACCAATCGCCAATGGTGTCATGGCGCCATGCCATCACTAACCAAAAGTGCCATGGTGTTTTTCCGGACCCCAGCACCACAAGCACCAATTGTACCAGGCCAGGTGGCAATGGCACTAAGTACCTAAAATTGTAATATTATACAATATGTCGGCAGAGTGATAGTGTCATATTTCACCCAATTGCACAGTGTGCCAAACTGATCCACCATATAAAGTACTTGTTTTTGTAAAGGCAATTCATAAAGCCTGAGCCTAAGCTATGTGCCAAAAAACACCATGGTGCTTTTTGTTTTGGTGCCAGGCACCAGTGCCAGGTGTTTTCCCCCTGGCGCCATGCGCAACAACACCACAGCGAAATACATAGCACCAAGTGTGAAAAGTGCCACAGCAGCTGTTTTTTTGGCACTAGTGCCTGGTGCCAGCCGCAGGATGTACGCAGGATTTTTGAGCGGGGGGGGGGGCAGATTGTCTTTTGAGCCGGGCAAATGGGGGAGGGCGACCCCCCACCCCTAATTTTATTGTGAATTGAATAGACCCATAAAAGTGTCATTCCAGGCCCGGCAAGGGGGTCGCCAAACAGCAGATGAAAAGCACATTTATTTATTCAGGGACAATCACAACAAGATGTGTACCTTACAAATGTGCAAATTGCTAGCTACTGTGCTGCAGCTGATCATATTTAGTCTGAAATCTGCCCCATGTATGGGCGTTAATGCCAATGGTGTCAATGGTGAGTCACGTTGTCTTTCTACAATATCAGATTACAATCATTGACAGTACAAAACAAATTCACAGCAGTGAAATCTTCTCCACACTGTGAGGCAAACTCAATCCTGTACGTTGGTTTGTGCTGGACAGTGGAAGAGGCAGGCAAGGACTGGACGGCCGCCTGGGGCAGCTTCCACCTGGCCGCTGCTGTGCCCTTCTGGCAGCTGGCCAACGTGCACAGTCCAGCTGTCAGACTCGCAGTCTTTGCACTACTGCAGGTGCAGTTTTCTCACACTGGATGCAGACTGATCCACATGTTTCAAGCAGGGGTCTCCAATGGGGTGGGGTGGGAGGGTAATAGGGTTCAAACGGGATCCCGATCCCGGATCCCGTGAAATTCTGTGATTTAGCAGTCCCGATCCCGATCCCGAAATCCAAAAATACCAATCTCGATCCCGATCCTGAGAACTTCTAAATCCTGATCCCGATCCCGAGAATCTCCCAAGTCCGGGATCCCGATCCCAGAAAAAAATAGTGAAAAAAATAAAAAGTGAAAAAAATGACATTTTTGTGTGCAAAAATGTGAACGCAAACCCCCAGCGTCCATTTTATGTAACTTTTCTGGTATCCAACAGTGTTTTGAGACCTTTATAAACAACTGTGAATGCCAGAACAGTGACGAAAATCTCTATCCCTAGACCCTAATCCAGATCCCGAAAAATGACAATCCCGATCGCGATCCCGATCCCATGACCTCAACCCCGGCCAATCCCGATCCCGATCCCGATCCTGAAATCTCAAATTACCAATCCCGATCCTGAAATCTCAAAATACCAATCCCGACCCCGATCCCGAAACCCCAATCACACCAACAGGCAATTGCACTCATTTAATATTATTCCTCCTGTGAGAATCTTCTCATCCATTCAGAAGTTCAACTCAACACAAGAAGTGAGAGTGGCACTACACAGGAACTCTGCTGACAGTGGCTATACTGTATGGAAATGGCATCAGAAGGGTGTAGCCACCTCTGAATGGGAAGACCACACTGCGGGTGTTTTAAATGAGCTAAACACCAAAATGTCAACTTTTGTAGTGATTGGCGAAAGCCCTATACCTATAGAAAGTGTACTGAATTCAGCCTAACACACCAAAAAAGAAGCTAGATACTTTTATTTTCCATTCTGTACCATTCAGTGCAGATCCTGCAGGTGCCTTTGCAAAATAGTTTTCAACCAAAATTTCAAAAACTCATAAATTAGCTTTGAATGCATTTGAGTTTACTATAATGGGGTGTCAACCAAGGACGTATCCAGGGGGGGAGGACAGCAGCCCCCCTCCCTTCCCAGGGTGAGACCTAAAAATTCCCAGAAAATGCAACTTTTAATAAATATTTTTTTGATGTTTCTTAAAACTGTTGCACGCAAGCACGCAATTTCTTCCCCATGCATTGTATTTTCAGCAGACCGGTCCCTATAGACCAATATCCTTGGAAATGAACACATTTTTGTGACTTTCGCTGTATACATATGCATATTTACATACATATAAAGCAGTTCTGGCGCTGGCGCCAATGCCAAAAGCGACATGGCGTGGTGCCTTTGTATGGCGCTAGCTCCAAAATGCCTTTCCGTCCCTATATAGGGAAAAATTTTAGGGGGGCTGACATAGTATGAATATGGTAGATATAAGATGGCTGATTTGTTAGATAGAAGATGGTTGATGAAAACGCATGTGAACAATAGCCAACTGCAATGCCCTACGATAGGACTTCAGGCACACTGGTTGGGGGGCAGCTGCAGGCAGCCACTGATGGCGCCCTACTCCCTGCCCTCTACATGTACAGTGAGTCTATGTGATTTTATACACAGGCTTATAGAAAGCTAGAGGCGACTAAATTTTAACTGTGGAAGATGAAGTGTCTACTAATAGGTCATGTTCACTATTTCAATGAACCATGGTTGAGAATTAGGCTCTACTTGTGTAATTCTTGTATAGTGTTCATGTTCACTGATATTGCAATTGCAGCACCAAGCCTAAACCACTACACACCACATTATGGATGCCGTAATTGTGAAATGCAGTCAGGATCGATTTTGGAAGAGCACACAGACATTGAGCGAGTAGAGTGCAGTCGGAAGTGCAGCCAGCTGCCCCGGTGCGCCGGCTACAGTCTGCAAGCGGACAAGTGCTCCCTGCACGGCTTGGGCTTCCTTGCAAACTGCACAAACACGACCGACTCGAAATTCTGCCAGAAAGCTCCAGTTGTTAAAGGTGGTGTGCAATTAATTCATAAATCAGTGGCCACCACTGCATTGTGAAAGTGGGAAAACCAAGAACTGTTTATCCTTGTATTGTATATCCTTGAAAGAGTCACAGGGGAGTTGTTTGTCAGATTTGTGACTGGTTATTTGAGGGGGGTGTCATTTGAGGGGAGGAGCTTTTAGTCAAAATATTGGATAAACTGCATGGCCAATATATTGTACAAATAGAATTAAAATTAGTTGCAATAAACCTGTAGGTCAGAACAGAAATTCCATAATTCAAGCAATGGAATCTATGCTAGTGAAAATGGGCTGCAAAATAATATATTATTTTTAAGGAATGCATACAAATAACATTTTTAATTGTCATCTTCCCCACCCATCAGAGAGGGGGTGTTATTTTTTCCTCATTATTTACAGAGGGGGACTTATTTGGCAATATGCAGTATATTTATAGATATCTAAACTGCTGATTGTGTCTCGCAGGCTGTCTGGTGCCTCCACTGGGGCCAAATGTGCGTGTGCAAGCGGAGCCACCCCCCCAATGTGGGCAGGTAACAGATGTCCGTCATGCCTAGTTTTGGATTTGTGGTTGCCACCTGATGCAATTTTGAATGTCACTTTTGAGGTTCATTTACAGCTAGGGTGTCAAAAAAATTTTTTACGGAAAACGGTGGCGGAGACGGAAATTTTGTTTCAGTGGCCGGAAAACGGAACGGAAAACGGAAAAAAAATTTGCACATGGCGGAAAACGGAAACAGAAAAACTATTTCAGTGGCCGGAAAACGGAAAAATGGGCCGGAAAAACGGAAACGGAAAAAATTAAATTTGCAAAAATTTGCTGACATTTTTCTGGAAAATGGATAAAATTTGATGAAATTTTGCTGGAAGTGGAAAAAATTTACATAATTGACAATCTACATGAATGTCTACCAGTTTGGCTGGAACAGAAAACAGAAACTTGACCAGAAAAAAGGAAAAGAAAGAGAAATGAAGCAGAAAAATGGAAAATTGAGGTGGAAAATGGAAAAAAGGCGGAAAAACTGAAAATTGAGGCGGAAAACAGAAAAAAATGGAAAAACTGAAAATTTAGACGGAAAACGGAAAATGAACCGGAAAAATGGAAACAGAAAAAAAGTGGCCGGACAATGGAAAAAAAAATTTCAGCAGCCTGAAAACAGAACGGAAAATGGAAATAAATTTGCCTGCGGAAAACGGAAACGGAAAACGGAAATTTGACACCCTATTTACAGCTTGACAAAATATTAAAATTTTAAAATGACAAATTCAGTCTCAACAAAAAATACACAATTTACAGTACAAATATGGAGAATGCCTAGTAGAGATATAAATCCTTGAATTGAAAGCACAAACCGATATCTATATCATGTCACAGAATTATCGAAAAAAGTCCAGTTATTCTTGAGATATGAATTTTATGTCAAGATTTGTCAACTTAATGTGGACATTGTCCTCTAACCAGGGTTGATTTTATTAAAATCATTTGTATACAAATTGTAATAAAATTGTATTAAAATGTATTTTATTGTTATTTTATTCTTGTTTCATTTTATTTTATTTTATTTTATTCCAAGATGTTAATAAAATAATAAAATGGCCCATTTTACAAAAAAATTACATAAATTTTACAAAAAATCTGAATCTTGCATGCAAGGCCAGAAAAATGTTATAATCAGACCTAAACATGAAAAACGTGTGACAAATTTTTCCATTACTAGCAGTAGGTATTGTTAGCTAGTAGCAAGTGTTAAGTTACAATTATTGATATGAATGGTTTGCATTGTCAGTGGAAGTACTACTAGTGTGCTGGCACATTTGTAAAAATAACATGCAAGGTGTTAATTGTCATGACAAATGTAAAGTAGAGTCAATTGACATCTCAAATGTCAAGCAAAGTGTCAATTGTCATGACAAATGTCATGCAAAGTATAAATTGTGTATCCAAATCTTATGTTTTGGTATCAAAATATTACGTTTTTGGTATCCAAATCTTATGTTTTTGTATCCAAACGTTCACATAAGATTTGATACAAAAACAACATCAAAATTTGGATACAATTTGCTTGACAGTTGCCACTTTAATTTATATTTGTCATGACAATTGACACCTTACTTAACATTTGTCATGACAATTGACACCTTACTTAACATTTGTCATGACAATTGACACTTTGGATGACATTTCATATGACATTTGACACTTTATAGGGCTTGGGACTGCCCCAGTTCCGCAAATATACAGGTTGAACCCCAAGCAACACAAGAAAAAAATTACAAAAAGATGAATTTTTATACAATTTTCACAAAAACATGAATTTGTATACAATTTTACAAAAATTCAAATTTTTATTTTGAAATTTTCCATTCTATTTTATTTTATTTCATTCTTAAATTTTTCATTTTTTATTATTTTATTTTTTTTTTTTTCTGAGATTTTGCCAACCCTGCCTCTAACTGACATGACCCTTTTCTGGTCATCAAAATACCAGCAGAAGTGAAGGGGTTTAGCTGCCCAAACACAATAGTACCTAAAGGATTTTCTGTGTGTCAAGCTGACATGACTTGGAGTCACCCAATGACTGATGTGAACTTCTGTAACATAAGTGAGTGCCTGTGCACATTTGAATCCTTTGATCCTGGGATCATTTGCAACAAGTATTCCTGGAATAATGTTGTCTTGTAACATGTAGTCAGCATCCAGAGGAAATTTTAATAACTGAAACAACATTTGAAGAATATATACATCTGAGGTTTGGAGTAGTATTGTCCAACCAATGTGTTTTAAATTGTTCCTCATCTGTAAACAATTACTGTATTTCCTAAAAACACCCACCCTTCAGCTTTCAAGGAAATATAGTGTAAAAAGTATAAAAGATAAATAAAGATATAAATAAATAATACAGGTTGTTCTATTTTTTTCTGCATAATTTTTTTATCTTTCATTCACAAAATATATGAAACTGAAATGTAGAAAGCAGTTTGTTGAGACAGGGTAAGCCAAATAGCAGCCTTATTTCTACCCACAAATATTTTAACAGCATGTGAACAAGTAAATGATGACGCAACTAATGTTTATGACCAGCCAAAGGCAAAAACTGAAAATGGAATTGACTATTATGCTGGCGGTGACTTTGATTTTCAGAATATTGGTGTGGTGGTGTTTTATTTCATTTAGTGTTCTGAATCACAGGTACGAGTGTGCAATTCAACTGCAGTTATAACAAACTATACCATACAACTGATGGTACACAGAATGTGGAATTAGAAACCAATATATGTGGTTCAGATGGGAACTGGACAGCAGTGTGCAAGCCATACAGTCAGTTTTTTACCTGCCAGCTGGTAAGAGAATGAATAGGCTCAATACCATCCTGATTTACTTTTTCATGCCTTAAGAATTGATTGGCAAATAACAGGAGACAAAATTATTATCAAACTTTCAAACTTTTGTGATGTTTGCACTTTTCAAATTAGGCTACTGGCAGCTTGCAGAATTAACATGATGTTGCAGTTATGTAAGAAAAGATGCTGAACAATTCTTCTTCATGTTTACAGTTTGCCCACACGAGCAGCCTGTTGATGGACTGTCCACACTGACATTCTGGGATCCTCATGTCTCCCTGTCGGGGCACCCAGCCCTTGCAGACGGGGACTACTCCCTTGTGAGTGAATCTGATTCCAACACTCTTAAATCCAACCTTTTTTGACTCATTAACAATGATAAGACTTTCAGGTGGGTCATAATGCCACCCAGCAATGTATCACATATTATGCAATCGATGGCAACCACACGGTGAGGAGCACAGTGGTTTCCTGTGAACCTGGGGGCACCTGGGCACTAAAGCCATGCGTTCAAGTTGGTAAGTCAGGGGATTAACATCAGAGTTGTTAAAAGTACATAACTTTTTTAAAGTACCTAAATGTAAATGTAGAGTATTTTGCTTTTACTCACCTCTGAGTACAGAGAACTTCAAGTATTTTTTAAATACTTTTACACTGCATAACGTAAAACAGGTATTTTTTCCAGCAGAAAATGCAAAAGTGTGTATTTTTCTTGCAAAAAAATCAATTTTTTTTCCAGTTTTACTCTGGTATACCGTATTTCCTCGAAATACCCCCCCCCCCCTCGAAATACCCCCCTCAAAATCGGCACTATGAATTTGTGGTCCGGGAAATGCATAACGATGTTCAAAACACTTACTGTGTTACGTTAGAACATCGTTTTTACCATCTACATCCTTATATAAGGCTGAAAAAACTTATAAATGGTGGTTATTGTTGCATTTTTCACGTTTTTCTCTCAAAATTCTCACTCTGAAACAATCACCCCCCGGGGGGTATTTTGAGGAAATACGGTACATAAAGATGTGTCTGTATCCCCTGCTAGGTATTTCATAGGAAAATCTTTTATGTTTGTCACTTTCTATTTGGCAAAAATGAAACCATGTCCCCTAAAAATATGTTTTCTATACTAGTGTACTTTTTGAAAGTAAGTGAGTACCGGTATTTTTTCGTGAGGAAATGTAAACATATTTATGGAGTACTCGAGTATGTGTATGAATCGAGTAAATGTAAATACATTTTAACAACTATTTTTAACATAATGTTTACACAAGGTGTATAACAAATTGCAACAATGTGATTGCATCAAGTTAATGTGACACTTTGTCTCATTAGTCTTTGATATCAAAGAATGTGTGGCAACGGGAAATGATCAAAAAGTTGTTACCAACAAGTTAACTGCCATACCATTAGCATAGTTCGTCACACCTCCAGATTCATTTATAATTTCGAGTTGAGGTGAAATTGTCACATACCAAATGATGGGAACACTCATGCTGGCGCTTGGCACAAATTTGTCTCTGGCGCCATTGGTGCATGGCACCAAAGTCCTGGTGATTTTTCCATCACTACCTATAAGCAAAAGTAATAAGTTTTAAGTAATAAGTAATAAGTCAACTTTTTCGTTTTCCATACTCAGGAAGTCAGTAAAGACAAAAAGTTCAGTACCATCTAAAGCTTTTAACAGCTCTGACTCTGAGTGTCTTTGGTGATCAAGCTTGATAAGTCTCTGAGATGCGATCATGGGCTGTGAAGTGGCTCGTGATCAGGCATGCTCAGGATACTACCGTATTTCCTCGAAATACCCCCCCCCTCGAAATACACCCCTCGTTTGACCCCCCCTCTCGAGACCACTATGAAACAATCACCCCCCCCCTCGAAATACCCCCCAGATTGAGTGTAATGAGAACGTACATGACAAATACTGCAGTTTGTGTTCTGCGAAGTGCAGAACACACGTTAAAACAATGTCGGAATCACGTTAGAACAGTGTTTGTAGCATCTACGTACTAATATTAGTCTACAGGAGTCTATACATCACACATCACCAGCGCACATCACAAACAACGATTTTGTACTAGGATTTCAAAAAATTTATTGCGAAATAATACCCCCTCGATTCTCCCCCTCGTTTAACCCCCCCCCCTCTCGGGAGCACTGTGAAACAATCACCCCCCGGGGTGTATATGTCAAGGAAATATGGTAAGTGTGAACATTGGGGGGCACATCAGACCACTTCTGTGCACTTCATGAGCACTTTACTCCAAACACCAACATAACCAATTCACCCCACTCGCAATTACAGAGGCGTACTACCATGAAGCACGCTGGTCGAATGGGCAGTTTATGCACACTGAGCTGTGCCTCTACTGTTCTGGAACGACTCCGGAGGTGGCCAGACGTTTCTGCGTTTACAAGGGTTTTGTAAAGGCCATTACATACCAGACCATGTTCGCACAATTTTCCAGTTGATGGTTTTTTTAATATGTAAAACTTATGTTATTCTGCGGAATGGTGTGCAAATCGATCTGAAGGTGCATAATACCATATATTCTGGAATAATGCCCCTTGAATGACCCCCTCGAATGAGTCCCCCTGCTGGCCGAGTGGGTAACCCCAACCCTCTCTGATGGGTAGGAAAGACATAATGTGTATAAAAACATTTTTAATACTGATTGGAGACTCTGCGCAGCATCCTACCATAATTTCCTGATAAATTTTCTGATAGATTTTGTAATTAATTGTTCCACAGTAATTCTGCAATTACAGCTTGGCGTAAAATTCCAGCGTACAATTCCATCACAAAATTGATTACATTAAAGTTAATGATGATACAGGTCTGCAATTTTTCATGGACAAGTTTGGTTAAAAAAAATTCATTTTAGTAAAATTGTATAAACATTGTATTTTATTCTTATTTCATTTTATTTTATTTTATTCCCAAATCTTAATAAAATGAAATGACACCATTTTATTTAAAAAAATGACAAAAATTTTATAAAAAATCAGAATCATGCATGCAAGCTCAGAAAAATATGATTATTATACAAAACCTGCAACAAATTTTTCCATTACTTTACAAAAGTTGCATGCAGTAGGTATTGTTGATTGTTACAATTATTGATAACAATGGTTTGCATTTTCAGTACAAGGACTACTGGAGTGTGCTGGGCATATTTGTAAAATTTCATGCAAAATGTCAAGTGTCATTTCAAATGTCAAGCGAGGTGGCAAACGTCATGACAGATGTCATGCAAAGTGTAATCTGTGTATCCAAATTTTATGTTTTTGTATGGAAATCTTATGTTTTTGTATCCAAATCTTATCGTTTTGTTTCCAAATGTTCACATAAGATTTGGATTCAAAATACAATTTTGGACACAAAACAATATTTGGATACAATTCGCCTGACAATTGACACTTTAATTTATATTTGTCATGAAAATGGAGACATTTATGCAAGCTATGCAGGTGCCAATTCCAGACCCTGTAAAATTCCCTGTAAAATGTCAAATGTGATGCAAAGTGTCAAAAGTCATTTAGATCATTTCAAGGTCATTTGTCCACTCCTTTTTTACAGGCTGCATATTCACATTGTCTCTTTTGGATGTCCAGTCCTGTGCGTCATGAGTGACAGATTTGTGCAAATTGCACCACTTGTTCTGCTGCATTTGGCTGTTTTCAGCACTTGCAGCAGTTTGCTGCACTTTAGGTGGAAAGCAGTTTGCTTTCCACCACCTGGGCCTGTTGAAGCCATTTGCTCCAGGCATGCCATTGTGCCTTGCCAGCTTTTCATTTGCAATGTGCTTGGCCTGGCTTATTGTGATATCACATTCCTCGGTGGAATGTGTGTGGGTGCCATGCATGGCACAACATTTCTGTGCATTTGGTGCATGCATTTTCATTCACTTTTCAGCAAACTCGAGCCTTTCAGCATTTTCCACCAGCTCCTTTAATGTCATTAACTCATAGGTTGGCAGTGCATACAATGCATTCTGCATGGTCTTGTTGTACAAGCCACCCGATGAAATAGTGCTTCAATTGCACTTTCAGCGCTGTGATATTTGTGTCAGGCAGTGCCTGGCGCACTAAACTTTCCACTAGCAAGCCGTAATCATGGACATGCTCTTGCGCAGACTGTTTGGTTGTGATCAACTTGTTCATTGCATTTTGTGTGGCAAAGTAATCACCATACTGCAATTCCAAAAATGCACAGACTTGTTCAAAAGTCTACCTGTCTTCATCTGGCAGGTGCTCAAATTGGCGCAGAGCCCTGCCACTCAGGCATTTGCGCACATGGATGACAGAAAACTCGTCAGGTGCTCCTGTGAGCCTTATCCTGGCTTTCAAGTTACCCATCCACAGTTTGAATTTCAGGGCATCATCCCCATCAAATGTGGAAAATTTGTCATTCATCAGTGCCATCCACAAATGCCTTTGGTTGGGTGTGTACTCTGTGTCACCTGTCAAGTCAGTGGAATTTGTCACAGGTGTGCCACTTGACTGATTGCTGCACAGTTTTTCTGTCAGCATTTGCATCATCTGATTTTGCTTTTCCATCATGTTTTCCATGAAAGTGCACATTTGTCTCACCATATCAAGTGATTCAGTGTTTGCACTTGTAGTGGCACTATTGGATGTGTTACTGTTCTGTACAGACATGGCATTGGAGCCATTTCCATTTGAGCCAGTGGCACTGAGGCCTGTGGCATTATTGGCAACCCTTTGCTGGGTGCCACTTGTCTTGGAGCAAGTATTGTCAGCAGGGGCAGTGCCGTGATTGTCGGTTATCTCAATGGATGCCAGTGATACACACCATAAAGTGGTACACTTTTTGTTAATTCAAAGTGTTAATTACTTTTTGTTAATTCAAAGCTATCTGACTAGGATCACAGGGCACTGTCGCACTTGGCAGCGGCGCCAGCGGCTGGGACTACTAAAATGGCAGATTTTGCACCACAATTCAGCTCGACAGCCACACCGGGAATTACTGCTCTGCCGAAAAACCACACACTGATTTGGCACAATACTGGATGTTTGCAAGTCCACAGATACTAGACAAAGTACCGACATACGCAGGCAAGACTGACATGCTGACCTTTGCCAAGTGGAAGCGCACAGCGCAAATGGCTAGTTTATCGGTGGCTGACCCAAGTTTGCACCAGCAATTTTGGGTTGAAATATTTATGACAAAATTGAAGGGTGACGCATACCGCGTCTTTACAACAATTAGTATGCCAGGAAATTTTTTAAATTTCACTGCAGTGCTAGCAGAATTGGAAGCTATATTTAAAGACACTAAATGTGTTTTGCAGATGCTGACACTTATTCCAAGCAGTGCATTTCGTGGGCAAGGGTTTTGGTTTTCTTAAGTTTATTCCGAACTCTCGATGCTTCCATAATCATTCAATAAATAACACTCAAACAGAAATAACTTAACGCGACAACAAACGTGCATTTCTAAACACAACAAATTCCCCCTTTAACTCAGGAGGGGGTATCACTTAGGGGGTTGTGTGGGGGGTTTTCAACAACGGTTGCGTGGTATTGCTATCATTGTCATTTACATCACTACCCCCCAGCCCCACAGCGTTGTCATGGAAAACATCTTCGACGCTATCCATCAAATTGGGTTGCACAACATTGTCACTTTTCAAGGTGCCATTAAGTTCCCAAAAAGTTATCTTAGACTCTAAAGAGGTCACGGTGGCCTTGAGATTTTCGATTTCAGACAAAGCATTTTCAAGAGCATCACTATTATCACTTGCGGACGATTTCAAAGCCTTGAACTTGCCCTTGACGCGAGAATATTTGGCGCGCAGGATCTCCATAGCGTCCTGGTCCTCGCGGTGTGCGATTTTGACGCCATTCAGCTTGCCCTTCAACAGGAGCTTGTCGCTTTTGAGACCGGAAATAACTTTGCTGCACTTCTCGAGCTGCTCTCGAAGAGTGTGGATTTTCTGAACGTGGAAAAATGATGAGAACTCAAATTTTCTGGACCGCGATTTTCCGGGACCAAAATGCCAGCTTAATTGTCAACCAGAACACCGCGGGAAAAATGCCCACTTGACAAAAATGATCAACTCCAACAAAATAAATGTTCACTTGACAAAAACCATCATTTTTAATGTCAAGTTTAACACTGTCAACCAAACAACTGAAAACAACACTCCAACCGCAATGGCATGAAGAAAAAACAATGAAAAACGAAACAGCATGCATGAAAAAACTGCCTGAGCACCAAACCGCGAAATAACAAACTTCTTTGTCATTTTTGGAGTTCTGAGAAGCTTCCGTTTTCAACTTGAAATATTTGGCAGCATAGTCCACAGGCATGGCATAAATCGGCGGTGGATTAGCGCCCAGATGATTTACATGTCCGCCATAAATATTTGCAGGTTGGGCGGCCATTCGGGGAACGTTTTGAGTGTAATTTCGCGACAATGGATTCAATTTGACAGCGTGAAAACTTTGCCCAAAAAGCGATTTTATTGCGACGTGACTTTTCATGCATTGTGATGGTAAACCATTCCAAAATGGGAAGCAAAAAACGACACAACATGCTGACTTCCCGCTCTATCCACAAAATGGAAAATGCTATTGCGAAACTACTCCAGGCAACTTCCATGTGAATCTCTGGGCCACGGAAAATGTCTTTCCAGCATGATCTACTAGCAATAGAGTGGAACCAGAAACACTCATAACAACAAATGGTCCCTCGAAGCGTGGAACATTTTTCTCAATAGCCAAAATTTTCACCATGACTCGATCTCCCGGTTCAAAAGTGACAGGATGCTTTGCATCGAATTGTTGTTTATATAAGGCTCTATTTTTGTCACTTTGTGTTTTGGCAATCAATCGAGCTGACACGGGGTCCATTTTTCTCACTGCAGAGAAAAATAAATTCCAGTGTGGTAAATGGCCAAAAACAATATAAAATGGGCAACATCCGGTCATTCTGTTCATGGCCATATTATATCGCAATGTCCCCAAGGGAACTAGCTCCCACCATTTCTGATTTGGAAATTCTCGGACACAGAATAACAATATTTCCCTTAACGAACGATTCGCCCTCTCAACAAGGCCATTGGCTGAAGGATTTTGTGCTAAAATGGTGCTGTGTGTAACCCCAAATGATTCACATAATGTCCGGACGTAACTGTTCAGGAATTCAGTGCCTCGGTCTGAAACTATTGCACGTGGAGCTCCACAAAACATAAAGACATTTGTATACAACACTTTTGAGATCGATAGAGAACTCAATGACCAGATCACAGCAGTTATCATATACCTTGAAAGTGCGTCAACAGCAACGAAAATTTTTCTAGAAGAATTCTTGTCATAATGCATTGTATCGACATGGAAAATATCGAAGGGTTGAGATGGTGTTAAAACGTTTCCCAGAGGACTAGAATTTATCCTGTGAGACTTGATGGTCATACATTCGGAACACTCTAAACAAAACTCCAAAATGTCTTGTTTCATTGTGGGCCAAGCAAAATATTGGCAGAGAAGATCAAGTGTCCTGCCTTGGCTACCATGGCTGGCGTACACTCCCAGATGTGCTTGTAGCAAGCAAGCATGTTGCCAAGATTTAGGTGGCCATATTGCCAAATGTTGCGACTTAATTGGTGCTCGATAATACAGCACTCCATCGATCAAATATGCGTTTTCAACAGAATCGGGATTTTCATGCAAATTCGAAATAATTTGTAATAATTCTTCGTCGGTTTGTTGGATTTCCTGCCAATTTATTTCGGCATGCAATGACAAAATTCGATTGGAATTTGCGCCCACATTTGCAGCACACGAAGTGACCAATTCTGATGGTTTTTTCAACTCATCATGCCCGAATTCTGTCTCTGAAATGGGATTTTGAGATAAAGCATCAGCCACAACATTCTGGGCTCCTGGTTGGTGAAAGAATGTGGTCACCTTATCCTGGACAAAGATTGCCCAACGAGCAAGTTTAGATGGATGAGGTGATCGAAGCACCTGTTGAATTCCACTGTTGTCAGTGATAACAGTAACTTTTTGACCCTCTCAATAGTCAGCAAAACAACGTAAAGCCCAACATATGCAGAGAGCCTCAAGAGAAGCAGCAGAATATGTTGTATGGGGATGAGATAATCTCTTGGATATATATGAAATGGGATGTAATTTACCGTCTTCACCATACTGGGACAAAACTGCTCCCAAACCAAAACCACTGGCATCTGTTTCCAGAATAAAGCCTCGAGGGTCATCAAAAACAGGGTGGGCCAGCACAGGTGCGGTAGATAACAAATGTTTTAGCGTATCCCATGCTGTCAGCATTTCCTCGGTCCACTCGAACGGCGTGTCGCCGCTTTTGGGTACATGACCTTTTAACACAGTATACAGGGGAGATGATATACAACTGAAGTTAGGGATAAAATGTGAATAGTATATACATTTCCCCAAAAATCGCCTCAAATCTTGCTTGGTATGTACCTTGGGTTGTTCGATAACAGCTCGGTAGCGAGCTGGAGCTGGAGATATCCCTGAAGGCAAAATGTGATGTCCAATATACTTCAGCTCTGAAGCAAAGAATTTGCATTTTGCTGGTTGAATTTTTAAATTTGCCCATCACAATCAATCAAGAAGTCTCTGCAAATGACCAAAATGGTCCTCTATAGTGAAACTGCTGCACAAAATGTCATCAATATATGCCCTCACCCATGGGGACATAGGGTCGTCATTCAATCCTGATAAAATTACGGTCATGAGACGCATGAAAGTTGCTCCAGCATTCACAGTACCGAACGGGAGCCTGGTATACCTGAATTGCCCGAGGCTACACACAAAAGATGTGTGCTCACACGTATCTTCATCGGCCAGAGGTATATTATAATAGCCATGGCGAATGTCGAGAGCCGAAAATACTTTCCTACCAGAAAATTCTGACAAAATTTTGGCTATTCGGGGCAATGGATAAGAGTCGATTTTGGTAATTAAATTAACTAATTTAAAATCCACACAAAACCGGAAGTCAGAAGTGCCCTTGGGCGCAATGTAAATGGGAGATGCCCAAGCTCCATTCGAGGGCTCAATAATGCCTTCCTTTAGCATGGATGCAATGGTTTTATGGATGAAAGGTCTTTTATGTCTAGCTTCATACCTGGCGGCTTGTTTGATGGGTGGTTGAGATCGGTCTGTAATTATTTTGTGTGATAGTAAAGGCGTTTTTCCCACATCATAGTCTGCACAACTGAAAACATCATGAAATTCAGCAAGCAATAAGCGGAAATTCTCTTTTTGATTGTCAGATAGCAAAATTTGCAAATCATCTTTTAATTTCAACCAAATGTATTCTGCGTGCTCAACAGGTGTGATCGGTATTTTTTCCTCATGAGTTTCAGTATTGTCCGAAGGGGGTGACAGAAGTATAATCGATGAATTAGCAAAATTCGATTGTCCCAAACTTTCAGATGGGTGAATTAATCCAAATGGTGAAGAGTATTCTGCAGATGCAAATATTTTGGAAAATTTATCACTGGGTTGATGAAAAGCCGAATTTCTATACACATCGAAATGTGCTAATGGCACTCCCTCTACCAACTCAACTGGATGAGAATTCCCATTAAACAAACACAGAGAGAACTTTTTGTGACTGCGAATAGGTACAGAAGTATTGTAGATGGAAACTCCATTAAAAGGTGTTTCTGTGTTTGAAAAAACAAAAGTTGATTCTATCCAAACTTCTGGCTTCACTCCTCTATGGCGTTCTGGCAAAGGTATTGAATATGACATTGTGCCATGGGCCGGAACAAAAATCGACTTCGAAGTTTTGACCAAATCTGAATAAATAGAATTGAAAAGCCCTTCATTTTCAGTGACTTGTTTGACAACCTCAGGATGGTCTAGCGGGATCTGTGCATCACATTTTTGATCCAAAACTAATGGAATTAACCACGTCAATTTCAAAAAGGGCATGATGTCAGTCCCCAGTAAAATTTCAGTAAGAGCCAAGGGATTGTGATTTACTAAAAAAGTAGCTATCACTTTGCGACGCACTTTGTCAATTGGACTTGTATGGTCTACATATAATGACACTTCAGATAATTCTCTGTCTTTAGTGGTACCATTCACTGTGCTCAAATTTACTGTCGATTTAGCTAAAGAAGAATGAATATCCATTTTCGTTTGAGAAGCAATTTTCTGAAATAGAGAAAGAGGTAATAAATATCTCGTGCAGCCACTGTCCAACAACACCCTGCAAGGAACTCCTTCAATATTCACTGTAGCGTACACAAGTGGTCCATTTTTTGATTTGATTGTTATGCACAATCGTTGATTTGAGCCGACTGAACTGCATGCAGTAACACCATTTTTGGCCGAAAAGCAACCAAATTCATCAGCATTCAAAAACTCAGCACATAAATTTCCTGCAACAAAATCACCACAATCAATATTCGTCAAATCCCCTTTCAACTCTGATTCATCACTTGACAATTCAATTTGTGGAGTCTTCTGGGCATTCAAAACCGTCGTTGAAGAACTCTCCCACTTTGGCTTCGCAGAGTTCTGCACAAGAATGGGCAATGCATGGACAAAATTAGTTTGCCAACGAGCAAACGCACCGGGATTTTCACTGTAAAGCTGGGACACCCTGTGGTGAAATTCTGACAAGTAAGCTTTACATGGATCATGTTCAGCAGCCACCTCATTTTCAAAATTATCTTCAATTTCAGTAGTTTCACGCAAAATGTTATCATTATCACTACTTTCAATGTGATTGGCGGCTTTTGCAAGAGTGACAGTGCGAGGCATGTTGGCGTCATGAGTTTGCTGGGGCCCAAAGCGTCGAACTTGGCCATAACCATCTGCTTTTGTTGTAGGTGGAAAAGTGGCTGTCGGATTGGATGCTATTGTTTGAATTGGTTTGTCCGCACGACACTGACTTTTCCGATGGCCAAAGTGTCCAGGACGTGGGCACCAGGGGTCGGAATTGGAATTTTGTAAAAACTGTCGGAAACCGGTGCGTGGCGCCACGCTTCGCGCAACAGCAGGACGTTCTACCACAGTTGATTTCACTTGAAACTCTGAAAAATATTCCTCGATCAATCGAATCATTTTGGCCATGGGGACACTTTGAGAAAAGAATTGTTTTTTGAAATTGGCCATCACAAACTTGTCAAATCGACCGGCGTCATATCGGGACCAAAATTTGGTAGCCACCACCCCTTCAATTGTAACGCGTGAATGATTTAAAGTGACTTTCAAATCCAAAGGTATTTTTGCAAGTAGCCGAATGTAAAACTCTGACAAAGATTCCGTTCGAGTCATCGCAGCGTTATCCCACTCTAACATGGTGTAACTGGACGATTTATCCTTGAACACATCAGATAAAGAAGACAACACCTCTGCATGATCGACCGACATTTCTGGGCTAAACAATGTGACAAACACTTTATATGCTTCGCCCGATAACTTGGTAGCAAAAACATCTTTCCAATAGTGGGCTGTTAGCTGCGGATTGGAAATTGACCCAGCTGTACTCATACATGACGTTTCCACTCAGCAAATTTAACGACATCATTTTTATCTTTAAAAATCGGAATTTTGTCGAGCAAGTGAGATTTGATGAGCATCCATTGGTGCAAAACATCCAAATCGGAATTTTTCGACATAGCCTGAGGAGCCCTTGATAAATCATGCAGATACCACGGGTTCACTGGTGGATCTATGGCCTGTGATAGGACCTCACTCAAAAATTGACCCGAGGGAAAGTTCACACTGTCGACCAAAAAAGCTACTCGAGGCTGAGGTGTCAACTCCTTGACATCTGGAATAAATATGGTAGAATGCACTTCAAAAGGTTGATTTCTCCTTTTAAAAACTTCCAATGGCATATGCTGATGCCTGGCCAGTGACAAACGCGGAGGAGGAGTTGACAAATCCTGAACCATGGGTCACGACTTGGAAAATCCTGACTGGTCGATCCTGACCGGTGGCAAAACAAACTGAGGAATGGGCAACTGCCTACCAAGCTGACGCTGTGCGCATGCCCCCACTGCGGAATTCGGCGATTCTACTCCTTGAAGGACCTCTGATGCGGGATGCCAAAATTCCTGGCTTCGGGAAGGAACGGAACTACTATTTCCATGTTGAAAAGCCTGCCTCAACTCAAACTCCTGAAACTGCCTGTCAGCAGCGGAATGAGGTCGAAAAGATGAAACTCTGTTCACTGGATGTGAACGCGTGTGACGACGCTGAACCAACTCATACTCAGATGACATTTAACCTTGCCCTCCTGGGCGTTAACAACTTGGCAGAAGTCAACTATTCCCCAAGGTTGTCCACCACTTTTGCAGATGCTGACGCTTATTCCAAGCAGTGCATTTCGTGGGCAAGGGTTTTGGTATTCTTAAGTTTATTCCAAACTCTCGATGCTTCCATAATCATTCAATAAATAACACTCAAACAGAAATAACTTAACGCAACAACAAACGTGCATTTCTAAACACAACAAATGTATACCTTTGCGGAATGGGAAGCAGCGCCGATGCTAAGAAATGAAACATTTCTTGATTTCTACCTGAGACTGCTGTCAAAAATTCCACCAGAATAGTAATATATTAATCAAAGAGTGTTTTCTGACAGTGAAAAAGCAGACACTGACCACAAACATGCGAAGAATGCCTGCAACATTCACGGCACCACACAAACAGAATCGGTTCTCTGTAAAAAAATAATAGCATACAACGCTGCAGATCCCTGGTGTGTGCGACCAAACCATGCAGTGCACAGGGCCAGTGAGTGCAGGGTGACCCAAGGTGAATCTGGTATGCCAACAAGCTCCCTGAACCAGTCTACTATGGCACCACACTCAGAAGGTACGGGCAGGTTAGGTGTTATGGCCCTCAACACACAACAGAATCAGCGGCTCTGGGACCACTAACACATGCTAAGCTGGCAGAAACAAATTTTGGAGCTGAGCAGGAAGACATTCAAACTAATTTTGCAGTAGACAATGGCGCAGATGAGCCACAAATTGATGCGCTAATAGATGGCAGACTAGAATTGCTGTGCAATGAATTCAAACACAGATTGACAGCTAACATTTCCTCCAATGATGGTTTGTCACTTGAGCACACATATTGGCAACATCTACACACACATTTTCCCATGCAGGAACCAACTAGCACAATGAGGATCGTGTCGTGCAATTTTTCCAATCCGTTTTTGACCCCAATACCGCTGATGTATCAGGAGATAAAGTTGAACAGTGATACTGGCAATGATAAGAGTAATACCGTGAATTCTGATACTTTTACTGTTACTACTGATTTAAATGAAGACACTTATGGCTGTGAACCTCTGAGCAGTGCAGTGGCACGCACATGTGTAGGTGCAAACCAAAAGTTAGCTATCAGAGTGGAAAAAACCAATGGTGCACAAATAGCTGCACATGCTAAAATTGAAAACATTCTGTGTAAGGTTATCCTTGACATAAATGTGAATTTATCAATAAAACAATCTCATCTATGCTGCATGAAGGGATAATTGAACACTCGGATGGCCCGTGGACATCTCCAATTACCATTGCTCCAAAAGGCGTTGGTGATTGGCGGTTTTGTGTTGATTTCAAAGTAGTTAACTTAATCACCAAAGTTGACAGCTACCTGCTACCCAGAATTGGAGAAATAGTAGCCAAATTTGCCGGTCGCAAAGTTGACTGTCTCACCCACACAGCACGTTTTCCGCCACTGAAGTTGAAGCACTGTGCATTGCCTGGGCAGTCCGCAGGCTAGCAGATTTTGTGGAGGGGCAAAAATTAATTGTGATCACCAATAATTCTGGAATAGAACAAGCAATCAAGAGCCCACATCACAGCAAATTAGAAAATTAAGCAGTATTTATTAATTCCGGAAAAACTAGATTTGTTCATCGACCAGGTCACCTAAATCAAGTAGCCGATGCGGTGTCACGCAATGCCATTGTGGAACCCGAATTCAGTGATGAATTGGCTGAGGGAACGGAGTTGGTGAAAAATTTCTCGGCAGTAGCAACACAGAAAGGTGTGACTTTTGCAGATGACACACATCTATCCAAACTGATTGGAAATTGACTGGCGGAAAATCCAAACAGAAGATCCACACCTTTCTTCCATCATTTCGCAACTCCTGGCTGACCCTAACAGCGTGCAGATGCAATTTTGATTGACAGAATTATATACCACAAAACAGTCAACTCAACTAATGAATAAGCTGTCTGGTTGCCAAAGCCTTGGCAAGATGCATGTCTGGCACAAGCCCATATGGGTGTATATGCCAGCCACAGCGGCAGAAAGTGCACATTAGATTTACTGTGCCAATATTTTTCATGGCCAGTCATGCAGAGCGATGTGGTGGCATATTGTACAGACTGCTTTTCTTGTTTGCAGTACAAAAAAACACAAATTTCACCTAGGACCCCTAGGAGAGGTGTCTACACTGAGCCAGCCATTCAAGGGGGTGCATATTGATTCAATGCAGTTTGAAAAAGATAACCCAAAGTTGAAAGTAATCATCATCACGTGTTGATAGCTATGCCAGTCACTTCTCTAACAGCTACTACTGTTGCTAGGGTGGTTTTAACGAAGTTATTTCTAGTGTATGGAGCCCCCCACCCCCACGTGAACAACACATTCTGCTTGTTATGTGAACAGTACAATGTGTCGCACACACCAGTTCACACAATCCTGCAGCGAATGGGATGGTAGAATCAGTCAACGGCAAAATTCGCGAGCTGCATGCACTCACCAAAAACAACTTCCCTAACTTGCCCTGGAGAGACTTATTACTTGTGGTTATTCTGAAACATAATATGGCATTTAATAGGAACACAAAGTGCTGCCCTTCCTTTTTAATCTACGGTTACCTTCCCCACTGGAACTTATTATGTGTGGCAGCAAAACAAGTTGATGTACAGGCTGTGCGCATGGTCACACGGTCACACAGTGACTGCAACAGAACACTTTACAAGCAGTATTTCGACAACAAATTTGGTCAAACGGTGATCTCACCCAGTGACTGCATAATGATTTAAAATTTGACAAGCAACCATACACTACCAAAATTCACTGGCCCGCTTGCTGTGGTGGATTCCATTGGGCCAGCAATCTACGTTGAAATCTAGGGGAGTGTACGCAAAATTCCCCACATCTTTTGCTATAAGCTAAATGCTCTGTAAATTGCTAAAAACATTGCATTACATTTTCTTTACTGGTTCATAAAAATCATTTCTGTTGTTTCCCTAACCGTACACTTACAGTAACTTCCGATTTTTTGGTTTAAACAACATTTCTCAAGACAACAAATAAATATTGCTAAAAGTTGATGACACAACCGTGCAGTTGCTCTCAGACTTAGCAGGTCATTTTTGTTTACATGTTCACATTTCTGGGGCAGTTATTTCACATTTCCCTACGGCGGTCTGATTCAATAGAACCAATTTTGTTGCAATTTCATATGGCAGTACTGATCTATTTCATGTGTTTCCCGTCCACCAGGACTATTTCATTGCTAAACCCTGTTCACATTCAAGTGAAATCATTTTGTAGGATATGGCAACGATGTGTGACCGCTACAAGTGCCTGCATGAAGATTTTGTACAAGTGTGTGACAATGCAGAAGAGCGGCATCACACCGTCACCGGCTTCAAAGTTTGTCTGGTGAATGATTTTGGCGGTTCTAGTTCAATTGCATCTACCTCAATAAACCAGTATAATCAGGATCAGGAAGTGGATCGACTTCACAACCAGCTGGCGGAAAACCAGTGCCTCCTGGATGAACAAGCAGCCGCATTCGCTGAAGCTTTTTGCGAACTGGCTGACCTGTGTCTAAACCTGTGCCGCATGCCAGTCAACAGCGCTGCAAACCCAGACAGAGATGTTGATTTTTTTCCATGGTACAATCTAGTTACCTGCTCGATGCCAACTACATTCACATACTGCCATATACTACTCTATTGTAAAACAACTACTGTACTAATGCTCTACCCTAATTTCTCATCTACAAAGCAAATGAATTTCAGTGTCACCGCTTGGATATGGATGGCATGCGAACCTATTTCCGGCAGTCCAAACACTGCGACCACTGGACTACACCTGCCATTGGCGCGAAACCCGCCTGAGATACGCCGGCACCGGTTTGGATCGGCACCCGAGACACCATCAGAATACAATGATTTATTGCCATCCTCATCTGAACCACCTAGGCACACCCCTTTAAGTGCTGATTGCGCCCAAAATGTAAACCTGGAACTGCTGCCTAGTAACCTCCGCCGTCGTAATTCACGCCCAAGCCCAACCGCTGTCTATCGCAATACGGCATCCCGTATTAGCTGCCACCCATACTCCCATCAGAATAGGCAGCGCCGTAATCGTTTGCAGTTGTGTACCCCCCCCCCCCCCCGGCACGCATGCGATCTGTACGCTTTTGTGGCGGGGAGAGATGCATGTGATGTTAGTGTTGATGTGTTGATTGAGCCCTTTTGGCTAAGAGAGTGTAGGGGGGATTATGATGACATAGCTTAGACATAGCTTAGAACATTTTTCCTTTGAGTTGGTATTTAATGATGTGTCTGAGCGTACTGAGGCAGCTGCCTTGAGAAATAAACTTCTTTGAACTACATCTCGACCCATCACCCGCCCCCCAAATCGCTCAGCTACCTACCTATCTGGAGTGATTTTTGAGAAATTTTGTCCCAATTTTCACTCAAAATCATTAATTTTCATACCATTCTATAGTTTTTCACCTTCAAAATCCTGGCTTTCGCCTATATCTATGTTTATATACCTATTTTTAACCCATTTAGTGATTTGTACCTTTTTTTGCCTTCTATGCACTGAAAAAGCCTCTATATTTAGCCACCCCCCCAGAACAATTTTCCAGCTATCTATCCCTCCTGAGAAATGATTTGCTACCTATCCAGCCCTTGCGAGGGTCGAAATCTTGGAGACCCCTGATCAATTTAGGATCGGAAACATTTGAGAGGGAGTTATTCATCAGGTTTAATTACAAAAAATGTAATTTTTGCTCAATTTTATGTTGTTCTCATCTTTGCTTATGTTATAACATTATAATTTGGTTAGATTATTGTCTCAATTTATGTTGTTGATGATGAAGTGCTAAAATTGCATGAAGTGCTAAAAACTTGATAATATTGCATGGAAATCAGCAATTTACTCATCTAAAGAGGAAAAAATGGTATTTTCCAAAGTACAATGGTGAACACTACCTGTAATTTTTTTTTCATTTTTTTTCTTTGTATTCCTTGGCATTTTAAAAATAGCTTACATATTTGTATTATACTTTTTATTCACAAAAGGTATTGTGGGTGAAAATATGGCAGTTAACCCATGTGTAAAAATTCAAAGACCCCCCCCCCCCCCCCGCCAATGTGATGACCCAAGAATGACAATGCATGGCCATTGGCCAGACAACATCGCGCGGTGCACAGGGAGAGTAGACGCAAACAAAAAGTTCACTGTGCATTACAATGCCGACGCTGAGCTGCAGCACCCACGAAGGCACGCTGGACTGGACCTGCTGCAGCCATGAAATTTTTGCTTTGTTTTTTATTTTTTAATGAATGCATTTCCCTGTTAAATTCAAAATTTCATTTAACATCTAATTACAAAGTGACTCATTATTTTCTCCATTCAGGTATTCAATTGAGATTGCTATTTTGAATTCTTGTCATTTTATTTAGTCATTTTATGATTTTTGTGCTAATGTGAATCTTGTTCAGCAAAGGTGTTATGTCTAGAAATGTACTCGCAAAAACATTTAAAGTTTATCATCAAGAATGGTGTGTTGTTGGTTAAAATATTTAGTGCCCTGAGGTAACCTTTTATCCCCAACCGACCAAATACATTTTCATTTAGGAAGTCGGTAATGGGCGGATAAGGTGGCTAAAAAACTTTAACTCTATGACACATGTGCGCTTGACACATGCAGAGCACAACACATAGTGAGGAGCACAGAAGTGCCCACAATAATAATTCTCATCACCTAGGGTGATCTGGTGAACTCAAATGTGCTTGTGTCAAGTCTGAATGTGTAAAGCCTGTAATTTTCCACCCAGTACCCCCATGACTGATATGACTTTGCAAATTCCCAGTGGAACACATTTTTAAATAACCTTGGTCAGGCGGTAGACTAGACATTAGGCATGGTGTGATAATATAGCGACACACCACCTGTCCTAAAATTACAGTAATCAAAAAATAAGGGCCCACCTCTTGACACCTCATGAAAAAGCTTAAGATTGATGCAATATTATATTTATTAAGTTACTGAAAGTTTTTGCGCTCCCCTGTGCTTTAGTTACACTGTTTTTGATTATGCTTATTGATAATTCTGCTAATTTATTGTGTCATCGTTATATTGCCAAAATTGTATTTAATTCACATTATTAGTTTTCACGTGATCAATAGTTCGCTTTGAAATTCGTATTTGCTCATTTATTGTATTTCATTTTTACATTCATTTGTATTATGGTAAATTAGAAGTGATTATTTAAAAAAACATTTTCAAGTTTTCACCCACTAGAGGTTCTATGACTTACTTGTGCTGACTGTGTATTGACTCTAAAAAAAGATTTGCTAAACAAATTACTGTGCAAACCAACTTTGTCCCCCTGAAGAATATTAATTAACTAACTGTTTGAAGTTGCTTTTTTTAACTAATTAACCAACAAATAAATTAAAAATTGACTTGGAGCAGTGTGAAACGGCTGGTAAGTTTATGTGTCCATCCGCAGGAACTTGCCAGGACCTCAAGGGGTTCAAGTGATTATTCATGTATTGTGTGTCAAACTTCCCCATACCCAAAAAATTTGTATTTGCACATTTATTGTATTTCACTTTTACATTCATTTGTATTATGGTAAATTGGAAGTGATTATAAAAAAAACGTTTTTCAAGTTTTCACCCACTAGAGGTTCTACAACTTACTTGTGCTGACTGTGTATTGACTCAAAAAAAGGTTTGCTAAATAAATTACCGTGCAAACCAACTTGGTCCCCCTGAAGAATATTAATTAACTAAAGTCGGCAGACGTATCGCCCTACAAACATTTGCGTCAGTCTCTCCAGTGGAGAGTGCATGACGTTTTTTTACGTCGCAATATTTTAACGATTGGTATGTATCGGGTCACGTATGAGAACTTGACCCTCATCCCAGTTACCAGTTGCGTATTATACAAATGAGAGTGAAATCTCAAAGTTAGCTGAAAATCGTTAAAATTTGCTCCACTTTGCCAATTTCCACCTTCAGTATCGCTATTTTCATTTATATACATGGTTTTATAGCTAGTGTTAGCCTGTTTTATTAATATTTTTAGCGGATTTTGAAATTTTGGCCAGCTGCCAATTTCTCTTCTGTTGGAACGGAGCCAACAAACAAAAAATAAAATAAAACCAAAAACGGTAAAACGGTAGTTTTAAACTGTCAAATTCTTTCGCTTTCAACGAGCAACGTTGAAAATGTAGATAACTAGGGCATGGCACGCACGCACGCGGTGAAACGTCCATTTTTTAAAATATGATTTTCTTTTTTCAATTCCTCGCGTCCGCGTGGGACACAAGTTTTGTTGTTCGCTCTATTCACGAGCGAATTCTAACTCTCCGATTTTCAGCCGTATAAAATCCGATGAGTGGAGTAATTGTGGAAATAAAGAACGTAAATTAATATAATTTAATTTTGGTAAAATATCTGACAGTATTTACATTTATGTTTACGTTTTCCAAAAATACCAGTATTTTAACAACACTTTTGCATGCAATCACATAGCGTAGAATTGATTTTTCTTCAGCTGGCCTAAAATTATATAAAAAATCAACATTTTAGAATTTTCACAATCAAATAGCAGTGACCTTGGACGATGACTCTTGGGCACAATGAAGGTATTTATAAACATAGTGTCCAGGAAAAACTGCAGACCTGTATCATCATCCACTTTCATGTAATCAATTTTGCAATGGAATTTTATGTTGAGCTGTAATCGCAGCATAAACACAAAATATTACGGTGAAAAACTGTTTAAAAAATAGTTCATTATTCAGATGGGTTATGGTAGGTTTCCATACTAAGAACCCACAGAGTATATGTAAAAATATGTATTATCTTGCAGCTAAAACTCACTAACATCGATTTCACTTCTTCAATTGTCAATTTTTTTTGTCATTTAAATGATTCATGTAACCAATCTGTAACTAAACCCAGCTGTGCAGTACATAAATCCCTCTAAAAAAACTTCTTACAAAAAATACCGCCCATGGGGTCTTATTAAAGGATGTACAGTAATTGAAGTTGTTCACATCATTGTTGTAGTAAACACAGAAACAACAGTACTGGTGTATTGAAATGTATTCACGCAGCGCAGCGTGCAGACACTCGCAGCAGAGTTGGAAAAACGTATTTACGTTTACCCGAATTACCCGGTTATTCGGGTATTTATACTTACGTTTACGTTTACGTTTTCCAAAAATACCATTACGTTTTGTTATGTTTTCCTGACCAAAGTACCCGGGTACTAGTGAAAACATAAAAAACTTGTGATCGTTCACACGTGCACATGTTCAAATGGGCCGCACCACCTGCAGTCAACAATATTCTTATGTTTTTGCATAAACGTAACTTGTACATACAAAGGTACATACAAAAAGCGGTGTATAAAAAAAGTGAACCACGCTTGCAATTAATACACATGGAATACTTGGTACATATTCATGAATGTGTTCAAATGCTGAACACAGAACCCTTTTTGTTTTTTGTGGAGTATTGCGTTTATAATTTTTTTGTGATGAATTCCGACGACGCCACTTGCAACAACTATGAGTAGCACACGTTTTGAAACTGGCAGGGCGAGTGCAGCTCTGGTGCCAATCCCAGACTCTGTAGGATGCCCTGTAAAATGTAAAATTTCATGCAAATGTTAATACTCATGTTATATGCCCAGCAAAATGGCAAAGATTTGCCACCTTCCAGGGCATTTTGCATGACTTTAGACACTTTGCACGCCATTTGACATTTTTAAGGCATTTCACAGGGTCTGGGACTCCCCTAGAATCACCAGCGTAGTTGGACTTGGCCACACTTACAACGGAAAGTGGTGCAGATGGAGCGATTGACCCATCTAAAGGTGAAAATAATGGTATTTCCCAAATCACAATGGCAAATACTGTGTGTAAAATTTTTTTATGTTTACGTTTTTTTTTACGTATTCCTTGGTATTTTAAAAATACCTTACGTTTTAGTATTTATACTTTTGATTTGGAAAAGGTATTTACGTTTACGTTTACGTTTTCCAAAAATACCAGTATTTGCACAACTCTGACTCGCAGACACTTCAACACACTTCACAAATTTCCAAGCATTTCTAAATGTAAACAACAGTGAAAAAATACAATGTAATTTTTTGTATTTTCATCTCAAAACAATTTTTTTTTAATCTCTCTGGAAAAACCTGCAGAAAATATAGATAAAATATGTTTACCATACATACTTGAATAAAACCCAACGGAAGTTATTTTTCATCAGAATTCATCATATATTGGAGGAAATATGGTATATGGAAATATTTAGATTTTTCATTAATAAAAATATAAATCTCTCGCGCACACAGATCTTATTGGGCTGATTTTTATCGCATCGGTGATGGGACATCTTGTTTGTCAATCTTCATTCCATGCAGCAGAATCTATGTTATAGTGTGTGCCTCTTACCCGTGACTTGCCCTGTGATTTGTCTGATCTTATAATGCTGACATGAGTGCAGTTGTGAAATAGCGCACTCAGCTGTACTGCAGATATTGCAAACAAATATTTTATCTACATGGTCGGGCTGAAAAGTCCCCGGGCAGTGCTCGCCTTTCGCGCTAGGGGTGAGCTAAGGCCATAAAATTTTGACAGGTTAAGATAACAGGTGTTTTCAGTTTTCACCCAAAATTTCACCCCTGTAGCTCCACCCATTGCGGAACTGTGGGGGTTACAATTTCAGTCATTTTGTACTGATGTAAACACCTTCCCGGACAAGTTCACCACCCAATTTTTTATTTCACTCCGGATGTAATATCTCCGTCTATGGGGGTGTTATAAAGCTGAAACTTTGAATATATAAAGTTGTAACACCCCCTACTCTGCTTCAATGGGGGGAGGTGGGGCGACTCACTGCAGGGTGGGTTGCCCTATACGCAACAATTTTTTTTGGCTTTTTTGGTGTCCCAAACAAGTTCACCACCCACTTGATTCGCTACATTTCGAGGGTCATCTCATATCTCCAGCTGTGACGCTGGTATAAAGCTGAAATTTGGGGGATGTTTTGTGAACAACTCCCCTTACAATACACCAGCGGGGCTGCCTGCCAGCGACCCACTACAGTATGCGTTGCTGCATTTACAGTTGTTCATTATTTTACAACAACCCATGTGTCCCAAACAAGTGTGCCACCCAACTGCATTATAAAAAATGTTGTGAGAACATGCCTCATATAAAATTGAGTCAGATTTGAACCCTAGTTCTGCTCATAAAATTTTTTTCAGTAGGTCACCTAGCCCATCCCATAAACAGCAGACCGAAAATTTAACTTAATACCAATTTTTTGTTTCACACTTAAAAAGTTGGTTTACAAAGTTCACTAGGGAAGGGTCCAAGGTTCAAAGTGACGTAAACAACATGACCTCTAAAATGCCTCCATAAGGAAATTTATTTGAGGTGAATATCATGATGTCATGATCAGATCATCACAGGAACAAAATTTGACAAAATTTCCACTTTTTCATTCACCTCAAATAAATTTTCTTATGCAGGCATTTTAGAGGTTATGTTGTTTACATAACTTTGAATCTTAGACCCTCCCCTACCAACCTTTGTAAACCAACTTTTAAAGTGTGCAACAAAAAATTGGTTTAAAGTGAAATTTTAAGTTTGCTGTTTATGGGATGGGGTCAGTGCCCTACTGAAAAAAATTTAATGAGCAGAACTAGGGTTCAAATCTTATTCAATTTTATATCAGGTATGTTTTCACAACACTTTTTTATAATGCAGTTGGTTGGCGTGGGAGACTGTTTGGGAGACTTGGGTTGTTTTAAAGAAATGAACAACTTTATATGCGGAGACCCATGCAGTAGTGGGTTGTTGGCAGCCACCCACTGGTGTATTGTGAGAGGGGGTTGTTTGCAAGACATCCCCAAATTTCAGCTTTCTACCACCCTCACAGCCGGAGATATGGCCATCGTAGTGTAGCCAATCAAGTGGGTGGTGAACTTGTTTGGGACACCGAAAAAGCCACAAAAAAATGTTTGCATATAGGGCGACCCACCATGCAGTGAGTTGCCACACCTTCCCCCATTGATACAGAGTAGCGGGGTGTTAGGACTATATACCTACCAAATATTAGCTTTATACCACTTCCATAGCCAGAGATATTGCATCTGAAATGAAATAAAAATATGGGTGGTGAACTTGTCCGGGAAGGTGTTTACAAATGGTGCTCTAGCTCAAAGCTGCTTTAAGTTGTGATCATGAAACTTTGGCTAGTGTAAGCCACCAGTGTTGGCAATGTGCTGATAGTATTCAACACTTTCATACACATTATTGCTTCAGGTAAAATAAATATGCAGATCAGGGTGATGTGCAAGAAACGTGGGAACTGTGATGGATGTTTTTGGTAATCATCTGAGATCATGTTGTATTGCAGTGATTTTAATGTTGTGTTGTAATGTGCAGTAAATGAATTATGTGGATAAAATTTCCCTATGTTTCATTACTCATGTCTAGTGGACACATTACCTGTGTTCAACAGCAGTGAGTAGACTCCAAGGGGGGCTATTTTGAGAAGGAGAGGCAGAATGATGAATTTGGTAGTGAAAGTAGTGACAGTAATGACAATATGGACTAGGCTTATGATATTTATCATAGCTAATGTTGGTTAGTGCTGGCACATTGCCAACACTGGTGGCTCACACTAGCCGCAGTTCCACGATCACAACTTAGAGCAGCATTGAGTTAGAGCACCATTTGTACATCAGTACAAAATGACCAAAATTGTAACACCCACAGTTCCGCAGTGGGTGGAGCTAGAGGGTTGAAATTTTCGGTGACAACTTAAAACACCTGTTATCTTAACCTGTCAAAATTTTATGACTGCAGCTTACCCCTAGCGCGAATGGCGAGCACTGCCCGGGGACTTTTCAGCCGGACCATGTACATTGACCTGGATTTATATTTCGACGTTTACAAAAAAAATGTCTGGTCCACATTTTAGTGTGAATCAGTTCAATTTTTTGGGCTTGTTATAGTGTCCCGCTAGCAGGACTAGGGTCATGCAATTGAGTATTTTTGTGAAATTTGTTTAGTATTAGTTTTGTCATGTGTTATTTTTTCTTTTTTACTGTGTTTTAAGGGGTTTTTCTATTGTGGTATTTTTCACTGTTATCAGCTTCATTTTATATGCTTCCCATTACATATTCAAGTTATTCAAAAAGCTAAAGCGATGTGAAGTGGCAAGTAAATCGGCAAAAGCGAAATGAAATGAGAAAATATGAACAGAACTATGACCGTAAAAAATAGTTTTTGGTTTGTTCTGGTAACTTAATTACCGTATTTCCTCGAAATACCCCCCTCAAAATGGCCACTATGAATTTATTAACCCCCCCCCCTCGAAATACCCCCACCCCCAAATTGAGTGTACAGAGAATGCACATTACAAAACTGCGGTTTGTGATTTGGGCAATGCAAAACACACGTGAAAAAAAATGAATTGTTACGTTAGAACAGTGTTTATGCTATCTACATGGTCCGGCTGAAAAGCAGAGTTGTTAAAAGGTACGTATGTTTACTCGAAAAATACGCGTACATACACTTTGTAAAAAAGTAACGTACTCAGATGTACGCGTACATTTTTGAAGCATACGCATAAAGAAAATGTATTACTGTGAATTCATTGTGGGACATATTTATAAGTTGACTACACAGCAATTTACTCAATTTTCTCGAAATACCCCTAGGGGGAATTGTTTCACAGTGGAAATTTTTTAAACAAGGGTGGGTTTTCGAGGGGGGTTTATTATTTCGCCAGAATTTTTTGGAACTCTCAGTACTAATCCGTTGTTTGTAACGTACGCGAAAAATGCAACAATAAGCGCCATGTGTACCTAAGAGTATATTTATAGACTTGTATAAGTAAACACCTTCCCGGACAAGTTCACCACCCATTTTTTTATTTCACTTCAAATGCAATATCTCCATCCATGGGGGTGTGTTGATATTATGCACTGAACTATTATTTCGTAGCTTTATTAGCTTTAATCCCAAACGCTGCTATTTTACTGTTAAACATCACTTTTATAATACATCACAGGATATTTCATTGTCACACGTTTCACAAGAAATCACAATCTCAACACATTCCCGCTTTTTATTTTAAACAAAACCTTTCTTTAAGCCCTGTAGCCTGAAGTAGGATCGATGGTGCCCAGTTGTTTTTTCATTTTGTCATAGTCATCTTCATCTGGATCGCTCTCAAATGTTGTTTCCATATTGTTTTCCACGTTCTGTCCACTGGAGCATCCCGGACCCAACTCATCATCTTGTCCAGACCCGACGTCGCCCCCCTGTACGCTGCCCTGCACGCCCTGCACGCCCTGACCTATGAGAGAAAGAAAGAAAAATTTAAATTTTTATTATTATTTAAAAAAAAAAATTTTTTTATTTTAATATTTTATATTTATTTCATATAAAGTTTTTTTTTTTTTAGTGTTAACTGAAATTTATCAGCAAATAAATAATGTTTTAATTAATTTAATGTTCAGAAATATAGATTTGACAAATTTATTAAAATATAGAATTTTAATGATAATTTTGTTTACCTTCCTGGAGTCTTTTCAAAATTGATTTATTGCTCGATTTTCCACTAATCGGGAGTGCAATATTGCAATTGTTCTGATCAGTCGATGTATAGCTGATAACACTCAATTGATCATCGTCGGGTTCTTTTCCTTTCATGGCCATCCCAAAAGAGGAAAACATTTTCTCCATAAATGTTTCCTGGCGCTTTCGTTTGATGTGTTTTTCATGTCTCCAATTATTCCCCAGCATAGCCTGAATAGAATGAAGAGAAATTTCAAGTGTTTGTGGTTTTAAGTAAATATTTTAAGGCATGCAAATAATCATTTTCTTGATATTCGAGGTGTCCAGATAGGTTTTTTGTTGTTGTTTCACTTTAGTGTTCACTTTTAAAACAAAGTTTTCAACAAAGTTTTTATTCCCAAAAATCTTATGGTACCAGCCTTCAAATTTGGCTTCCTTTCTCCAAATAAATTGCGCAGTCCCAATGGCTTCATATCGTTTTCACACTCCGGCTTTTTGAAATCCTTGAAGGACTTTTTCTGTGGGGGCTGATAATGCTCATTTTGAATTTTCCGTTTGATGACCAACTCAATGTCCTGAAACAGGTAGAATAAGTTAAGTTTTGAAGTGAAAGTGTTTTGTTTTCTTTTGTTTCAGTTCGGTTTCAGTGTGAATTTTTATTTGAGTTTTTATTCTGTTTTAAATTTAATAATTTAATATTTGAGATGATTTAACCTGTTTTCCAAATCCGTCGATGTCAACGGCACAATCTGGGAACTTTTCCACTAGTTTGGTGTTCACCACAAGGCGCGAACCATTGTTGCGTGAACAGCAGACGTTAACAGGCCAGCGTTTGCCCTATAAGTCATTTTAACTTTGTTTAACCAACAAAGTTAACGTATAAAATCAGTATTTTATCAAAATTATCACGTTGGAAAATGTTTTGAATCCCAAAAATTCAAGAATTATTGTGTGAATATCCCATCCCAAAAATTAAGAGATGAATTTACCGGTAGTCCCGGAATGTCAAAGATGTTGGCATGTTGTTGTAATTTGGTTTCCAAGTTGACAACGTTGTTTTTGCACTCGTAATTTTCACATTTCAATTTTGCCATGGCTGTTTCCAGTTTTTCAATGGTTTTGTTCTTTTGTTCATCAACTTTTTCACGGGCAAATAGCTCTCGGCTGATTTTGCAAAGAATTTCGCAACAATTTTTGCACCGGCGCACGTATCCATGATGTTTGTTGCACAAACGATCTACCACGAACCACTCAGGGTCTTCTTGGTCTTGTTTGTGCGCCATTTTGTTGTTTTACGTGTCTTTGGAAAGATTTTAAAGGGTGTGCAAGTAGGAAATAGCTTTTTTCGAATTGTCTGGAAGAAAACTACATTTATTTCACGTTTTAGTTAACCGTGTATCCAAATCTTTTTTATTTAAAAAGAAAATTTTCAAATTTTCAAAAAAGTGCCCGTGACATGACTTTCGCTAAACCGTCTTTTGTCGTCATGGATTACCTTCGTGTCAGCGTTGGTACAAAGGTTTTGAGGCCATTTAGCATGCCTAATATTAATATGGTAATTTTAATTAAATTTCATGTGAAGGAAATTGTCATTTTATGTCTAGTTTTACTGTATTTATTCAGACGCGGTATCAGAATGGTCCAGTTACGCTGACTGGCATGCTGGATTTGGCTAATTTTCAGTCGGTGGAACCCAAATTATCCGGTCATATTAATGCGTTGAGCATTTTTGTTGTGGAGCGAGATGATGCACCGGAAATTATTATGGGGGCGGCGAAAATTCGGAATTTCATCAAATTGCGGTTATGTTTTAGGAGGGTTTTCTCTTATTTTATTTATGTTTGAAATTTTCATTTGGATTTGGGATTTTCATTTGAAAGTTTGAAATATATAATTTTAATAAAGTGAATTGAGAGTCTGTTTATAAATTTTATAAATTTATTATTTTATTGGAAAGTTTGAAATATATAATTTTAATAAAGTGAATTGGGAGTCTATTTATAAATTTTATAAATTTATTATTTTAAATGTTTTTCAAATTGAATTTTACTTTATAGCTGCAATATGATCCTGACGATCAAGCACTTGCACGCTTTTGCATGGATCACGATGATTCGAAAGTTTTGAAATTTGTCCCAGGGAAGTTACGCGTTATTTTGTGTATTTGTGACAAGTGCAAGAAACACAATGGCGCCCGTTTGTTCCATTTTATCAAAGATTTCAAATTTGGAAACGCCGGATTTGTTACGGAAAAAGGAAAAGGTCCCCGCAGTGGTGTCGCGGTGCATTATTTTTATTTGTTTTGTTTTTATTTGAACATTTTGTTCTTTTACATTTATTTTAAATTAAGTTTTTCAAACATAGATCGCTTTGTCCGGAGATGGTCTTGGTTTGAATTATGTTAGCCCGCCAGTTGAATATGCAATCGCTATTCTAGAAGGGCTTGCAGCCAGGCGTATTAAAGGCACTGAATTGGAAATCGGGGCTATTACAATGTCCGATGTTGATTTATTTGGAAAGTGGGTAGATACAATGTGTTTTCTAATTTTAATTTATATTAGTGTGTTCATATGATAAGGTATATTAAAATTCAAAAAATGTTAAATTTTCAGTGTTAATTTGGATAGCGATTCGCCGAATTTCGGGGGATCGGATCGTCCATTTGTTGTGACCAAAATTGCCTATGGTGATTTGATGCGTTTGTGCAATCGATCAGTTGGGGGAATTTTGCCCAGATTCCAATTGATTGAAAGGGTGAAAAATTTGGGCGCCCATATTTGTGGCCGCTTGTCTAATGTCACGGTGTGTAAAATTTATCAGTTTTTATTCTATTTTTTGCATGAAATGTTTATTTTTAAAAAAATTTTAAATTGAAATAGAATTTTATTTTTCAGGAAGGCATTGTGATGCCTGCGTATGAGCTGATTTTGAAATTGAACTGGGTCACCGAAAATGGTTGGAATTCGTTGGATGAAAAAATGTTTTATGGTGAATTTTAATTTTAAAAACTTTTTTATATTTTCGTTTTTTATAAGATGGGAATAAACAAATTCTTATTGTTTTTGGTTTTTACTGATTTTCTTTTTCAGACATGGAAATAAATGGCGTTGGGCCGGATAGCATTGACACTCAAATCTACCATATCGATTTGGCTGGCTTGGCCACGGCTATGAGTGGTAGGGGCGCCGGTGCATCTGGAAGTTCCAGTGCTTCAACGAGTAAGAAAAATTAAAAGGTCTGTTTAAAAGGTCTGTTTACTTTTTTATTTTGAAGAGATTGGATTCTGAAATTTCTACAATTCCCTTTTCTTTTAATTGTTCTGTTAATGGATTTAAACTTGCGAATCCATTCTTCAAACGAATAATTTTATATGGGCCACTATATTTTTGTTCTAGTTTTGAGATTCCAAAGTTTTTTACCATAACTTCGTCCCCAAGTTTCAAATTCGAATTTTTATTTTTGTTTATCCAATTTAAATAAGAATTTTTGAATTGTTGTGTTTGATATGTGGCATCGCGCCACATTTTTTCAGGACTTTCATTTACATATGGGCAAATATTCCATTGATTATTTCTTGGAAGACGGAAAAATGTTAATAAAAACGGGGGTTTTCCGGTAGCAGAATGTGTTTGCAGATTATATTGAATTACTGCTTGAGATAACCACTCGGTCCAATCGTTTTTTCCAGCTAGTAGTGTTCGAATAATGGACAGTAAAGACTGTCCAACGCGTTCTACAATCCCATTCGATTCTGGATGATAAGTGTGGATTTTTATGTGTTTTATGCCAAAATTTTTAAGCATAGACTGAAATTTTGTTCCTAAAAATTCAAGTGCATTGTCAGTCATGACTTTTTCTGATGGTCCATAAATCCAAATATAATTTTTTAGAAAATTCCTTGTGCAGTTTTGAGCAGTATGCCCTTTCATGGGTATAGCAGTTAAATACCTGGTCAATGCATCAACAATTAATAATATATGTGTATATCCCTTAAATGCAGGCATTTGGCACAAGTCAAGGTGTATGGTCGAATTTGGCTCGTTTGGAGTGGGTGTTTGGTGTAATATTTTTTTGCAAGTATTGTGTGGTTTGAATTGTAGGCAAATTTCGCACTTCCGGCACATATTTATTACATCTTCTTTCATATTTGGCCAAGTGCCATAATTCGAGACTGTTTTTATTGTGTTCTGTATTCCAGAGTGTGCGGAAAAAGTTGAACCATGAAAGTTTGCTAGAAATGATTTCTGCATATGAGTTGGAATTCGTTTGACAAATTGACCAATTTGGTTTTTCATATATAAAATATCTTCGATAATTAAATGATCTAAAACGTTTTCTCCTGCTTGAATTTTTGTATAGATATTTTGGATAGAGGGATCTTTTTGTTGTTCAGTTTTCCAGTCAAAAGGGAGTTCTGGGTCTATTTTATATGTTTCTAAAATATTTACGAAATTTTGTGGAATTTCTTGTAAATGTGGCATGTTATCAATAAGTGTGGCACATTGTGTCAGTAAGTCATTGTCATGGGGATTGTCTATGAGATTTCTGGATAATTGATCAGCTACCTTATTGAAAGTTCCGGGCCTATGTTCTATTCTGGAAATTTTCTCTTGTAAATACATTGTCCATCTTTCCAATATGGATGATTGAGGTGTTTTAAATGCTTGAACTATGCCAGAGTTATCTGTTTGCACAACTACAGTCTGTCCCTCTATTATTGGGGATAATCTACGCAGTGCAAAACACACTGCTAGTGCTTCCAACTGGGCTGCACTCCATAACTTATATTTTCCATGTAGTCGCTTGCTTATGTAAGCAATTGGATGTAATTTTTCGTCTGTTGATTTTTGAAGTAGGACAGCAGATATGCCCTCTTTGCATGCATCCGTTTGTAAAATAAAAGGTTCATTATTGGCATAGTTTGGATGGGCTAAAATTGGAGCATTTGTCAAACAGAATTTCAACTTTTCAAATGAATTTGTCATATCTTCATTCCATGTCAATATGTCTTTCCCATTTTTATCTGTTATTCCAGTTATGGCTTTATGCAATGGTGCAGCTATAATGGAATATTTTGGTATAAAATGTGAGAAATAAGTGACTTTCCCTAAAAATCTGCGAAGATCTTGCTTTGTGGTTGGATTAGGTTGTTCTAAAACGGCAGAAACTCTGTCTTGAATTAAATGTACTCCCTTTTCATTTACTATGTGTCCTAAATATTTCAGTTCCTTGACAAGTAGTAAACATTTTTTTGGTCCTAATTTCAGTTTAGCCCACCTCAGTCGATCAAATAGTTTTTTCAAGTGCTCTAAATGGACATTTACGTTTTCCGATGTTATTAGAATATCATCTAAGTAAGCTCGACACCATGGTCTCTCTGATGGAGTGCACAGTCCTCTAATTAAAATTGTCATTAATTTTTGAAAAGTTGCGGGGCTTCCGGAAGCTCCCATTGGTGTTCTCAAAAATCGAAATTGTCCTTGTGAGCAAACAAAAGCAGTTTTGTCTTTAGATTCTTCTTCTAAGGGAATATTATAAAATCCATGTTTGAGGTCTAAAGAACTGAAAACTTTTTGCCCTCCCAATTCCGACAGAATGTGGCCTATTTGGGGTAAGGGCCATGACTGTGTCAAAGTGATATTATTTAATTGGCGGAAATCTACAACTAATCGCCAACCTCCACCTGGTTTTTTAACCACTGAAATTGGGCTAGACCATGGAGAATCGCAGGGTTCTATAATTTTTTGTTCCAACATTTGTTCGATTGCATCAACAATATAGGGCCTTTTTTGAATCGATTCATATCTAACTGCCTGTTTGATTGGTTTATGTTGTGGATCTACTTTTATGATGTGTTGTACTAATGGGGTACAGCCAACGTCAAATTCTCCACAGCTAAAAATGTCTTGATAATTTTCAATTAAATCCCAAAAAATTTCACTCTGATTGTCAGCTAATATTATCATTTTATCGACTGGAAGGTTTTCTTTTATGTATAAAAATCGTTCTTTTGGATTAACCGGATGTGATTCTTTTGGTGGAATAAAATCAGGTGGATTTAGCATGATTGTAGCATGATTTACTGGGAGATCCATACACGGTACATAATGATGTAGATGTGTTTCAGGGAAAAGTTTTGCAGTTGAATAATTTTTCTTTATGGTAATGTCCTCGTCGGTGAAGTTTAATATATATGTGCCAATTGTTTTCATTTGTTTATCTATTATTATATTATAAGCATTAATGCCAGTTCCAAATTTTTGTTGCAGTTTTGAAAAATCTACAAGATAACAATGGGTGTCCATTTCTTTTGGAATAGTGAAATTTACCCATTGAGCAGTTTTTGATTTAATTAATGTTTTTTTCTGTGGAAACAATTTCAATTTTCGTTTTTTGGTTAAAGAGTTTTTTGATTTGGATGTGGTTGAGCTTTTCCATTGTGTCCAATTGATATTTAGTGGGTTCATCCAGTCCGCAATTGACTGCAAAAAATTTGTCATTACCCATTCCTTTTTATTTGGATATAAAGTTTGATTTACAGCATCATAAGATCGTTTTATCCAATTTGCTGCTCCCAAATGAGGCAAAATATCTGCGCCAATTAAAAATTTTTCAGAAGCATTTTTTGCCTTATTGACCAGAAAACTAGCGACCCCATGTACTGCACTATTCTTGAATTTGTCATAAAAAGTAATGGGTAAATTTGACTGGTGAATGTCTCCAATTTTCGATTCGCCTACTGCTTGTTTCAGTTTTATATTTGTTGGTGTAGTGTGTAATTTAGGATATTTTGCTTTTAGAGATTCAAAAAATGTGTTTGGTATGACCGATTTCACTGCCCCTGGATCAATTATCACGTTGGAAAGGATTCCCATTATGTATAATGGCATTTCAAGTAATTTTCCGAATGCTGGAAGTTTTCCTAGCCAGGTTGCAGTGAAATTTCCTTTTTTTACTTGAGGCGAAATTTTGCTTTCAATGGTACTAGTTTTAGTCGATGTGTGAGAGATTTGTTTGACATTTTTGTTTTTTCCTTTTTTATAATTCAAATCAGTGGCAACTTTGTTTAACAATAATTTTTTGTGTTCGTTAGTTTTGGGATCATAATTACAGTTATCTAAAGAGTTCACACATACCATTTTGTCAAATTTGTCACTTTTTTCTTTTGACTCAACTTTCGTTTTCTGATTCGCTCTCCTGAAATTGGCTTTCTTCCATGCCCAAAGAATAGACGGCAGGGCTTTTCTGTGTGTTGCCGCCATCTTGCCCTGCATTGGTTCAAATTTCATTAGTTTATTGGAAAAAGATAAAAAGTTTGGAGTGCTCTTACCTGCCAAAAAGTTGTCCACCGTGTTTGCTAGCTGCACCTGTAATTCCTCTGGAATTTCGTTTGCCTGCCGAGTCAATTCATTCATGAAGGAATCCAACGTGTTGGGCATGTTGCCCTCAGTTTTGTTTTCAACATTATTCAATTGATTTTCTGTTTCTGAATTTTCATTGAAGTGTGTTTCAGCTACCTTTTTTGGCGGAAACGTGAAACATTTAGTAAACGTTTGTTTATTTGTCATTGCTGCATTGTGGGTTGGTGAAGGTCCGATATTTTTGACTCCCGAATATCCGGCACTCGGTGGCATTTTTGAAATCATGTCTTTAGCATTTTCATTTTGTGCTGCTCCACTGTGTGATGCTGATTTTGCTTGCCATTGTAGTTTCTTTCGTAGTATGCATTGGTCTTTGTAATGTCCTTCGTGCCCTGGAAAATCACATTTTTCGCCGCGTTTAAATGGTGTTTTTTCAATCGGTTTATTTTTGCCAGCAAAGTTTCTAAAATTGGGTTTTGCATTTGCGCCCTGTTCAAATCCAGATTCTTTCATTTCTCGTGAATATGTATCCAATTGTAGGGCTAATTGTCTCGGTTCAGATACAGTTTTTTCTTTCAGTTGTTTTCGCAAGTTGAAGACAAATAGTGTGTCATAACGGCCTTGTCCTAGTGCGCGGAGAAATTGATTGCAGACAAAAATCTTCCAAGTTTGAGGGTCCATTTCCTCAAAAATTTCCCGTGGTAATTTTGCCAGCAGGCGTGAGCAGAATTGCATGGCAGTCTCATTTGTTTGTTGGCGGCATTTGTGCCAATCTTCCATGGTGAGCCTGTTGTCAAAAGGGTTATATAGTCCTTCAAATTCTGTGAGGACATATTCATAGTCCAGTTTTTGATTTTCCGTCAGGGATTTATATATGTGTTTGGCTGATTTTTTAAATTTCGCTCTGAATATTAATGTCCAAATTGCCTTTTTGAATTTGGTGGGAAACATGGTCAGATTGCAGGTCACATGTGCTTTCCATTCTTTGAAACTATCTTCGGGTCCCCCTTCAAAATCTGGGATTTGTGCCATAATCATTTGTAGTGCAGAGGCATGCCAGCTTTGCATGTCCTCTAGAGAATGTTTCACTATTTCGGAATCTTCCGTTTCACTGCTTTTACCAACATCATTAGTCATAGTTTGATTTTCCGCCATTTTGCAATCTTTTTGATTTTCGCGCAAATTGTCAAGTTCAGTGTAAATAGGTGTCAAGGCATTTTTCAATTTCTCATCAACTGTAGAGAAAATGTCGGTCACAAATGCATGCATTAATTCGCTTTGACGTTCGGCCAGTGAATCATGCACCTGTACTATGTGTGTTTTCATTGCGTCCAAATTCGATTCCAACATTTTTTTTGTTCTGTGCCAAATTGTTTTTTATTTCTTTGGCCAAAAAGTCAAATTGCTTTTGTAGCACGATTGTTTTGTTGTCAGCGGTGGTGGTCGGTTCATTTTCGTCGTTTGTCGTTTCAGCCGTGTCATTGACAATTTGATTTGATTCATTTTGTCTTTGTCGATAATGTGTCGTTTGTCGCAGTTGCAAGTCGTGTTCATTGTAAAATTCGCGCGCGGGAATGTTTGTCAATGGGTTTGTCAACCTGGTGGCCATTCTGGGACCTGTATGACAAGTTGTCGGCGTTGTTGTCACCAACGAAGGTTCGGTTTGCACAAAAATGCCGTTTGTTCTAATAGCGCTTGGGCTATGTGTCACATTCAGCATGTATCTAGTTTCGCTGAGAACAGAGTCGGATAGCGATGTGCCTGCAGCAGCCGCTAGGGTAGTCCGATTGTCCTGTTCGTTCACGTTTGTGCCTGCAGCGGCAGTGACGTTTGTATTTTGTTCGTTTTGTCCGTTTTGTTGGGCGTTTGTGCCTATGGCGGCATTCAGTGGTGGTACCGAAACAGTGTCGGTATCGTTCACCAAGTTTGTCACGCTGTCAGTACGTTCTGTGGTACTGGTAATTGACATTTCGACGGAGAAATGTTGTAGCTGTTTGGGTTCACAGATAGTCAATGCACATACAACAAGCAACAGGGCTCGACACCACCACCCCCGACAAAACTTTTGAAGGGGGGTTGATGCCAGCTCGTCCACCATGTATTGATATTATGCACTGAACTATTATTTCGTAGCTTTATTAGCTTTAATCCCAAACGCTGCTATTTTACTGTTAAACATCACTTTTATAATACATCACAGGATATTTCATTGTCACACGTTTCACAAGAAATCACAATCTCAACAGGGGTGTTATAAGGCTGAAAC
>OZ038453.1:2929468-2954136 GCA_964036195.1 Sphaerolaimus hirsutus | reverse complement strand
GACATAAAAATAAATAATAAATAATAAAAATAATGACATAAAAAATAATAAAAAATAATTCTAGCGACGTGTACTCCGCGGACCGCATGCTATGCATTTTTCTGAAGGAAAGCCTCCATCATGATGTTATCAGTGATCAAGTAAAATTGTCAAATGTCCAATGTAAAGTAAAGTGCATCCAAATCTTATGTTTCCTATCCAAATCTTATGTTTTTGTATCCAACTATTATGCTGAAAAATAAGATTTGGATACAAAACCATAAGATTTGAATATGAAAATATAAGATTTGGATACACAATTGACACTTTACTTTACATTTGACACTTTAATCTACATCTGACATTTGACTTTGCATTTGACTTTGCATTTGACTTTACATTTGACACTTTACTTTACACTTAACAGGGCTTGGGACTGCCCCCATGTAGTGTTCTCATTGTTTTTGTTCTTGTTCTCCCGACAATCTTCAAACTGCAATAACTTCTCTTTAATACAACCAATCTTCACAAGTAGTGGTTCATATGAAAGAGCATATGATGCCATTTATTATTTTTGGACATTTTTTCCACAGGCTCCGCCCACTTTGGGACCATAGCTGTTAGAAATTTTCAAACATCAATAAATTAAAAAGGTAAATACAAATGGGGCAATAAACAAAAATGGTTGATGTGCGCCATGACTAGAGCTTTCACATGAGCCAATTTTTGGCAATTGTGGTTGAGATTTACAAATCTTGGAGATAGTGATTACTTTCATGTCATAAATTTTGAGTGGTTAATGTCAAGTCAAATGTCAAGTATGTCAAGCAATAATGTTCAGGTGATAATTGTCAAGTCAGGTTAATGCCAAATCATCAGTGTCAAGTGGTTAATGGTAAGTGATAAATGACATGTGGTTTATATCATATCATAAATGTTAATTGACAACTATCAGGAGATAAATGTCATGTGATTTATGTCAAGTGATAAATGTAAAGTGATAATGTTCAGGTGATAAATGTCAAGTGGCTTATGTCAAGTCATAAATGTCAAGTTATAATGTTCATGTGATAAATGTAGAGTGGTTAATGTCAAGTCAAATGACAAGTGGGATATCAAGTCAAAGGTCAAGTCATATGTCAAGTGATAATGCTTCTGGTAAATGTCTAGTGGTTAATGTCAAGGAAATGTCAAGTCAAATGTCAAGTAATAAGTTAAATGAAATGTCAAGTGAAATATCAAGTGGAATGTTAAGTGAAATGTCAAGTCATATGTCAACTGATGACTTACAGTTAATAATTGTAAAGTGTATTTTGTCAAGTGATAACATTCAGGTGAAAAATAAATAGTGTTTATGTCAAGTAAGAAATGTCAAGTGATAACTTTTAGGTTCTAAATGTCAAGTTCTTAATGTCGGATGAAACATCAAGTTGTGACTTTCAGGTCTTTTTCAGGTATTTCAGGTCTTTGAAAATGTTTTGAATCTTAGTATTTGGTTTTCATTTGACTATAGATGACTGTGTAATGCTAAGTGCCACATTTGGCATTTGCTTGATTTGCAATAACTTATAATTTTTTTCGGCCTATGGCCTCCAAAAAGAAGTATACCCCATAAAAAATGGCTAAGCCAACAAAAAGTGGACGCTGCAGCCAAACATGCGTATGCTATTGAATGCACAAAAGTAATATGCCGTATTTATTCTAGTAGAAGAGTGCTGTACTATTTTTTCATCAACTTTTTTACCTGCCATTTTATTGGAGGTGCCATTCTATTGGAGGCTGCCATTCTATTGTTTTCGTGAGTGCAAAAATGTGCCAAAACCTGCCGTTCTATTGGAGGTGCGGTTCTATTGGATGTATGCCGTTCTATTAGAAAAAATATGGTATCATATACCATGCCATTTTCTGATGGAGCTATCAAAATATGTATATCAAGGGAAATGTATACAAATCCCAATAATACAGGCCAACAACACAGCAAACAGCATCACAAGAATCAATTTCACCAAACTTTTGCATGGCAGCGTGAGCTTTTTGTAACTTTAATGTTTGCAGCACTTTGACACAGCTCGCACTGCTATGCAAAAGTTTGGTGAAATTGAATCTTGTGATGCAGTTTGATGTGTTGATAGTACTTATGTAAAGGCACCGGGGCACAGGTGCCCCGGTGCTGGGCACTGAAGGGCATCAGCACCGGTGCTGATGCGGTGCCATCTTCACAGGTGCTGGTGCCATTTTCTTCAGAATACCACCGGATTAAAAAAGTCGCCGTGGGCACATGTTCAACGTGAATTTGATTGAAACACTTCTTAAATTGACACACATGTCCTGGAATAAACCGCAGTTCACACCCTTGAAACCATGCTGGTGCCTTTCCCAGTGCACCACTTTTTCTGGCCGGTGCTAGCACCTAAAGACACCCTCGAAAAAAGGCACCGCACTGCACCAGCACCGGCTTTGGGGGTTTAATGAAGGGAATTTACCTGAGAGGCAAAACCGTGCTGGCAGAGGAGATTCCAGCCAATTGCGTCGCGATTCATGCCTGAACTGTGTCCAGGACAAGGCAGTAGACACACACCTTTGCAAAGCCAAGAGAGTCCTCTATCAGAATCCACAGACTTTTTGGGGTGTTCCCCTCAGGTCACATATACCTAAGAAAGCAAAATGTGTTGTGTGCCATTTTCTGCGGCACAGTCACATTGCGATGAAGGCGAAACCAGGCAAAACTATTCACTATGATTCATACCACAAGATAGCTGAGATTGTGATTTTTCAGAATCCACTGCTTTCCAGAAGGTTCACTGTCACGATTTTATACCTAAGAAATCAAAATGGTGAAATTTGACAATCTGACATCATTGCATCACAATTGAGGCTGTAACTGAGGATACATATAGGCTTTATTTTATACCGTTGTGAAGCTGAGAATGTGCTCTTTCTGAATCCACTGACTTTTTGGGGGTTTTATGAAGGGAATATACCAAAGAAGCCAAAACGTGCTTGCAGAGGCAATTCTGGCCGATTGCATCACGCGTTAACCGTGTCCGGGACAAGGCAGTAGACACACATTGTTGCAAAGCCGAGATAGTCCTCTATCAGAATACACAGACTTTTTGGGGTGTTCCCCTCAGGTCACATATACCTAAGAAAGGAAAAGGTGCCGCGTGCAGTTTTCTGCAGCACAGTCACATTGCGATTACGGCGAAACCAGGCAAAACTATTCGCTATGATTGATACCACAAGATAGCTGAGATTGTGCTCTTTCAGAATCCACTGCTTGCCAGAAGGTTCACCATCACGATTTGATACCTAAGAAATCAAAAATGTGAAAATTTGACAATCTGATGTCATTGCGACATGATTGAGGCTGTAACTGAGAAACATATAGGCTTTATTTTATACCGTTGTGAAGCTGAGAATGTGCTTTTTCTGAATCCAAAGACTTTTTGTGGGTTTAAGGAAGGGAATTTACCCAAGAAGCCAAATTGTGCTGGCAGAGGAGATTCCAGCTGATTGCATCGCGATTCATGCCTGAACTGTGTCCAGGACAAGGCAGTAGACACACACCGTTGCAAAGGCGAGAGAGTCCTCTATCAGTATCCACAGACTTTTTGGGGTGTTCCCCTCAGGTCACATATACCTAAGAAAGCAAAACGTGCCACATGCAGTTTTCTGCAGCACAGTCACATCGAGATTACAACAATCCAGGCAAAACTTCACTATGATTCATACCACAAGATAGCTGAGATTGTGCTTTTTCACAATACACTGCTTACCAGAAGGTTAAACGTCACGATTCTATACCTAAGAAATGAAAAAGGTGAAAATTTGACAATCTGAAGTCATTGCATCATGATAAAGGCTGTAACTGAGTATACTGATAGGCTTTATTTTATATTGTTGTGAAGCTTAGAATGTGCTCTTTCTGAATCCACAGACTTTTCAGGGTTTTCTGAAAGGAATTTACCAAAGAAGCCAAAACGTACTGGCATAGGCGATTCCAGCCGATTACATCACAATTCACGCCTTAACCGTCTCTGGGACAAGGCAGTTGACACACATCGTTGTGAAGCCAAAGAATTCCTCTATCAGAATCCACAGACTTTTTGGGGTGTTCCCATCAAGTCATATATACCTAAGAAAGCAAAATGTGCTGCGTGCAGTTTTTTGTGGCACAGTCACATCGCAATTGAGGCGAAACCAGGCAAAACTATTTGCTATGATTCATACCACAATATAGCTGAGATTGTGCTCTTTCAGAATCCACTGCTTTCCAGAAGGTTCACCATCACAATTTTATACCTAAGAAATCAAAAATGTAAAAATTTGACAATCTGACGTCATTGCGACATGATTGAGGCTGTAACTGAGAAACATATAGGCTTTACTTTATACCATTGTGAAGCTGAGAATGTGCTTTTTCTGAATCCACAGACTTTTTGGGGGTTTAATGACAGGAATTTACCAAACAGGCCAAATTGTGCTGGCAGAGGAGATTCCAGCCGATTGCATCGTGATTCATGCCTGAACCGTGTCTGGGACAAGGCAGTAGACACACACCGTTGCGAAGCCGAGAGAGTCCTCTATCAGTATCCACAGACTTTTTGGGGTGTTCCCCTCAGGTCACATATACCTAAAAGCAAAATGTGCCGCATGCAGTTTTTTGTGGCACAGTCGCATCGCGATTGAGGTGAAACCAGGAAAAACTATTTGCTATGATTCATACCACAAGATAGCTGAGATTGTGCTCTTTCAGAATCAACTGTCTCCCAGAAGGTTCAGACACGATTTTATACCTAAGAAATCAAAAATCTGTATCAAAAATTTGATGCACTTTTGATTTCTTATGTATAAAATCATGATGGTCAACCTTTTGGTAAGCAGTGGATTATGAAACAGCACAATCTCAGCTATCTTGTGGTATGAATCATAGCAAATATTTTTTGCACCTCAATCGCAATGTGACTGTGCCGAAAACTGCATGCAGCACATTTTGCTTTCTTAGGTATATGTGACCTGAAGGAAACACCCTAAAAAGTCTGTCTATTCTGATCTTGGCTTTGCAACAAAGTGTGTCTACTGCCTTGTCCCAGACACAGTTAACATGTGATTCGTGACACAATCGGCCAGAATCGCCCCTGCAAGCACGTTTTGGCTTCTTTGGTATATTCCCTTCATTAAACCCCCAAAAAGTCAGTGGATTCAGAAAGAGCACATTCTCGGCTTCACAACGGTATAAAATAAAGCCTACATGTATCCTCAGTTATGGCCTCAATTGTGATGCAATGATGTCAGATTGTCAAATTTTCACATTTTTCATTTCTTAGGTATAGAATCGTGACGTTTTACCTTCTGGTAAACAGTGGATTGTGAAAAAGCACAATCTCAGCTATCTTGTGGTATGAATCATAGTGAAGTTTTGCCTGGATTGTTGTAATCTCGATGTGACTGTGCCGCAGAAAATGGCATGCGACACATTTTGCTTTCTTAGGTATATGTGACCTGAGGGAAACACCCCAAAAAGTCTGTGGATTCTAATAAAGGACTATCTCGGCTATGCAACAATGTGTGTCTACTGCCTTGTCCCAGACACAGTTAAGGCATGATTCGTGATGCAATCGGCCAGAATCGCCCCTGCAAGCACGTTTTGGCTTCTTTGGTAAATTCCCTTCATTAAACCCCAAAAAAGTCAGTGGATTCAGAAAGAGCACATTCTCGGCTTCACAACGGTATAAAATAAAGCCTACATGTATCCTCAGTTACAGCCTCAATCGTGATGCAATGATGTCAGATTGTCAAATTTTTACCTTTTTGATTTCTTAGGTACAAAATCATGATGGTGAATAGGGTGTCAAAAAAAATTTTTTACGGAAAACGGAAACAGAAACAGAAAAAATTTTTCAGTGGCCGGAAAACGGAACGGAAAACGGGAAAAAATTTGCACTTGGCGGAAAACGGAAACGGAAACGGAAAAAAATTTTCAGCGGCCGGAAAACGGAAAAAGAAGCCGGAAAAACGGAAACAGAAAAATCAAATTTGCACGGAAATGGGAAAAACTTGCTGGAATTTTGCTGGAAATCGCAAAAATTTGCTGAATTTTTGCTGGAAGTGGAAAAAATTTGCAGTAATTTTGCTGGAAACAGAAATTTTTTTACATCATTGACAATCTGCATGAATTTTTGCCAGTTTGGCTGATCAGAAGACCGAAAGTTGAGCCAGAAAAAGGTAAAATGAGGTGGAAAAATGGAAAATTGAGGCGGAAAATGGAAAAAAGGCAGAAAAACTGGAAATTGAGGCGGAAAACGGAAAAAAGGCGGAAAAACTGAAAATTTAGCCAGAAAACGGAAAATGAGCCGGAAAAACGGAAACGGAAAAAAATGTTGCCGGAAAACGGAACGGAAAACGGAAAAAAAATTTCAGCAGCCGGAAAACAGAACGGAAAACGGAAAAAATTTGCCTGCGGAAAACGGAAACGGAAAACGGAAATTTGACACCCTAATGGTGAACCTTCTGGAAAGCAGTGGATTCTGAAAAGGCACAATCTCTGCTATCTTGTGGTATGAATCATAGCGAAAAGTTTTGCCTGGTTTTGCCGTAATCACAATGTGACTGTGCCACAGAAAATGGCGTGCAACACTTTTTGCTTTCTTAGGTATATGTGACCTGAGGGGAACACCCCAAAAAGTCTGTGGATTCTGATAGAGGACTCTCTCGGCTTCGCAACAATGGTGTCTACTGCCTTGTCCCGGACACGGTTAAGGGTGAATTGTGATGTAATCACCTCAGGTCACTATTTCATGTGTAAATGCTTGATTATGCTATATATAAGAGGAAACTGAAAAAATGAAATATGATTTTTTTTTCAGTGGTATATGGGCAACACTTTAAGAAAATAAAAATTTATTTGAGATGTCCAAGTTTTGGTATTGACTCGTGGACTGACTCATATATAAAGTTGTAACACCCCATACTCTGCTTCAATAGAGGGATGTGGGGCGATTCACTGCAGGGTGGGTTGCCCTGTATGCAACAATTTTTTGTGGCTTTTTGGTGTCCCAAACAAGTTCACCACCCACTTGATTAGCTACACTTCGAGGGTCGTATCTCCAACTGTGAGGTCGGTGTAAAGCTGAAATTTGGGGGATGTCTTGCCAACTTCCCCCCTTACAATACACCAGTGGGGCTACCTGCCAGCGACCACTACAGTATGCGTTGCTGCATGTACAGTTGTTAATTTTTTTTACAAACCAAGTGTCCCAAACAAGTTTGCCACCCGACCGCATTATAAAAAATGTTGTGACAACATACCTGATATAAAATTAAATAAAGTTTGAACCCTAGTTCTGCTCATAAACTTTTACTCAGTAGGGCACCCACCTCGTCCCATAAACACGGACCAAAAATTTCACTTTAAACCAACTTTTTGTTTCACACTTAAAGAGTTGGTTTACAAAGTTCACTAGGTAAGGGTCTAAGGTTCAAAGTTATGTAAACAACATTACCTCCAAAATGCCTCCATAAGGAAATTTATTTGGGGTGAATATTATTGTGTAACATTATCGTAAAATGTAAAAACCTATAATATTTAAGTTAACTTTCTTAGGTTCTCTTTTATATTCAATTAATTCAACTTGTCAAGATTTCATTCATATTTACATTCCCATTTTAACATCTTCACATTCACCAATTAATATCTCAAGCGATGTTGTTTACAACGTGCGCTTCACATCGCTCACATATTTAGATCTTAGTCATTGCTCACATTCCGCCACATTTCCTTGACAAGCAGCACGCAAATACGCCGTCATGTTTATGTTAAGCGGCGGGCCCGCCCCGAGTGGGGGGCCAGGCCCGCGCGCCATTTCAAATGCTGTCTGGCTTGTCTCACATTTTCACTATCTTGCCAGTTTAGCTCGCTTTTCATCGGAGAAGCGAGCGGGCAAAGATTGAACTTTCACAATTGGAAATGTTGGGTAAAAATCGGAGATTAGAGCCGACCGATTGGCGCCAAACCAATCGCCATCGGTCTGGCCCTTAAAAGCCGATTTCACAGCTAAAATCGGCAGTGTTTGCAACCTCGTCAACTTCACACGAATCTCTTCCTAGGATCTAAATAAGCGCCGTAGTCACTTTATTAAGTCGCTTGTTTTTGGTGCTAAGTTTAACGCTTGGTGCTTCAAGTCACCTCAGTGCTTTATTTCACAACAGCGTTGTTTTGAGGTGCTTTATTCACAACCGTGCCACTTAATTCTCGCCTTTTGTCGTAATTAAGTGCCTTTTTTAAATTACCTTATTTCTCCGGTAATTAGAGCTTCTTTTACGTTTTGTGTAAGTAATTAATTTAGTTGTAAATTAATTCCTTTGTTTACGTATATTTTTATATATATTTTATTTACATTTATTTCTTTGTATTTAATTGTCTAAATAAAAACGTTCGTCAAAAACCTTTGGTAAACAATCTAAATTTGCTTCACACTAACTCACGTCAATTCACTTCAACTCAACTAATCACATTTGATAAAATAACGGAACGTCAACTAGAGACGACGCTTCACGTCAACTTACACTTGTTCACATTTGTCCTCTTCCTCGGTTAGGAATAGGAGCTGGTTCACAAGTCACTTCAGGAAGTTCCGTATTATTTTACATGGCGCAGCGAGCAGGGTGACTAATTAAAACTAATTGGTCACTCTAATTAAGTCGTCTCGCGCGAAATTTCATTGGAAATTGTTTTTCACAGTTTGAGTCACACGCACGGGGTTACGGTAATACGGTTTTGGACGCAAAATTGTTAGTAGCGCGTGCATAAATACTTACGATTTTACAAGTACAAGTCACAAGATTCGAAATATTTATTTTTATTATTTTATTTCGTTCACAGCTAGCTACCACTTTGCTAATAAGCAATAAATTGATCAAACTTTGCTATGGCCGACGAACGCATACGCGCTCAGCGCGCCGCCGCCGCCGCCGCAGCTATGCCTGCGAGCAACGTTGAGGAGTTCGACACAGCTCATCCGTTGACTCAGCATAGCCGGGCGCTGACTGGAGTGTGCAACGGAGTGCTGCGTTTCACATCCAAACCGATTCCTAAAATCGTCAAAGACGAGTCACAACCCGCCGCCGTCAACATACGCGCGGCGGAGGAAGTATTAGAACTACTTCAGGCCTACGGCTACCAGGCCGAGATGAAACGCTCGGACCTGTCTACGGCTATGGACAAATTCACAACTACTGTCCAAGATTACATCACAAGCCTAGACAGAGACGAAGACGGAGTGGCCGAGGAGATAAAGAGCGCCAACGCGAAATTGGAGCGCGCGCTCTACTCGGGCTCGAACAACGCGATGATGCTCATGGATGAGCTGGAATCGAGGATTGCGTCCGCCCAAGCGCACATCAAATCCGCGGAAAGGTTGATACTTTCCTTGAAAGGTCAGTCCACTGTTGATTTAACTACTCAACCCCTTTCACAACCCCCTTACAACAATGTCAATATGGGACGTAGTTCTCAACCTTCACAACCGGAAACTTTGTTAAAGTTACCAAAAATCGAGCTTGCTAAATATAGCGGTGATCCGTTAGAATGGGCAGCTTGGTGGGAGATTTTTCGAGCTCAAATTCACGACCGAGCTAATTTGTCAATGGGTATGAAATATACATACCTCAGGCTCAGCCTTACCGGTCCAGCAGCAGAACTGCTGGCCGGATTAAAAGGTGATGGTCGAGATTACATCACAGCGGTCACCATGTTACAATCAAACTTTGGTGAAACGCATCGGGTACAAGCAGCCCTTTGGGATAAATTGTATTCACTTGAAAAACCTTCGTCAAGAGGAGACTCTCTCACAAATTTCACACGAACCCTTTTGTCAACTCTCAATCAACTTAAAGAAAGGGGTGAAAGTGTCGATTCTGGTGCAGTGTTAAGAATAATTCGTGGTTATCTTCCCGATAATATTGTTCTTGCTGTCACAGAAGAACACCGGAATTCGATGCGCACTGCTGTAACCGGCGACACCGAACTCACAGTCGTCAGGTTTGTCGATGCATTAACTACCATTGCTCGTGCTCGGTTAGATGCGATGAAAACTGAACAACAGAGTTCACAATCTTCAACTGTTGTTCAGAAATCACAAAATTCATCGATCAAAAAGCCACAAAATGGAGGTGGTTGGCAACAGCAAAAGAAAAAAGGAAATAAATCACAAAATACCTTTTCAAAACCAAAACCTATTCACAATACGGTTGCTTTTGCTGGTACCAACGCTAACGCTGGTAAATCACAAGGAAAAAATAAAAATTCCACTCAACCTCCCAGAACTCCGGCGATCGGAGCGATGAGTCAAAAGCAGTCCTCACAACCTGCTGCTGACTATCGCAAGCCGAAATTCGAGTGCTTGTTCTGCGGCATCAAAGAGCACTACACAACCGACTGCCCTCAATACGTCACACCGAGAGAGCGCACTGAACGGTTGCGAACTTTGGGCGATGTGTGCACGCGCTGCACGCGCAGAGGCCATCAAGCGGCACAGTGCACTCAACAACTGAGTTGCTACTACTGTCGCCAAATTGGTCAGCATCACGGGGCGTTCTGTCCTACCAGACAGGCACCCGCCAGGCGTCAGGTAAACAATTCACAAAATAAAGCCTTTGTCAAAGCAACGAGCGCTAATTTTGTCAACGCTCAGGTAATCACAACGGGCGCGGCGTCGTCACATGCACCGCCATCGTATCCGCCTTCACATACGGAACCGATGAGCGTGTGTGTCATCCCACCGGACGAGAACGATTTCCGGTGGAGACAGAACACGCTGTACCAGTTGGACATGGACGACCCGCTCGACATGGGCGAATGGCCGAGGCCCGCTAACGCACAACAGGCGAAAGCTCAGGAGGAAGCCCGCAAATATCACAGCGAAAACGAGCTGTGGACGATGCTCCGTGCCAACCTCATCCAGGAAGGCACAGATATGGAGACCGTCGAGGCCAAAATCCGCGGCTTCCAGCAGAAACGGTACGAGGTGTACCCACACCTCAACCCGAATCAAATGTCATCGTCGGTGCCACTTCAACCTAGTCACAGGCCCACGGTGGAAGTGCTGAGCGCACAGGCGGGTTACGGTAACCCCAACCCCGCTACCAGGCAGCAGGCCGAACAAGAATGTGAGTTCGATTTTGCACCTATCGTTCGTTTGCAAGTGGCCCAGGCTTCATTAATTAATAAAGACGCTGAATTAAATCGAGTCACAGACCCTTTGTTAATATTCTTTGACACTGGATGCGAATATTCATACATTAAAGCATCCGTGGCAAATGAGTATAACTTTGAAAACAAAGGAGATGTTGTTCTTCAAATGAACGTGTTTGCGACAAAAACGCCTGTCACAGTCAATACGTTTTTGGTCGAGGCTGTCATGCCTATTTACAAACACGTCGACAATAAGGGCAATATGTTACAAATTCCGCTCACCTTACGTGCAGTGGATAATTTGGCAACATATGCATGCCCACCTCCTTTGTCACAAGACGACAAAACAGTCATTTATATTGTGTACGGTGAACATGCACAAGAACAATTCGCGGAACCGCTTGAATTGACCGAAATGACTGATGAGTTTTGTCACAAACTATGTCAACCAGATGTAGTCATTGGTCAAGACTATTATTGGAAGTTCGATATTCGACCAACAGAAATCGAACTCCCATCTGGATTGATCATAGTCGAATCAATACTTGGGTTGATGCTAGGCGGAAATGCGTCCTCACAATCATTTGTCACAACACCCGACATTTCCCCACATCAATTCATGGTTTCATGCAGTTCACATGCTTCATCAGCTGTTGCTGTTGGCCAAGAGACATTATTTCAATTTCACAGTCTCGAGTCAATAGGTATCACAGATGATCCCTTATCACATGATGACGACATAGCTGAACAGTTAATTCTGGAATCAATTACTCTTGATCCAGAAACTGGTCGCTATAGCGTGGATTGGCCATTCAAATCAACCATTCAAGAATTGCCAACTAACAATGCAGAAGCATTTCGTCGCTTTCTGTCACTGTTGAAACGGTTTCGAAAAGATCCCGATTTATTCGCTACATACGCGAAAGTCATCTCAGATCAACTTCACAAGGGGGTCATAGAACCCGTCTATGGTTCACAAGATGGTTTGCAAGAACACATCTTACCTCACCAACCTGTCCTCACACCTGGCAGATCGACAACATGTCGAATAGTGTATGATGGTTCTGCAGGCAAGCCAAGTCTCAATAATTGCTTATTTCGAGGCCCAGTTCTCACACCCCTGGCGCTCGGATTAATGCTTCGCTTCAGAGCCGGAAAAGTGGTGTTATTAGCAGATATTGAAAAAGCATTTTTACAAATTGCACTTCACCCAAAATCACGCGCTTTCACAAAATTTTACTGGCTGCGTGATGACACCATTCCGTCACATGAAGACAATATTCAAATGATGCAATTCACAAGGGTGCTGTTTGGCCTCACATGCAGTCCATCCATTTTGTCAACTGTCATCAAATATCACCTAGAAGAGGAATTAGCTCACATGCATCCCGCTGAGACCAATGAACGAATGAAACTGGAGCTGTTGCTCAACAGCATTTACGTTGATAATTTAGTTATCAGCGTAGATGATGACAAATATGCAATACAGCTCTATCGTTTAATTAAAGCTGTTTTTGCCAGAGCAAATTTCAACATGCGCGAATGGATGACAAATTCGCCTATAGTCTCGGAAAAAATCAAACCCGAAGACCTCAACCCGAAAAAGTCACAATACATCAAAGTAATGGGTCTCGTTTACGATCACATTGAAGACACCATTGCGGTGCCAGCTCCCAAGAAAGATTTCACGCTTATTGTCACAGCCACACGCCGCAATTTAAACAAATTGCTGGCTTCAACGTACGATCCTATTGGCGTCACAGCACCCGCGTTATTTCGGTTGAAATTTCGCGTGTCACAAATAATTCAAAGGTGCAATATCACAACCTGGGATGAACTCATCGAAGACCCAGAGGCGGATGACTTACTGGACGATTTAAAACGACATCTCTCGTCCATAAGTCAAATCAAATTCCCGCGCTCATTTCATTCTTTTGGCATCGACGTCAAAGCTGTCACACGACCATTAGAATTACATGTGTTTTGTGATGCCTCAAAAGATGGATACGCCGTTTGCGCTTATTTGCGTCAAAAAGCGATTTCACCCGACGAATATGGTTATGAAGATGACCGATATTTTAGTGGTTTTCTCACAGCTCGCACAAAACTAGCCCCACTTCCGTCAAAACAAGGTCAACCCCTCACAATCACACGCTTGGAATTGCTAGGTGTTACAATTGGTGCACAGCTCATCGATTATTTACATCACGAACTCGTTGAGCTGGGGGGATGGAAAATTCACAGTAATTTCCTCTGGACCGATAGTACAGTTGTCATCGGCTGGCTGTACACCGCAAAGCCGCTGGCTACTTTTGTCAACAATCGGGTCACAAAAATCCATTCACTAATGTCAAAACATTGCATTCAAATTTGCAAGGTTGCTACAAAAGACAACCCAGCCGACATCGCGTCACGGGGTTGTACTTTTGATCAACTAATGATCGAAACAATGTGGTTCACCGGACCCACATTTTTAGCTGAACCTCTCACATCAACCATGCTTGACATTTCGCAATATCAAGCGCAACCTGTCACTGAAGAACTTGCGAAAGGCGACATTCACATTAGTCGACCTTTATACGCTGGAGCAGTAACTTCACAGCCTGTTTCACAGCCTGATTCACAACCAGCTAATGCTCTTGCACAGCAAGTACCTGTCAATTTGGACCCCAATTTGTCACAAAATGTCACTCCTCAAAATCCGTTTGTCGAAAGTCGACAACGTCACATCCCTTCAAATCCATTCGAAATCGACATTCGACGATTTTCAACACTGTCAAAATTGTTGCGTACTATCGTATACCTGCTTCGTGTCAAAACATATTGGCTAAATCGCTCCATGCATAAAGCTGCAAAGCGTGAAAGCGAATATTTATCAAAACCCATCACACAAGCTGATTTAAACGAAGCATTTAGACATGTATTGCGCATTTCACAGGCAGAGGAATGTGCCAGTTGCATTTCACAAGCGCAACTTGGCAAACATCACATGCTCAAATGGAACGCGTGGAATAATTTATTATATTGCGTCACGCGTGTATCTCACAAAGAACACAGAAACCCTTCGTTGTTTTACTACCTGCCAAAGACCGGGTGGTTAACAACGCTAGTGGTTACTCATTTTCATGAGCTTGCTGGTCACAGTGGCATGCTTCACACTTTAGCAGATTTACGCGAACATTGCTGGTTGTCCAGTGCCAAGCAGGTAGTTGCAAAAATTTTGCGTAAATGTGTCACATGTCGCAAAGCTGAAGGAGGTCCATTCACATTACCTGATTTTCACACATTACCTGTCACTCGAACTCAATCACAAATCAAGCCATTTCAACATATTGGCATTGATTATATGGGACCGTTAGTTTATTCACAGAACGGAACCCGTCACAGTCAACACATTTTGTTGCTAACATGCTTCAGTACACGCGCCATTCATTTAGAGTCAACTAATAGTGTCTCGACAGCTGACACAATTATGGCTTTAAATCGTTTTATTTCACGTCGAGGCATGCCGGACACAATTTGGTCCGACAATGCCCCAGCATTCAAAAATTGCGTCAAAATGCTACCGGACGTAAAATGGCATTTTATCACAGCCAATAGTCCTTGGCAGGGCGGCGTGTACGAACGCATGGTAGGCTTAGTCAAACGCTTGCTCAAAAAAGCATGCGGACGACGTTGTCTCACATGGCATGAATTTCTCACAGTCATGCTTGACGTCGAATTCTCCGTCAATACGCGACCATTGTCATACTTGTCAAACACAGACATTGGCGCAGCGATACTGCGCCCAATACATTTTCTTTGGGGCACCCCACCACCATGTTACATGGATGAAAAACGTGAGTTGGAACTCGATTCCACCACGATTGAACCCATGCGAAAAATTCCAAAAGAGGAATGGGAAAGAATGACGGATGGATCTTTCAACCTCACACCCTCACAAATCGAAAAAACCTACACACTCACACCCCCACGTGTCAATGACGTCAACTGCATCGACGAAATTGCACTCAATTCTGTGCCTGAAAAGGACAGAGATGACATCACATTACTTTGGGACCAAATTCGTCACAATCGGGAAGTGCTTTGGTATGAGTGGTCACGTCAATACATTGACCTACTCAAAGATTGAGCTAAAAATCAACACTTGAAAAGAGGCACAATCAACAAAGCTCCCAAACGTGGCCAAGTGGTGTTAATCACAGATGATAAACAACCACGCGGCATGTGGCAAATGGGCCGCGTTCACGAAATACACGTGTCAAGCGATGGCAAAATACGTGCAGTCACAGTATTATCAAGTAACGGCCGTCGCACACGTAGATCCCCATCTAACCTAGTGCCTCTTGAAATCGACACAGAGGACGGTGTTGAATATAAAATCGACACTGAGGTAAAAGATGATGATAATTCACAACCTTCACCTGATAAGGGTGACGATTCACAAACTGATCAATCACATCAACAATCACAATCTTCACAGCAAGATGCAAGACGCGCAAACCCACGTCGAACATGTCGCTACACTGGCACATATTCGTTCTGGGGAAACGTGTCACATTTAATGGCGCTCTCGTTGCTAATACAATCAAAATTAGCCAACGCGCTCACATGGACAGATCAATATCACAAAACTTTTAATCTGTGCCATAAAACACGCACTGGGCACGCAATACAACTTCCGGAAAAAGTAACATGTCACTTTCCTCAAGTCACAGCCATAGAGGACATTGTGGTATCCATATGGACGTTGCGTGTTCAGCCACAAACAACACCAATTTATAGATGCTTTCAACAAGAACATACTATAGTCACGTATATGAGCCTGGTGGGCGGAAAAGCTATGCTGCCACCAGAAATCATTAAAAATCACAGAGTCACAACCTACAATTGCATGATCGCCTACCAAAATAAAACTTGGAAAGGCGAACCCTTAATAAAAATCGGTCATGCATTGTGGAGCACTAATAAATCACTTCACATCGATTATTGTTACTTTTGTCACAATCTGAGTAACACAGTAATGAACTTTCACATAGAGGAAGGTGTGGTCGCAAGTCTTGACGGAAAGAAAATAGTTTCCGAAATTCAAGATTTGTCACATTGCAACCCACAAGCCGGCTATTGTTATGACAGCGACAATGGCGTCTCTTTATGGAATGCTACCGCATTTAACAAGCAATGTGCATTCCAAGAGATTGGTCAATTTGATGCGCAATATTCACAAAATCATTACATAGTGGAAAAATTGCAAGCTGCATTTTCTGTCACATGGAGATCACAACAATTTCCAAATAATGCAGAATGCGTGCCAAAGGACGCAAAATATATTGACCAGGGCTCGGCATTCATTCAATTTCTTCGATATCAACTTAAGAAATTGAAAAAGCCTCCAACCGAAAAAGCTCCTCTTCATTTCAAACTCGCACCAAATCTTGATGTTGGTGTATTTCACTTGCTCACAGCTCGTCAACAATACGAAGTTGACAAAATTGCACATCTAGAACAAAAACAATTTGGATCTATCTGGCAACAATTATGTCACATCCGTCAGACCCAACTAGATATAATTCATGCAATTGTCACATTCAATCCCACACTTGGCTTGCGAGCATTGCTAGGACGTCAAAATCTCTATGCTGAATGGCATGGAGATATATTAATGTTCTGGGATTGTAAACCAGTCACAGCAGAAATTATTTATTTTCAACACGAATATAACAATACATGTTATAAATTTCTGCCGGTCAAAGTCACAAATCACCCACATATTATGTTCGTAGCTCCTGGCACCAATGATCTGATCACACATTCACCAATAGATCATTGTCTCATGAAAGATCACAAATATTATCAATTAAATGATAATTCATGGGCCAACGAAAATGGACCAACGAATTTACACGTCACAAAACTCCCAATCGAATTAATATGGGCTGGCTCGTGGAAACCATTCACACTAAATGTTTCCGGGTCACCAGGTGTAAGCATGACTGACATTGCATTCAGTATCATGGCTGCACATCATCACTTTCAAAATTTGCAACGACTCGAACAACAAGTCACACGTTCAGTCGATTATATTGCAACAAAGTCCAACGATCCTAAAGCAGTGCAAGCATATATTGCTGGCATCGGCCAAGGGGTTGGTGCATATTTTGAAGGTGTAGGAAAAGAATTGGGTCACATCATTCACGGTAGTGTCACAGGTGGTGCGTCTGCATTAGACACGTTACTTACTGGGCCACTTCAAACAGCTGTGAACATTATACTCATTATTCTCACAATTGCTTGTATTGGGTATATTGGTTATGTTTACATGCAGTGGCGGCTCGTAACCGGCAGGGGTATGCTGCCAGACATCAAGGGCTTTTTCCGAAGAAAGGGCAGAAAGGACAGAAGCCCAAACAAATGGGAGCCCCGCCCGTTCAACAAGGAAAAATCGGTAAGCGACGGCGACGTAACCGCCAGAAGAAGCCGGCAAGCGATTTCAACAAACCCGCTTTGTCAAACCAAATCGTCACACAATCGTCACAATCGTCAAGTTCGTCACAGTTACCTTCAAAGTTTGTCACACCCCTCAAACAAGTTTCTCCATTCAAACGGCTTTCAGGACGCACGGTACAGCCTAGATCGGATCCCCCGATCGGTTATAGTACCGAACGCGCCGAAGAAATCGAAATGGAGACGGGGGCGCGCCGGGTCACAAAACCTGCACCCTCCTGCGAGTCACAACCGCAGAGCTCGTCACCAAACGCCAGACTCACAGTCACCGAGCCTGTCACAACGGAAGTCACAATGGAAAACGCGATCCCTGACCGCGAGCCCTTGCAAAAGCGACTCAAGAGATTCGCTGGAGTCGCAGGGCTCCCAGGTGAGCAGAAATTGTCACACCAAACATTTTCCTTTATACCCCAAACTTTTCACAAATTCAATAACATCAATCAAAAACTGGTCAAATCAAAAGTTAAACGATCTAAAAAGATCTGTGACCTTCCTCAGACAAACACCTTCACAGTCCGACATAGAGCTCGGAGAGATGGAAGAAAGTCACGATCAAGAACTAGATCCCCCACCGTACCATTTGACCAATTCAACTCAATCACTTCACAGTGTACGACCTCATTCACAACCTCCCATGTCCCCTTGCTATCAAGCCAACCGCTTGCAGCATCGGAGCAATGGCAGCCCACCGAGCCGTCGAAGACGATCGTCGACGAGACCGACGCGCTCCGACAAGCCTTCGAGAGGCTCGCCGAGGAATCTGAGAAGCTCCCCAACTGGCCGGGACGACCAGCGGGAGCCCCAGAAGACCAGGCACCCGGACACGGGGAAGGCAGCCAGGCTGAGGAGGATGCCGTCGAACCCATGGACGAGCATCATGAGGAGGGCCGGGAAAATGCCGGCGTCGAAGACGCCGACGATCTGCTACCACAGGAGTGATGAGAGTATCACAGGCGTTTGATTTTGATTTTGTTTCACATCAATTTGCCGAGATTGGCTGAGATAAAATTAAATTAAATTTAATTTTTATTCTAGTTTCGGGAGTGTGTAACATTATCGTAAAATGTAAAAACCTATAATATTTAAGTTAACTTTCTTAGGTTCTCTTTTATATTCAATTAATTCAACTTGTCAAGATTTCATTCATATTTACATTCCCATTTTAACATCTTCACATTCACCAATTAATATCTCAAGCGATGTTGTTTACAACGTGCGCTTCACATCGCTCACATATTTAGATCTTAGTCATTGCTCACATTCCGCCACATTTCCTTGACAAGCAGCACGCAAATACGCCGTCATGTTTATGTTAAGCGGCGGGCCCGCCCCAAGTGGGGGGCCAGGCCCGCGCGCCATTTCAAATGCTGTCTGGCTTGTCTCACATTTTCACTATCTTGCCAGTTTAGCTCGCTTTTCATCGGAGAAGCGAGCGGGCAAAGATTGAACTTTCACAATTGGAAATGTTGGGTAAAAATCGGAGATTAGAGCCGACCGATTGGCGCCAAACCAATCGCCATCGGTCTGGCCCTTAAAAGCCGATTTCACAGCTAAAATCGGCAGTGTTTGCAACCTCGTCAACTTCACACGAATCTCTTCCTAGGATCTAAATAAGCGCCATAGTCACTTTATTAAGTCGCTTGTTTTTGGTGCTAAGTTTAACGCTTGGTGCTTCAAGTCACCTCAGTGCTTTATTTCACAACAGCGTTGTTTTGAGGTGCTTTATTCACAACCGTGCCACTTAATTCTCGCCTTTTGTCGTAATTAAGTGCCTTTTTTAAATTACCTTATTTCTCCGGTAATTAGAGCTTCTTTTACGTTTTGTGTAAGTAATTAATTTAGTTGTAAATTAATTCCTTTGTTTACGTATATTTTTATATATATTTTATTTACATTTATTTCTTTGTATTTAATTGTCTAAATAAAAACGTTCGTCAAAAACCTTTGGTAAACAATCTAAATTTGCTTCACACTAACTCACGTCAATTCACTTCAACTCAACTAATCACATTTGATAAAATAACGGAACGTCAACTAGAGACGACGCTTCACGTCAACTTACACTTGTTCACATTTGTCCTCTTCCTCGGTTAGGAATAGGAGCTGGTTCACAAGTCACTTCAGGAAGTTCCGTATTATTTTACAATTATGATGTCATTATAACATATATATTTCTGAGTGAACTGCGTGCAAAGTATGCCCAATGCAAAAGATAGGAGGCGCGAAGTTCATAGGGTCATTGTACCCGATTTGTGAATGATTTCACACAGAATGCAGACACTTTGAATTTGCACGTGCAGTGTCCTGTGAATAAAGGTAGTTTAGTAACAGCTTCGAAAGTTACACGCTACGCTACACGCTACACGCTACAGCCGTGAACTACTAACTCACTCGCTTTCTACTGTCTGGATTTTGCTCGTGGATTTAGCAAAATTGATGCTCGCCATAGTCAAGGCATGCGATCTGGGGTAATGTTTACCGAACCCCCCCCCCCCCCCTAGGGTTGGGAATTTCAAAATTTTCGGTTCCGGTTCACGGTTCTCGGTTCCAAAAGATTTCGGTTCGGGTATCGGTTCTCGGTTCCTGAAAATTTTCGGTTCCGGTTCTCGGTTCGGTTCTTAAACTCGGTTCCGGGTAATAAAATAACCGGGTATTGGGTAATAATCGGCTGAACAATAGAAAAACAATATACAAGAAAAACATTAAAGTTTACATGTGTAAGTACATTGGTTGGATATTTCATACTACAGGAGCATATCACAGCTTATTATTTCATGGTAGAATGCAGAAATCAGAGTTGTTATAATAATACTGGTATTTAAAAAAGTGTAAAATAAAACATATGTTTTCTGTACTCGCGTACTTTTAAAAAGTACACGAGTAAATGAGTACTGGTATTTTTTTCTGGAGAAAAGGTAAATGTATTTATGTAGTACGCGAGTGAGTACGCGTATCATTTTGAGTACAAACATGAATAACTTTTGCCAACTATGGTCAAACTGCCACCAAACCAATGAAAACTACTACCAGTGATAATGTGTATACTGCAGCGACATTACACCTTACAATGAAATCTACCATATCCCATCTGAATAAACAAACATACATAAAAAATTTCATCATCTTTATCAAAAACATTTGATAAATATGATGAAATTTTTCTATGTTTGTTCTTTTATTCAGGTGGGATATGGTAGATTTCATTGTAAGGTGTAATGTCGCTGGAGTATATGTGAAATTACACGCTCTTGTGCAATCATTTTGCAAACAGATGAATTTTGCAATTCTGAACACGCACCAAGATGTTCAGCTGCTGTTTAAAGGCTTAGATGTAGGTGTTGACAAAACGCTGTTTAAAAACTTTTATATTCCTAGAAAATTTTGGTTATTTCGGGTATTTACTTTGGTTCCAGGTATAAGTGCCGGTTCTCGGTTCCGGTTCTGTTTTCAAGGTAGGTACCGGTTCTCGGTTCTCAGTTCCAAAACAGTGCTCGGTTCTCGGTTTGGTTCGGTTCGGGTCGGGTCGGTTCGGTTCCCCAACCCTACGCCCCCCCCCTATTCGGACCCCTGAAAAGTGGGGTAGATATTTTGGCTCCAAAAAGCAGAAATGGAAAGTTGACACTAAATAATTCCATTATTGGCTGTCATTCCCGCACCCTGTAAAATGTCAAGTGTCATGCATAGTGTGAAAAGTCATCTAAAGTGCTCCGTAAAATGTCAAACATCTGATAAAAAATAAAAGTAAGGGCATTTTACAGGGTCCGGGAGTTTTACCATGTTCTGTCTACACACGCCACCCAACGAGGAATCGGGCGCGCAGCACAGTGTGGGGAAGAATGTGAGTGTGGTCATCAATACAGGTGCTGAAGATTGAACATTGTGAAAATGTTGTCAATTGAACATTATGCCAATTGAACATTATGCGAGTATTAAAACTGTTTCTTATTGGCCAATATAAATCTTTATTAGTCTCGACTCAATAATCACAGCCATAAATATTAATGTGAACTGTGTATGCAGTCAAGTACATGTGACATTCAAGTAGAAAGTTAATGGAATTTTTTGTTCTGTTGTCGAGCGGTCTAGTAAAGGGGGTTGATGTTATTTCCCCCTTCAAACTCTCCAGCTATTTATGCTGGCAGGGGTCTACAACGGAGGGGTGTGGGTTCACTTCCCCACTCCGAAAAAGTGCCCAACCCTATCCATCTATCCAGCAGTAGAGATGGAACGAACGTTGGTTTTTTCAACAACCCCAGTTTAAAAAACGGTTTGATGCTTGCATTTTTTTAAACAAGGTTTTTCATTTAAAAAAAACAGTTTGATGCTTGTGTTTTTTTAAACAATGTTTTTTTATTTTTAAGAAACAGGAGACAATTTTTTGGTACCATGCCCTGGACCCCCCCCCCCCCCCCCCCGCCCAAAACAAAAATCTTTGAGAAATTTTTGGAGGTATTTTTGAGAAATTTTGCCCCTATATCCAATTCAATTTCACTCACCTTCTAAACCTTGAAAAGCCGATCTATTGAAACCCTGTAACCCCAAAAAACGTTCTTAGTATGTATGCTCTGGAGGAGCAATTTACTATCTATACAAACCCCTGTGGGGGTCCAAATCCACAAGACCCCTGCTGCTGTCACTTGCCTATAAAATGGGGGTGCTGATTAGGGTGTCAACACAAACTTTTTGGCGGAAAACGGAAACGGAAACGGAAAAATTTTTGCACTTGCCGGAAAACGGAAACGGAAACGGAAAAAAATTTGCACTTGCCGGAAAATGGAAAACGGAAAAATGAAAGGCCGGAAAACGGAAACGGAAACGGAAAAATTTACTGAAATTATGCCGGAAACGGAAAAAAATTTCTGAAATTTTGCCGGAAACGGAAAAAAATTTGCAGAAATTTATCCGGAAATAAAAAAATTTACAGAAATCTTGCTAGAAATAGAAAAAAATCACATAATTGAGATTTTGCATGCATGTTTACCAGTTTGGCTGAAACAGAAAACAGAAAATTGAGCTGGAAAGTGAAAAAAAGTTGGCAAAACTGACAATTGAGCCGGAAAACGGAAAAAAGGCGGAAAAACTGAAACTTTAGCCGGAAAACAGAAAATGGGCCGGAAAAACGGAAACGGAAACGGAAAAAAAATTTAGCAGCCGGAAAACGGAAACGGTTACGGAAAACAATTTGCCTGCGGAAAGCGGAAACGGAAAACGGAAAACGGAAAGTTGACACCCTAAGTAGAACATAAATGGTCAAATTTACCTGCGGTAATGCGGTAACAGCTTGGAACGCAGTAAAACGTTAACATGCACCGTATTACCTCGAATTTACCCCCCCCCCCCTTGAATTAACCCCGCCCTCGAAAACCCCCTCTCAAATTTGGCCCGTGAAATAATCAACCCCTCCCTCGAAATACCCCACTCCCCCTAAAATTTGGCACGCGAAATGATACCCACCCCCTCGAAATACCTACACTAAAAGTTAATGTAAAGAGAACGTGTACAATTATAAATACAGCAGTTTGTGATCTGTATGATGCAGAACACACGTTAAAACCGATGAGTTAGCGACGTTAGGGAAGGGTTTATACATACCTATGTGTATACAGTGAAATATGCCTATAAACACTTATACATCTCTGACATTATTGTTTTTTTTCTACGCCTGAGTATGGGGAATTTCCAAACGTTCTGGCGAAATAATAGACCCCCCTTGAATAAGCCACCCCCCTCGAATTACCCTCCTCAAATTTTGCTGGTGAAAAAAAGCTCCCTGGGGGTTTTTCAAGGTAATACGGCATTCAAAATTCTGCAGGAGATTTAAGAAAGCAATAATTTAGTGAAAAAAATTCGAAAAGCATTCTAAAAATTTGGAAATTCAAAGACGAAATCTCGAAAAAAAAGAAAACTATTTTTGGAAAAATTCGAAATTGGCAAAGTCCATCTAGAAAAAAAACAACAAGTTTATTTGCCGCCGTTAACTCGGTTGCAACCAAAAAGCCAGACCCAACAACTGAATCAATCTTACCAGATGAAAAACGACAAGAGTGGAAGCATATTTTTCTGCGTTATCTACTGTTAAAAGAAATGAATAGTGCGCAAAAATAATTGCATAATCGAATATATGGAACAAATGCATCCAATTGAATTAAGATTGTACAATACAGCGCATGGTGAATCGTCTCGTCGCTCAACATAAATGTTACTGTATTTCTTCGAATGGAACAGCGCCATTCTTTTTTTTGTCAACGTTTTACCTGCTGTTGTATCGGAATTCGGAGGTGCCCTACTATTGGAGGCTGCCGTTGTATTTTCACCAATTTTTCACACATTTTTCACATGAACAATATTTCATATGAGTGTTATTTTTTAATGACAAATAGTTTAAGATAATTAAATAAATGTACAAAGGCACCAACCACACCGCACCGGTACCGGTGCGGTGCCTTTGCAATTTCCACAGTGCGCTTTTTTCAAAATATGTAGCACCGCAGCTGGTACGGTTATGTGACAATGTTTGCTGGTGCCTTTCGGTGATAGCACCGGCGCAGGAAAAATAGGCAAAAAATCGCCGAATATGCTGCAATTAGAGGTCGGGCGTAAAATTGACCAGGCGTAAAATTGATTTTGGGCGTAAAATTAATTACAGATGAATGGATAAAGATACGACATTGTTATTTCAGTCAAAGAAAGCTTAGATGCAGACGTTTCTTGTGTCCAAAACTCATGAGTTTATTTTAATCGTAAATACTGGGAGTTATGAATTTTAGCACAATTTTTTTAATCATGCGCTGTAACTGGCGTAAAATTAGAGCGTAAAATTAAAAAAATTTGCGCCAAAATTCATAACTTCCAGTACAATTAAAATAAACTGATGAGCTTTGGACACAAGCAGCATCTGCATGTGCGCTTTGATTGACTGAAATTACAACGCCATATCTTTATCCATTCACCTGTAATTAATTTTACGCCCAAAAATCAATTTTACGCCCGGTCA
>OZ038453.1:2760912-2927068 GCA_964036195.1 Sphaerolaimus hirsutus | reverse complement strand
CGATGCATTTTACAGGCTCTGTGACTGGCACCTGGTCATGAGCGGCGGCTGGCTCTGTGCCAAGTTCGGCGAGGGGGGCCGTCTTGTCGGCGGAGTGGCTGCGGGGGCTGCGGCAAGAACGGATGAACAGCCAAATCCACAGCGGCAACGGGACCAACATCATCGCGCACACCTGCGGGCGGAAGTATCGCAACTCGCTCGTTTAAAGGTATTTACCGTATTACCTCGTATTATCCCCCCTTGAATTAACCCCCCCCCCCTTCGAATTAACCCCCCTCAAAATGGGCTGGGGAAATAATAAACCCCTCTCGAAATACCCCCCCCCCCTCTTCAGAATGATGTACATCATGTACATAATAAATTCGTCATGTATGCAATGTGCATGATGTATATTACTGTTAATTTGCATTGCAGCTACACATAGACTAGTTTGTGTAGCTGTCAACGTTTTTATGTCAAAATATATCCTGGTTGGACACATTTATTACCCGTTTTGGGTATGTAAATGCCTACTATTTACTACAATTCTCAAGAAAATTTCTGACGAATTACTAAAAAAAACCTCGAATTAACCCCCCCCCCTCAAATTTTGCTGGCGAAATAATAAACCCCCATGGGGGTATTTCGAGGTAATACGGTAATTACTTAGGTGTATCGTACTTCCTCGAATTACCCCCATAAAATAGACCCTCAACCCCTCGAAATACGCCCGGGTTTGAGCGAGCTGGAGAACAAATGATTTTTTAATTTCTGGGGTGCGGATTGAGACAGGGATTGGGATTTTCAGATTGGCATTGGCATTTAGAACTCCCCGGATCGACATTGTGACTTTGGCCAAAAAACTTGTGATTTGGAGAACATCATAACATTTCACAAAAAGGTCTAAAAATGCACCTGAAAATGCCAGATACTGGATTTTTCCATTCAGATTTTTCTGCACAAACAGTCATTTTTTCACTTGAAATTTAACAATATTTTCTGGGATTGAGGTTGAGAGTTTCAAAAATTCGAAATCGGGATATTGACCACGGGATGGCTAAAATCCCAAATATGATCCGGATTTAGGCACGACTAGCCTTTTGAAGAACTGGCGGCAGTCCCAACTAGGGTGTCAAATTTCTGTTTTCCGTTTCCGCTTTTCCGCAGGAAAATTTTTTACCTTTCCGTTTTCCAGCAGCTGAAAATTATTTACGTATCCGTTTTCCGCTGAGTGAAATTTTTTACCTTTCAGTTTTCCGTTTTCCGGCTGATATTTTTTTTTTAACTTTCCGTTTTCCATTTTCCATAAAGTTAAAAAAATTTACCTTTCCGTTAGAAACTTTTTGGCACCCTAGTCACAACCAGGTTGCCATTTTGCAGGGCATTTTCCATGACTTTTGAACCCTTGGCATGACATTTGACATTTTACATGGCATTTTACAGGGTCTGGGACTGGCACCAGTACCGTAACCGGAAACTAACAGGTATAACAATGGCCATGTCCCTGTAGGGTGCGTCCAGCGACAATTGCACCAGTAAAATGGCCAGAGGCAGTCCCAGTCCCTGTAAAATAGCCTGTAAAATGTCAAATGTCATGCAAAGTGTCAAAAGTCATGTAAAATGCCCTGCAAAATGGCAAACGTACGTTTGCCATTTTGCAGGGAATTTTCCATGACTTTTGACACTTTGCATGACATTTGACATTTTACAGGGCATTTTACAGGGTCTGGGATTGGCACCAGAGCGGCATTTTGAATGCCCGTTCCCACCATAATCGTCCGCGCGTCACGCTCGTCGCGGCAGAAAAGCTGCAAAAATGATCATGTTTTGACTATGTTTTAGTAATTTCATTGGCGGACTTGATACCAGAGTTGCGAAAGTGTATTTACACTTACCCGAAATACCCGGGTAAATGGGTATTTATATTTACACTTACACTTACACTTTCATAAAATACCCATACACTTTTTTTACACTTTCCCTTGCAAAATACCCGGGTACAGAAAGTGTATTTTTTTCCTTTCAGATGGCCCTGTTTTATGCTTTTGAGAAAGCATAAAACAGGTTCATGTACAAAAAATAACTGCACAATGCACATACCGTATTACCTCGAAATACCCCCAGGGGGTTTATTATTTCGCCAGCAAAATTTTAGGGGGGGATAATTCGAGGGGGGGGTTTATTCGAGGGGGGGGTCTATTATTTCGCCAGAAATTTTCGGAAATTCCCCATACGCAGACGTAGAAAAATCGAACAATCACATAGATTTATATGTGTTTATAGGCATATATTACTGTATATACACAAAAACCCTTCCCTAACGTCACTTAATCATCAGTTTTAACGTGTGTTCTGCATAGTACAGATCACAAACTGCGGTATTGTCATGTACGTTCACGTTACACTCAATTTTAGGGGGGGTATTTCGAGGGGGGGGTTTATTATTTCCTCAGCCGAAATTTAGGGGGGGTATTTCGAGGGGGGGGTTAATTCAAGGGGGGGGGGGATAATTCGAGGTAATACGGTATTTATGCAGTTATGCATTGAATGTAGAAAATATGGCAAATGTGCAAACTAGCACTATCTCTGACCTTTGAACAGTACTCATGGTATTCTACAGTTACGTCATACTTTTGTGAAAAGGACAAGATCAATGAAATTCACCAGCTGGACACAAAGTCAACTTTTGCATTGACATTTGCTGCATGTCTGTCCATTCTTGCATTTAAACAGTGTGTATCGCATTGCTTAATCAGTAAAATATCAACACTAAAAAAGTGCCATTATTAGGGAACTTCATACCACTACATTATTTGTTGCAGTCTGAAATGTTTCATAAAAGGCCGTAAAATGCGAAATAATGCATGAAAATGATAAATAAACTGATCTAAAGGTGAGAACAGCGGTGTTTTCTAATGCTCAACAGTGAGAGCTCTTTCTAAAAAAATTTTTACACTTACACTTTTTTTACACTTTCCTAGGTATTTTTAAAATACCTTACACTTTTGGTATCCATACTCTAAATTTGGAAAGTGTATTTACACTTACACTTACACTTTCCAAAAATACCGGTATTTTAACAACTCTGCTTGATACTGTACACCCGAACTTATTTATGTCTCGTTTACGTTGGAAGCATGCCAATGATAATTAAACCATGCAATTTTTCTATTATAAAAATCAAAAAGTCATTGTTGTGAATACGTTAACTGAATTTTTAACTTTACAACAGAAATAAATTTTTTCAACTTTTCGTGATCACATCAACTTGACTTTTTTGTGACCTTTGAGACTTTTTTTAGGACGCCATCAAGTATCATTGGCACGCTTCCAACGTGAGACATAAATAAGTGCCAGTGCAGAGTAACAGGCTATTTCTCAGCATGCTGGGCCATCCTAATCAAATCTGGGCCATGGGGTTATTTCAAGGGGGGTTGATCCAAGGGAGAATCGCATATGACCTATAAATACATTTGAAGGGAGTGTAGTGAATACATACCGCGAAACCCAATAGATGCAATTCACGTAAAGCAAAGAAAACATGAAAATGCCTGTCCCAACTAATGTTGGAAAAAAATCAATTTTTTCAATTGATTTTTTAAATTGTTTTTTCAAAATTAAAATCAGATTTTTTTAAAATTGCCCAAAATGGAAGTATAGAGGAAAAATATGTGTATGTTAAGTGTCAGACAATGTATTGTTATGTCTATTGTGGTTATATTCGGACTGTGGAGTCATGGGATAGCATTATAAGCAGTGATTTCTTTCAAAAATATCCATATCCATATATCTCCTTTTGTCAAACATTCATGACTTCAAGTGAAGTTCAGCATGGAATAGTACTTAAATAAGGTTGTAAAAGAAGGCCAATATATTGCCAGTAATGCTACACACTGTAGAAGTATGTGGGAGCACATTGGCTGTATATTATATACTACACTAGCATATCACGGCTTATTATTACACCGTAGCATGATAAATGCAATCTTTTAAACTAAAAATGCCCCAAAACCCATGAAAACAACACCAATGGTAATGTGTATTGGAAATTGCGTGCTTGCGCGCAAAAAAATGCAAAATACCTAGTGCAAGTCTACCAAAATTTTTCATTTTGATTTTTTAAAATAAAATCAGTTCCCACCCTGTGATTTTTTTAAATCAGTTTGAAAAAATCAAGTGCCAACCCTAGTCCCAACCAACCTTAGCAGCACAATAGGCCAAGATGTATCCACTGTACGGCAAGAGCATGGCCGGCACAATGGTGTACCATCTCAACAGCAGGATTATATACCAGTTCGCAATTGAAGACACTGTGATTAGCGTTCGAAAAATGGATGATTTTCAGAAAATATAATTAAATTTAAGCTCAGAAAATTTCTAAAATCAATTATCTCCAACAAAAAAAAGGAACAGATGTGAATGGGTTTTTTTTACCAAATTTAGCAATATTTACAAACGCGGTCTGTGATTATTGTTCTAAAAAGCTCGGGAGCTTATATTTCAAAAAAAATATAAGAAAATATAAAATGTTTTATATTTATTTATATTTTCTCTAGGTTTTCCCAGAGATATCTGATTAAATATACTTTCTAGACACTTTTCCAACATTCCATTCAATCACACTCTCCAAAAAGAGCACCCATTTTTCGCAACGCCAAACTGCGATCACGACGAACAGCACAAAGAGGGTGACGATCTTGATGTAGCGCTTCATGGTGGGCACCACTTGAGGACTCTTGTTGGCTAGCAAAAATCCACACCCGGCCGGAATGACCAAAGCCATCAGCGATGCAAGAATGTTCAGAAATGGCAGGGCCACTGTGCCGTGGAAAAGGTAACTGCCCACTGTGTACAGCCAGAAGGGCATCGTGGCTGGGGGGGGGGGGGTGTTTATTTGGGATTTATGTGGTAGTCTCAGAGCGTGTGAAAGGCACTGTAAAATGTGAGAGAGTCTGTAAGTATCCAAATCTTATTCTATAGTTTCTAAATCATTGTATCCGAATCTTAAATCAACACAAGATTTGGATAACAAATTTTGGATACTATAGAATAAGGTTTGGATAATTACATGGTCTTTTACATGATATTTTACACTTTACAGGGTATCTTACATAACACATGACATTTTACATGACACATGGTATTTTACAGGGTGTTTTATATAGTACATGACATTTTACAGGGTCTGGGCCCGGGTTGCCCTCTGAATTCTGAATGATGGCAATTATTTTGCATCATACAGGAAAGAATTGTTTGTTGCTTTCAAATTTCATGCCCAGTATTAATAAAATACCCCGAAAAAATACTTGCATAAACATCTATTGCAAGTACCAAGAAAAATAGGTATACTCAGCCAACCACAAAGTATGCGCCCAAAATTATTTATGTAACTAGCGAGCAGGTATGTATGGACTTATGTATTTATGTATGTACTTATGCACTTCTACAAAAAGAAAAAGCTTTAAAAAAAGAAAAAGGCGTAGTCGCGTACAAACGAGGAATGTTTTTACCCGAAATGTTTTTTTTCTTTTATTGCTGGAATTAGTTTTTTTTTATTGATGATGATGATGTCATGATGGAGTATTTCCTTCAGAAAAATGCATAGCATGCGGTCCGTCGAGTATACTCAATTTTACATTTTCACTACAAAAAAACCTCTTACGCACTTTTACGCAGGTGCTGCTTAAAAAAAACAAAGTATTTTACGCGAGTATTTTATGAGTACAAGTAGAAATCAAAGTATTCACCCGTATCCGTACTATTGAAAAAATCCAGTACTTTTATCAACTCCGGTAACCGAAAGATCTCAATAAAAATCCACCACGAACCAAGTGCGGAAAAATTGGACACACACATCATCGTAACGGACAAATCCAAATTTCCATCCAATAAAATCGTCCAAAAATTGCTCGCCACGCCGGCTGGCGAGCAGCCAAGTGCAAAAAAGCCGAGCCGAAGGCCAGGGTATTCCTCGGGGATCAGGAAAATACAGCCAAATGCTAGCTGAAATGGGGGGGGGATTTTTTTGGGGACATGTTTAATTTGACCTACACTAGCCAGAGTGATTTTGCTTTGTTGCAAGGGAGCGTGTAAAACAACTCCGCTCGATTATCCCTCCCAACCTTAATAACTCCCCAGTCAAAAATAACTCCCCTGGGGACTTATTCAAGGATATACGTGGTGTAGGAAACAAGGTTTGGCTTAATGCAATAGCGCTTTTACAATCAGACGTCAATCCAAGACACTTGTAAAGTGTAAAGTAAAGTGTCAAACATCATGTAAAATGTCATGCAGAGTGTCAATTGTCATGACAAAATGTGAAGTAAAGTGACAATTGTCATTATAAATATTAAGTACCTAAAGTGATAATTGCCATGCAAAGTTTAATCATAAACTTTTGCACTTTTTGGTCTTGATTGACATTTTACTTGACATTTGACACCTGATTTTACACCGTACCAGGTGAGTAGTGAGTACCTAAGATAAAGACAGCACATTCCGCAATCCGTGGACAGAAAAGAGACACACTTTAAAATTCGTTTTTTTTTATTTTTGTAAAAAGAAGAATCGAAGCCCATGGAGTGAATCGAAGCCCATGAAGGACTTTCGAAACTCATGGAGGACTTTAATTGTAACCAGAAGAACCGAAACCGATGGAACGGCCGTGAGAGCAACAAGATATATCCACGTTATGACATGTAGCATTAGAGAAGCGCTCGCAGATGAGTTGAGCGATTCTGTCGCCAAGACATATGTGATACCAATTATTAGAATGGTTATACAGTATCACTTTTATTTCTCCATCGTAATCAGGATCGATCACTCCTCCACCAACTTCTAATCCATGGAACATTGAAAGTCCACTACGTGATGCCAATCGTCCGTAACAATCTTTTGGAAATTGAACTTTCAAATCTGTCTTGGCAATCAGTCGCTCCTTTGGTGGTATAAAATATTCCTCGGAGCTTGCGATATCGAAACCGGCAGCCTTCGGTGTACATTTTGTTGGCGGTTTTGCATTATTACTCAACAATTCAAATTTCAACAACTCACCCGACATCTGAAAAGAGCATGGATCTGTTAAGTAGAACGTCTTCATCAGCCGCAAATAAACTGCTTTCATGAATATATGTATATCCTCGATTCTTTTTTCCTCCTTTTTTTCTTGAAATTTTTGCGATAATACCGTGACGATACATATCATAGTTTAATTGAATATCTCTGCTCCTCGGATCCCATATTTCAAATGGGTCTCTTTTGTAGTAGTGATTCATATTCACACCGTTTATCCATAATGTATATTTTGCATAATTGTCTTTCTCTCGATCCCAGCGACAACATTCTTGCTCCAGAAACGTTAAACGAATACAATTTTTATAAATACCGTGGAGGTATTTTTCAATTAATAATTCGGGACCTTCGTAATTAGGTCGATTGAATACTTCTCCCGTATGTTCAACCTTAATAAAAGATATGCCGTTGTTGGTGTAACCGCTACTGGACATTAAATTATATAAAACATATGTATTTAATGGAATGCGTTTGAATTTACCTAAATCTTTTAATATTTGTCTTATCGGCGTATTTCGTTTTATTGCGCAACGATATTTGAAGATTTTACGATATTGTTTGTATTCGTGTATATTCTCTATAAATGAAATTGAATCAACGTGATCATATTTTAACGGTAATTTATATATTTCTAGTATATGTCTTTTTATTATATCGCTTCGCGACGCCATCTTTATTTCTGAAATGGTGTACTAGCGTGGGCCATTTATTTTAATACCTTTTACATGCTCCATATTATTACATAAAAAATTACATAAATTCACTCCATTTAACCATATGTTAAATAATTTGTCACCCTTTTTATAATATGATCCATTAGTTAACGGTATCTGTTCCAGTATCACAAAGTGGTAGTTCTTATTACCGCCTAACGGATGCACAAAATTTTTCAGAGATAAGTTCCTGTCCACAATTTTATCACAGAACACGTGGAATATGAGTAACGGTAATAATTCGTTCGATGTTAAAAAAGCTAACAATTCAATCACGAGAGTGTTTATGGTAACTTTATGTAGAAAAGTAATTTTTAATGTATCGCCTTTTTTCATTTCGTCCATGTCGCCCGAATTTTCTTCTGGCATTAGTTCCGTTGTTTCAAAATATGTTTTGTGCATAGTTACACTCCACTCTGATTGAATGTGATTTTGTTTTAATACGAAACTGTTTGATAGCAAGGTCTTGCCAAATAGCATCTGAATGAGAAAAGGGAACGTTAACTTTCATCAACCATGTAATCATATTCCTCACATTCGCTTATCTTATATATCTCCACAGATTTAGGGACATAATTTTTCAAAAGTAAGTAAGCGTCATTCTCTATACCATGATCTGCCAAACGTCTACACGAGTAATTAATAGCCTCAGATTTGCTGGAAAATTTGTGTGCAAATTTTCTCAAATACGCCTCGAACTGTGAATCCCAATCTTTTTTATCAGTATTAATATAATCATCCCAATTTATTGTTATCATTGTTCCTTCGAATAATCCACAGTTTTCACAATGTTTTTTCACGTACTTTTTCAATTGTCGCAATATTTTTCCCTGATTAGCCAATATTTTTCCCTGATTGGCCATACCTATGTAAAATTGAGGCATCGTTATGCGGTTACGGGTATAATGTTTACATCATCTAATGTGAATTTGTATATCATGTAATATTTGTACAGAGAATCGCTAGCATCCCCAGAGTCATTTGCCTTGACATATTCGAATGCGCGATCTTCCGACGTGAAGACTATATCAAATGTACGTTCGATTTTGGTACACAAAGTATCGACTCTGTTTTCAAAATATTTTTTTATATTTTCCTTAGATACCCCTTTACCAGTCGGAAAAAACAGCACTGATACAGTATATAAAACTGTATTTTCTTTATTGTATAAAAACTTTTTACGTATTTGATCTCTCAAACCCAACTCAGTCTCGTTCACTTGCGTCGACTGGTTCATCTGTGTTTGAAAATTACTTCGTATCAATGCTGCTCTCTCTGGATGATGATATTTCTGATAAACATTCCATAACATCATCAGTAGAGGCGTATTCGTCCGTTAACCAAGTAAATACAAATATAGGGTTTCGAAGGTTAAGGTAAAAGTTCAAATCCTTAACCCAAAACGAAAGGAAAGCCAATCTGGTGTTTGAGTTTTCGTTTCGTTTTTCAATGTGATATAATACTTTTATTTTTAGTTTTTTATATTTGTATTTACTTACCTTTAGTATTTTGGACAACTTGGTTCGTCGGACATGCGTTCTTAATAAAATATCTAGTTTTATAGAGTTAGGTAATATATGACAGACATCTCTTATTTTTGAAGCCAATCTACACATTGAGATGGATTCAGGTACTTTATCGATATGGTATTTATTTTTGTGCACCCTGTTAGAATTTCGAATAAAAAGGTTTTGATAATCCGTGCTATTTATTTGACTGTGCACAAATATGTCTTCACTTAACGTAAGTACCTCTATCTCTATATTCCTATAGCGGTTCATCTGAAATTTTTCATACCCTTTAATATTTAATCACATTTTAACGTAAACAACAAAGTTACCTTTATGTATCGATAGATCGTCGGATGTAGACGGTTCTCGAATGCTGCTGCGTTTGATATCGGCGGCGGGTGGGCGGGGCGGCGGCGGCGATCGATAGCTGAATTCGGCAATAGACGAATTCAATGTGTTTGTATCAGCTTGATGATATACGGCGGCGGCGGCGGCGGCGGCGGGTCGATGTAGGTGGAGAAACTTGCGTGTGAAGGAGAAAGTGAAATATACCTCCCTTTTTATACGATACGTGTGCTGCGCGTAGTAATTTTATAATGTGATGTTTTGATTTCATTATATTATTACAACGCAATATCGAAATGTGTGCTGCGCGTAGTAATTTTTACACTAGGATATTTTTAATTTCGTTATGGTGTTACAGCGTAATCTTTAATTTCGTTATGGAATTACAGTGTAAAATTGTTACACTAATACAGGGTGCGATATATAAGGGCACCTTTTTTACAGTTAGGTCTCACATAAACGCCATGGCAGAGCAACGAAACTATCAACTGGTCGATAACCCCCCCAGCGACGACGAGGAAGATCAAGCCGCAGCAGAATTTTCATCGGAGGAGGACGAATTTGATGAAAATAAAATCAAATATGAAGAGGCAGATCCCGTAACTCTCAATAAGCATTACGAATATGTCAAGGAAATAGAACAGAATGAACCAAAGTGGAAAGATTTGTTCAAGATTAAAGAACCGTGGTTAGAGAAAAATGGAAAGTTCTATACTAACTATTACGTGTACGATGTACAATTTGCGCCGAAATTGGAGGATCACGTGTATGATCCTATATCTTTTTTAGAATATGTATTGGCAAAATGTATAGAAAAAGTGTATAAGGATTATTTTTCAGATAAAGATAACGAACAGACGCAAAGAATTTTTATTGGGATAAAAGTTATGTCAAAAAGTTTTGATAGAGGCTATATACTATCAAAGATAACTCACTTACAAAATGTGTCTATCGCATCAATTTTAAACAGAGTTGAAATGATTTTTCAATCTGCCGGTATCGAAGAGGATAATTTGTTTAACGGGTTTTCCGTCAATATTACAACTGTGGAAAGAAAAGATGTGATAGCTAAAGGTTTTGATTCGATGGCTAAATTTTTACCAGACATAAATAGTAGGATAAAATATCACAAAAAAGCAATTTATAATCCACCGGACATAAAATCTCTATCGGATCAATGTTTACCCATTTGTCTATTCATGGGTAGACAAAACTTGTTGGCATCCACTACAAATCAGCGAAATTTATTTAAAAGATATAAGCGTAAAACTAGAAAGGGTAAATTTGTCACGTTGGAACGAGACGTTTCCAGATTCATAGAATTTGCTACTGCTTCATTCAATTATAATCCTAAATGCAATGATTTGTATAAAAATGTTGAAATTTTGGTAAATGCCTTAAATAAATTCCCGCCCAAGTACAGACATGTAATATATCGATGTAGAGTTTGGTCTATTGTCGACGGCGGTATCGAAATAATTTTTGAAAGTCCAAACAAAAGTAAAAAAAGTGCATGCATTGATTTATTGTATGACGACGCAGAAAAACATATGGTGCTGGTCAAATCAATTAGCTCATTAGCTAATTGTTATAGAGTAACGGAATGTTGTAATAAAATTATTTTCAATAAGGACTCACCGTGCAAGTGTTCCAAATCGAGTTGCCCACTATGTTTTGCGTCTGTAATATGTCCTATAGAAAAAGGTGCAAATACTATACACTGTGAAAGGTGTAATAGATCATTTTACAACAAAAATTGTTATGAAAATCATTTAGTGAATATTTTTCCTCACAAACACAATAACCAAATCACAAAAATAATGGATGATACCGACGAATCAGACAAAGATTCGTATTTAAATGAAAGCGACATTAAAAAACTTAATTCACACGACTCATCGTGTCAACCGTTAACGGTGTGTCAATGCGTTCACTTTTGTAGTACGTGCAAAAAGAAAATCATATTAAGTCAAAGTCACGAAAATTGCGGTTTCACGAAATGCACATTTTGCGGCGTATACGTCCCCATACATCAAACTTTTAGAGCACATCAGTTTGAATGCTTTTTTCAGAAACCAATACCTTACGAAGTTAAATACCCGGGTAGACATTTTGAACTCATATTTTACGATACAGAAACTTTTCAAAAACCAATTGTGGAAAAAAAACAGCTCAAATGGGGTGAAGATGAACCAACTAACAGCACATCAGAAAATGTCTATCGTAAGGTACACGCAACGTACGCAGTGTATTGCATGAAAAGGTGTAACGAATGTATTTTTGAAGAACAACCGTGTGGGCGGTGTCAATCGTGTACAAGATTTTTCTATGGAATAGATGCGATATCAAAGTTTTATACATTTTTAATGGATTATAAGCAACATACTAATCTAACGGTAATTGCTCATAATTTGAGTTTTGATTTATGCGAAATTTTATGTTTATTTATAAAAAATGGACAGCTACCTAATTTGTTACTATCTAATGCGAGAAGAATATTTTACATGAAACTTAATAGTAAAATAAGTTTTTTGTGTTCATTGAAATATTTTCCCATGAGTTTGGAACAGGTCGGCAAGGCTTTTAATTGTACAAATCGTAAAGGTAACTTTCCACACGGTATAGTTACTGAGTATAATTTGAACACTACATATGAAGCATTACCGCACCCAGATTATTACGATGTAGAAAACATGAAAGTTGAGCAGAGACAAGAGTTTTTGAAATGGTATGAAAAAAATAAATATAACGAGTTCGACATTAAAAAGGAATGTTATGAATATATCAAATCAGATACTATGGTATTAGAGGAAGCATTCGTAAAATTTACAAAGGAGATTTTTTATACGTTCAATATTATTCCTCACCTTAATTCAAAAAGTTTAAGTAGTTTAGCCAATTTTATCTGGAAAAGTCAACACGTTGACACATCTGTAATTGTACACACTCCACCTCATAACAGCTTTAATGTAGGCGATATGCAGAGTAAGTGGGCCTTGAAAAGCATTTTAGCCGTCGCCAAATATTACGATAACAAGTACATTCAATATTCGAGATCTCAAGAAGGAGAGAAAACGATTTCGCGCTACGACCCCAACATTGATGATTTTAGAAATTTCAAGGTAGACTGCGTTGTATACAAGGATGAAAATAAAACACAAATTGATTTTTTTCGCGAGTATTGCGGCTGTAGCGTACATGGGTGCCCATCTTGTCATACAGCTAGATACGCTAAAATAAGACAATCTCATTTAACCCATAAAGAGAATTATGAAAACACTATGAAAAGAATAGATTTGATTGAAAATCAAACGGGATTCAAGGTAGAGGTTTGGTGGGAATGTGATATTCGAAAACTGAAAAGCGAAAGCTTAACATTTGCTAGAATTTATAAATCCATCAAGGTTAGAGAACCGTTGAATATGCGATTAGCGTATTACGGAGGTAGAACAGAGCTTTTTAGCTGTTTCGCGTCCACTAACCCAAACGGTAATTTGTTTGAAGAAAATTTACCACTAGAATTTAACCCAAATTATACAATTAACGCCGTGGATATATGCAGTCAATATCCGGCGACTATGAAAAAATTTCCTATGCCCATCAAAGCACCGAGAGTGTTGACGCAAGAACAGCTAGAGTTTTTAACAGGTTACAGGAATAAACAATTACCGTTTGCAGCCGGGGTTTTACAAGTCGACATTTTACCACCAAAAAATTTATTATTGCCGTGTTTACCCATGAAAATTGATGAATTTTCTGTATACGCATTGTGTTATACATGTGCAAAAAAATACGCATCAGGTAAGGAAAAGTTACCCCCACCAGACGGATCATATCAATGTCAATGTACACAGAATCAAAGAAAAATGTTTGGAACTTGGTCCGTCAACTGTTTAAATATGGCTTTGGAAAGAAATTATCAAATAATTCGGGCGTACGAAGCGCTCATTTATGACAATGTATCTGTTTGGTCACCGGAGTCGCCAGAAGAAGGAGTGTTTAGTTCTTTTATAGATAAAATATTTGCCTTAAAGGTTATGTCAGCTAAACACAGTTTCAAAAATGAACAGGAAAAGTTACAGTTTTGCCAAAAGTTTAATCAGATTGAGAAATGTACATTAGACCCAGATAAGTTTCAAGAGAATTCTGCCAAGAGTAAAGTATGCAAATTACTATTGAATAGCGCCTATGGACAATTAGGCATGAATAGCCAGAAATCAAAATACATGTTTATAAAAGACCCAAACAAGTTTATGACAACCGTTTTTTCACCCATGAATGAAATCGAAGAGATTTTTATTATGAATGAGAATGTGGCCAGGGTAAAATTGAAAACCACTAACGAACACGTACAAAATTCTCCAAATTCATGTCTCATTTTGGCGCTTTACATTACTAGTTACGCAAGATCAATGTTACAGCGATTATTGGAACAATTTCATTATAATCAATTGTTATATAGCGACACTGATTCCTGTTATTACGTTCACGATAACGCGGCGGATGGGCATCAACACCCGGAATTGAACCCGGGTATTTTAGGAGGACTGGACAGCGACGTACCGAGCGACCAATTCATATCTGAGTTTATAGGCATAGCGAATAAATTTTATTCTCAAACATTCAGGAAAAAAAATGATCCGAATGACGCGTATACAGTATTAAAGGCAAAAGGGGTACGCATGACTAATAATAACAAGTATTTATTGCAAAGTAACGAACTCAAGAAACAACTGATATCATATTTTTCTCCTTTGATATTTTCACCGCATTATATAAACACCGTGAATCTTCAATTTAGACATACCCCCAGTCTATTATCAATCACCACTGAAAATGTTGTTAAAAGACTTCATTTTCAACTGAAAAAAAGATATCATTATTGGCACGGCGATAAACCTTGGTCCGTTCCGTGGGGTTATTCTGGCAAAAAACCTCATAATGGATGAAAAATACTTTACCGATAAAGACGTCCAGTTCGCCGAATATGGTCAGTCTTATCTCGTTATAGGCCCAAGCAAATGCGGTAAAAGCTCCTGGTCTTTGAAGTTTTTACAGCACGCATTAAGAGGGTCATTAAATTTAGATCAAATACCTGACAAGATTTTAATATGCTCAGGCAGCAATCAACATAATCACCCCGTGTATCAACAGTTAAAATCAGAGTTTCCAGATAAGGTAGAAATATTGGAGCGTAACAAAGTACCGTCTTTGTCGTCATTGGAAGACAGCAACTTGGCGCAAATCGTTGTATATGATGATATGCAACTATTAATGCCGCAGTGGTATACCAGCCGTTTAATTACAAATTCTGTTAGTCATTCAAAAAAGTTGATGATACTTGTGCAGATTCACGACCCTTATTATAGTAGTTCTCTGAAAATTTTGAGGCGCAATTGCACCTATCTAGTGCTATTTAAATACCCTACCGAACAGGTTGTAAATTCATTAGCCTCTAGCTGGTTTGGACAAAGTGAACAAAAACGAAAATTTTTACTGGCTTATAGCGACGCAGTTATTAAACCGTACGGATATTTATTAGTATCATTTCAACACGTTCCTAACCCCATATTTCAGGCGAGGACCAATATATTCAACGAAAACAACGAGGATCAAATACTGTATGATTTGTCTTCTAATTTTAACAACAACAACAACAATTCCGCATCTGATTTATTCACAGTTTCCGATCAACGTCGCCACCACCAGCAATAATGAAGAAAGTACCCAGAGTCAAGAAGTACGCTAAAAAGCTGGATAAAGCTACAAATATACAAAGTGATAAAAAATTGAGGCACTATTTAAGTAGTGCGAGCGGTAATGTGATTTCATCCATTTTGGATATAGCTTTTAATGTCAGCTATAATCGTGATATAAGAAGGTTAATTGGTAAATCGGTGATTCGTTCACTCGAATATTTTACGCCATTGATTAAATTATTATCAAACTGCAAGTCTGTCAAAAGTGGAAGAAAAATTTTGGTGAAACACGCCTCGATATCATTAATTAAATTATTAATTAAATCTGTAGCTTTCAAGATATTCAAACATGGACAACCAAAACCGATCAAATATAAGCGTTAAGGACTTCAAATATGTATTAAAAAAGTTTGTTGATGAGCAAGTGGGAAAAGAACAGTTCCAAAAGCTTATCGAGGACATATTAAAAAGTGAACGTTTAACACCAGAGCAAAAATATCATTTACTTTTGGCAGCGAGAAATAAATTATCATTAATATTGAATAATGTCAAAAGCGCCGAGAAAAAAAATTTACTAACTACCAATACATCATCAAACGCTGTAAGTGGTTTTGCGGATGAATCGACCCCACCCACAGAACCTCCAGCAGAAAATACACCCCCTGAAACTAAACAAACACCGTTCAACACGCCTGAGCAATCCAATGAATCGTTTTTTCCAGTTCAACTGTATCCACGGACGGATGAACACCCTAAAGCGTCTAAACAGAGTAGCAGCACTCCACATCGTCCAACCCAGGAATCGTCAGTTAAACGCAACTTACTAAATTTTCGAGAGCCTGTTGCGGAAAATGAACAACGAGGTCGCGATGATCAAGGCAACGGCGACGACGACGACGACGACGAAAGCGAAAGCGATAGCACATTATCACCTAAAGATGGGCGCGTAAAAAAAGGTGTGCCCAAGATTCAAATAAAAGATGAAGATCCGAATATATTGTCAGATAAAATGAGGGAAACACACAGAAGATATATGCATAGAGCGTGGGTCGATACTAATAATCAAATTATTACTGATAATGCGAAGGTAGTAAAAAATTCGAATTATTCTGATATAATTCGATATTTGGCTACGATTGTGCTAAAAAAACTCGGTGAACCCGCATTTATACGAAAAAATCCAGATAAACCGTTGGGGTTTGAAGATTTCTGGCGTCACATGACAACGCTACGACATCACACGCGCGCTGACCACAAACGACAATTACTGGATCTAATCGGTAAGGGGAAAAAAAGAAATAGGAAAATCAAACGTAAGCGTTCCAAGATATCACAACCGCAAAACATTCAGTGGTTGCAAAATACTTGGTAACTCGATATGAATAAAAAGAGTAAAGAAGCGTTATTGAAATACTTGTGGTATGGTAAATATAAAAAAGGAAAATTGTTGGCAAAAAAGATAACGCAGGGATTGTTCGCGAGAGCGCAAGTTCTTTACAACGAGTCAAACAAATATGACAAAACAATAACACGAAAATTTGTCACAGAATGGTTAAAAAAACAAACGGGATACGTTTTGACGAAACAAACAAAAAGGTCTAAAAGAAACACGCGTCCCGTAATTAGTACAGGTATTTACGACTGTCTAAGTATAGATTTGGCTTTTTTAGGACCACCTAAAACTAACTACGGGAACACCGCCGTACTGTTAGCAGTGGATACTTTTTCAGACATGATACATTTTAGAATATGCAAAACAAAAGCCGCGCCACACGTTACCAAAAAGTTTGAAGAAATACTACGTGAAATTGAAGCGAGGGGTGGTAGTGTTGAGACAGTATTTTGCGACTATGCAGCCGAATTTCTGAGTAAGGAATTTACTGAATTTTTATCAAATGAAAAAATAACACTAACTCCATTAGCCAGTTACCAGAAAAATTCACCCGTCGAGAAAGTAATTTCAACTATTCGACTGAAATTAGCTAGGTTTTATGCCACCACAAAACATAAAAGATATTACTTTGCATTGCGATCCATTATCGATGCTATAAATAGAACCCCGCGCAAATATTTAGGCAATAAAGCGCCTATTCAGTTGAACATTTTAGACGATCGTGAAATCTTTAAAAAGAGATTTCGCCCAAAACTCGAACGAGGATCTTTGAAAAACATAGCTCCAAAAAAGAGACCAAAAGTCAAATTCTCAATTAACGATCCCGTGAGGGTACGCATTCACAAAACGTTTGCAAAGTCTACGGATCAGAAGTTTTCATCAAACATATATTACATTGCAAAAATTAAGCACAATTTTTGGCCATATACTTATTATATTTCCAAAGTGAAAAACGCGTCCAATTCTGAAATATTACCTAAAGTTTATTACGCCGAGGATTTGGTCAATGTTGAAGAAAACGCGCTGTCGAAAGATGGTGGCGATGACTGAATCAGTACCCGTTTCTCAAACAATCGCAACAAACGACGACGAGGCAGCAGAGACAATCGATCAATTCATACCCATGCAACCTAATAGAAAAACACTAACATGTAATATAAATAAAAAGATATTTGCTCAAATAGGCATATCAGTGGTACAATTATTGACCGTGATTATTATTCTGGTTTATATTTCAACGCGATTACCGCCAAATATCATTGCCGAAAAATCTCCAGAAATATTAAGAGCATTCCTGAGAGTTTTTGATAAAAATTCTGCTCAAGAACACGTTTATGATTTAATTTTTGCTAATCAGCATAATACAGTCCAAAATGGAACCAAAATCTAATGAATATCATATTGACGTTATTTTAGAGACTAACAATGAAGACTGTACGGCATCAAATATGGTTTACGATTTTCCCAGTAATATACAATTCAATTTGTCTCAAAATTGGGAAATCGGTTTAACGTCATTGTCGTTTACGCATTTAGACAGAACAGAATCTATTCTTGAACACGATCAAGAAGAGTATTACATGGTATATGATTTTAATAATAAATTTCATTATGGAAAAATGGATTTCTCCAATCTTACGGTCAAAGGAAAGTTTCTCAAAATACCGAGTGGAGACGATTTGATCAATTGTCTCAAAGAAACGTTTCAAAATGCTGTACAGTGTGAGAGTTTGAAGGAGTTGAAAGAAATGAATGTACCATACTGGCACGAAATGTTCGATTCAATAGAAGCATATCAAAGGCCGGCAACTAAATTCTTTTTACCCAAACCCCCAGGCGTTAGAAGAAAACGTCAACACGTACCCTTTGAAGATTTAAAGGATAACAATTACGGGCTGGCTAATATAGGAAATTCATTATATTTGCTACGTCATGAAAAGCTTTCTCCGATATCCAAAAGTGAGACAGAGACGGAAAGTGATACAAAAATAAAACCTACGCTGGATTTTCAAGCACACGGGAAAAACGCTTTTGAAGTAAAAACAAATGTTCCAATGATCATGTTATCAGATCCCATGAGAAATTTGTTATCATCGAACAATCATTTATTGAATGACGGGGCTTTGATATATCCGGGCTCAGAATTCTTTCGTGGGACTCAAATGGTATATATAACCGAAGTTTCGTCACTCCGAAAAACTTTATTCGGCTGTAATAAGGTGTGTCTGGGGAACATTTTCTTGGACAACGCAAAGCTCATTCAAAACATTGATTATCACACAAAATTACAAAAGTTTCATTCATTCGATTCAGTTTACACCAATCGACTACAGTTTTCTTTTTTCTTTGAGAACGGCTCATATGTTAAAACAATACCAGATTCTAGAATTTTTATGTCATTAACTTTGAGGAAGCGTCCTATATTACAATAATAAATATGGATCACCCCGAATCTGAAAAAGAGTGCGCAAAAATCCATAAGTTTAATTACGGTGTATACAAGACACCTGACGCGGCGTTTTACGAAAATAATATAATGAAAAAAGCAAATTTTACCGGTTTAGTCGGGTTAGGAACACCCGGTATAGCTTCAACTAGATCATTAACTGAACCTCTGATAACCAGCGAAGGTCAACAAGTCACAAAGTCAATTAAGGACACAGCAGAAAAAACAAAAAAAAGACGGAAATATGTTAAAAAGAAGGTTGGGAAAGGTAAACGGCAAAGTGGCGTAAAAAAGGGAGGAGGTAGGAGAAGAAAACGGCGCGGTAAAAAAGGTTTACCTCCTTGGTTAAAAAAGGCTGGTAAAGGAAAGAAGAGAACTGGCAAGGGGCGTAAAAAGAAGTTTAAAAAGAAGAAATATCCCATTTCGATTCCGGTATTTCCAAGGTAGGTACCACCTAATTAATTCGTCTATATAAGCCGGTAAATAAGGGATCACTCGTCAATTGTACAAAATGGCTGCCTCGACTGCGAACACGGAAGGAACCACATTTTTTCAACCTGAAACGGCATTAAAACAGAAACCCGATCCGTCGTCAAGTTTCGTATCATCTAATGATGTTGAGTATTGGTCAGCCCCGTCTGTTGATACAACTTTTGTTCAATCGCAACTTTTTGAAATTCCCCTCACAACGCAACATTCAGATTATAACACATCTTGGTCATGGACGATTGATACGTCACAATATTACATCGATTTGTCAAATGTTTACGTTCGCATGCAAATAAAAGTAGTCAAACCCGATGGAACTAATATACCAACATCCGAACAAGTTGTTGGGCCACCGCCAGTGACAAAAATAATATCGGACAGAATCGCGTTGATACCGGGCTTTGGGTCAACTTGTTGGCGTAACGTAAGAATTTTTAGTAAAGATGCATTATTATTAGATTTGACGGACAATTTCGGTTACATGATGCTCATGAAAAATAAATTATTGACAAATATGGATGAAATTTATAAAGAGAAAGAACGACACGGATTTTTTAATGAACAGTACACACCGGCGATACGAGAAGACACGAACAAAAGTTTTAGAGAACGAGCTAAGCAAATAGCAGGAAGCAAAACATGTGTCATGTACTCAAAGCTAGATTTAGATATGTTTACAACTAAACCCAAATGGCCGGCAGGTTTCCCGCTAACAATAGAATTGGTTAGACACAGCGATCAGTTTTGCATAGAATGTTTTGACGACGAATACGTTGATGCGGCTAAAACTTATAAAATAAAAGTACTGAGAATACAATTATTTGCCCTACACCTACAACCCAGCGCGCAATGCGCCATCGCAGTGGAAAAGACGGCGATAAAAAGACCGTTGAAACTTCATTTTCTCAATACTCGCGTAATTAGGGTGAATGTACCTGGAAACTTGAAACAAACATCTCAGCAAGCCATATACGCTGGAAAGTTACCAAGTTTTTGTCTAGTTCAAATGATTACTGGAGATAGATACCTAACTCAAGATGTATCAAAAGCAAAGTTTTGCTTCACCCCGGAAAAAATTGAAAGAGCGGCAATGTTATTTGGAGCTGCGCGCTACCCAATGGTACCTTACTATTTTGATCGAGACGAGGCAAGATCGACGGACTGCGGATATCCACTGGCTTTCACTGAACTGTATAGATGCCTAAGAAAAAATTTTAATGTTAAAAACTGCCTAACGTATGATGAATTTAAGTCAAATATGTTTGCTTTAGCTTTTGACCCAGTAGTATGCCCAGTAAATGCCGAAAAAACTGATCTATTGTCGATTGGTTCATTAGGCTTAGATTTCTCTTTCCACGAACCAACACCGGCCGAGGGTTTGGTCATACTAGTGTATTGTTTTTCTATTGCATCACTACATTTACACCCCGATCGGACCATTTTGTCAAACGCCAATTACTAATTAAGGCGATAATTGGATTGTGGACAGGGGAGTTTGGTTGTGTGAAAAACGGAGGAGGGGGAATGGATGTGTCAGATATAAAGACTATTATAAATGGCGACGCGACATTGAACAAAAATGGTACGAGGTGCATAAATCTCAGTGATAGCAATTTAAACAACGATATCACAGTGGGAAAGGGGGCAGTGTGTTTCTTACAATATCCTGATTTAACTTGGGGGCATTTTATATCCATGTATAGGATAACGCGTAATCACGTGTTCATTTTCGATTCATTAGGCAGGAAAAATTTATCTCAAAGAGTGATCAGTGATATAAAAATGCAGTTTGATAACAATTGCATTTTTTCATTTAATAACGTTGTGATACAAAAAAAAGCTGCCGATACGTGTGGCTTATATGCGCTCATTTTTTTAAAATTAGTGTGTCTGTGTAAACAGATTAAAAGTATAAATTCCGTTTTACAAGTTATATCATTAATTTGTAAACACAATGTAAACTATTTATTTTTTGCTTTATTCAATAAGGCGACGACAACAGCCGTGTTGTCAAAAGGTGCGAAGGATGTGATATTTAAATAAATAAATTAAAAAATATCACGTCGTTTATGTATCTTAACAACTGCAATCCCATTTAACTGTTTCAGCGCATACGCTGTTTTCTCCATCGCCGTCGCTGTCCTCTGCGAAATCCGTTGTCTTGCAGTCTGTCTGGAATGGTCTATCCCAGGGTAAATAGATGTTGTCTTTCGCTTGAGGCTTCATCCTATTCAGATCAGGGTCCATCGAGCAATTGGTTGAAATCGGCTCTTTCGGTAAGCAAAAGTTTTGATAAGCTGTCCAATCTTTGAAACTTTTGCCACCCATGAACGAGTCGGGGCATTTCGGTGTGTACCATGAACTACCCCAAACTGGTTCCAGTCCTAGAGCATATTGATAATCGTAGGGATCGAGGTCTTCCCCTGCGTAGGAACAGAGTTGTCGTTCGTGCGTGGTGGTGGTGGTGGTGGGTGAAACTAACCAGGTGGTATCGGGTTTTTACCACTAGCGAAGTCCATGCGGGTAAGAAAATCATGAAATTCTCGTTCACCGTTCATGCAGAAACTGTTTCGCATGGGTGCATTTGGTGGTAATTCAACCATTTCTGGAACCATAAACTTTTCCAACACTATATTAGCCACGTGCATTCCTCGGAAAACAAAGAATGGCTTTGTTGACGCGTTGAGCAACAAAATGCCGCTATTTCCACTGCTGTTGATCAAATCTGTAGTTAATCGGTTATTTCATCAACCATATACAGAGTTAAAATTTGATACTCACCGTTTATCGTCACGACACCGTAAAATAACGCGAGGCACAGAGTATTGGAAACTCTAAGGTAAACGCCGGTAGGGGTTCGAAAGCGTACATCCAACATTACATAACATCTACCGCCCGGAGGGATGTGATACTCATATGCGGAGTAGACGCGAAACCCCACATCATCATAACGATAGGATGGGTTGTATGCATTCTGGGTGATCCTTTGAAATGCTATTTGTTTTGGTCTTTCGCCAAAGAACCTGGCGGGATGTGGACCTCCTCGTTGCTGCGGGTCATTCATGTGCTTTGTTTGGGAGATATGGTGGTATTATAAAAGTTTGAATGCTTGGAACTACCCCTATATATACGTTTCCAGCGAGAAATTGTTACACTGCGCGTTGTAAAGTGTAATTTGATTTGATGTGATCTTATTATGTAGCGCGTGCGCGTTGTAAAGCCTAATTTGATTTGATGTAATCTTATTATTGCCGGCGCGTTGTAAAGTAGCTATCAACTGATATAAAAGGCTAGATATTTTGCACATTTTCTTTCATACGCATCTTCCTGAGCAGCAGCAGCACTACCGTGATCGGCACTATTCCGATCAGCACTCGAGCAGCATTCAAACTACAACACTGCAGCACTCCGACCGACAGACAGATTCAGCAATATGGCAACATACACAGCAGCCAAAATAGCGTCCGCAGCCCAGAAAGCTGTAGGGGCTGCCATCGGTGAACATCTCGAAGGCGGCGGCGGCGACGACGAAAACATTATGACCCAGATTGATGAAGACGCATCGGCGGTGGACGACAGACACCAGCAGAAACTTATTTCGGATGACAGACAGATTTTGATCGACAAACAAAAGCAAAATGAAGGTGGGTATGGAGGAATTTATGGGCGTGAACGGAAAGAGATTGTCTACAAAAGACGCAAGATGAATTTTCCGTTATGTACAATGTATTCGTATAAATGGATTTCTTTCGCGTTATGTAGGGTGTGTGAGACGCGCACAAAATATTTACCATCTAAACTGTATTCAGATGACAGTATAGAGGTGCAAGTCCGTTTGTGTAGGGGGTGCCGTATTAGACATGAAAAAATGATTGACTCGATTCGTCACAGACCAACAACAGGGACAGAAAATGAGGTGGGACCCAATAGCCAAGCGGCTGCTTCCAGTGAATTTGGTGGACCGAGTCAATTCGGAGGGGTTCACCCAACCCCCCCAATCCCCGAGCCCCCACACAGCTTCCAACACCCCCCGCAACCAGCGACAAAATACACCAAAAGATATTAATGAGGGTCCAGTAATCGGTAAACTTCTGGAAAAAGTCAAAGCAATGAAACAAAATGAGAACAGCCTTATCACCAAAGAAGAGATCATGGACATTGACGACAATTGGGAGGAGGACAAAAACGAGGAGAAAAATGTGGACAAAGATGAGAGAACAAATGAGTGGCGAAATATAAAGAGTACGTCTACATTCCAACCATGGGGTATAATTTATCGTTGGGGAGATGGCGACGGTGACGAAGAGAACTCGCTTGAACACACTTGTATAATAGAACCCCGTCAATGTCGCTGCTGCTGCTATGGTGAACACAGTGATGGTGATAAAAAAAAAAATAAGCCTAGCGTCGCCGCTCCTGGTCGCTATGGCAATGTTATAATAAATATACATAATCATCATAAACAGTGATAAATCCCTAATTTTTCAGAAACCTTCCCAAGATTCTGGTTCAACAGAAAAGGTTCTATTTTTACTCTATCTAATCCGCGAGATTTTTATCTCCGAGCCGACACCACGCCCAGTCAATTAGACTGCGTGAGACGTCTTTTATATCTCGTCGTAAATGAACATCTAAACATACGCGATATGAGTCTACAAAATCTAATGGATATGAACATGGCAACACACATTGAATGCTTCCAAGCACTACGGCACAAACGCTGCCCTTATTCGGGTCGTCCCGGTTTCCTCCTAGCTCAACGGTTTCTACATTTGCAATACGCTTTGCGTCCATTTCAAAATGCCTACTTGATGGGTGCTACTTCACCTGAACAGCTGCAGTCCATAATTAAGTCTTGGCCTCAGTCGGAAGAAAATCTGAATACGGCTAGAAATTACGTGGCGGACAAATACGAAGCTCTGGGGGCTAATGACATCGCCGAAGGGCTTTATCACGATTGGCCCGATGATGGTAAAATTACCCCATGCGATGGTAGAAAGGCCATCGTAAAGGCTTGGCAACTGGTGGGGTACTCGTGTCATCCATTATTTGATATGAAATTTCTGGATCACTTGGATCGCTTAGAGATGGATGAGACGCCAGCCCTGGATTGCGACGGAAACTGCCTTTGGCACAGAGCTTGTAATTTTTTTCTTTTTTTCTTTTTTTTGTAAAAAATGTAAAAAATGTAAAAAAGGCCTCGCGCCTAAAAATCCTATTTTTTACTCTTACTTTTTTACTCTTATTTTTTCCTAAAAAACCCTAAAAAAACCCCTATTTTTTACTACCTATTTTTTACTGTCCTACTTTTACTGTCGGCCGACGAGGCCGACAGTAAAAGTAAGGACCCCGAACAAACCGCACATTGCAGTGAACCGCGCCAGATTGGCTGCCTCCAGCAATCACAGCGACAGACACCTAACGATACCTATCCAACCTGGTAATAAAAATCGCAAAATAGCCAGGTGAGCCAATTGCCGTACTCGCCAATTTCTGTTGACCACCACCGTGCTCGCCAACATACACCACTTCACCCGCCTCGCCAACCAGCTGGAACCTCTCCAGCGGCGGCGTGAACAATTGATTGTGTAAAGTGATTTTTTGTGATGGTGGATAAATTGACAAGGCTATCAACGCATCTGTGCTGTTTTCCGACCGTGTGCCTACCTACCTACACCTTTCCGCTTCTGTTGCCGTGAATAGAAGGGTGCGCGTTGATACCCTTCCACATTTTTTCTCAATGATTATCTTCATATTTATGACACTGGGCGGGCGGCAGGTGAATAAAAATCAAATAGCCTCTCAAATCGACAGACTCAACAAAAAAACAACAACAACAAACCGAAAGCACCACGCTGCAATGGGAAAGGATGGTTTGGCGCGGTGTGTGTGTGTGGCTGGATAGCAACAAAATAAAAATTTCCTTTCTCAATGCACCGCGGTGTTAAAGCTAATTATACTAGATGTAAATGCACTGGGACGTTTATATAATGCACTTTTGAAATGGGAATGTAAAGTGGGAATGCCTAAAAGTGAAAAAACAAATGCCCTTGCATTCAGATAGATTTAGAATTTACTGTTCCGTACATACCTTTCTACCTACCGCACCGTACCGTTTACCTACCTACCTACCTACAATGAATGATTACCGTATATATTTCTGTTTTACGTTGGTGGTAAAGTGTCTGCAAGGGCATTGCTGCGAAAATATACCGGCGCGCGTGAATAGCACCAAACGAGAGAGGCGGGCAGGGTTCGAATGCTTTGTTCCAAAATTCACCTGAACGAACAGCAATATAGAAAAGACTGCGAACCCTCCTCGCACAAAAAACGCAATGAAACAGCGGAATGGGTTCGGGTTTTTTTCGAATTCGGAGGATATTGCGAACCCATTCCGTAAAAGAGAAATGCAATGGCACGGAGCGCAGAATAAAGTGCCGAGGTTCAGGTTTTTTTCTTTGCTGTAAATCTACAAAATTTCGTTGTATTCTACCTGAACCATGGCACAGGTAATAAATCACACCCTGGAACGAGCAGGCATGCAAATCACGAATGTATATAGTGTATCGATCGTGGAAAAAAGACATACATTTGTGATTTGCATGCTACAAAAACGACGCGCAAAAAAGCTACAAAAGCGGCGGGAAACAAGAAAAAAACACCTCACAACGCCTCACAAACGCCTACCACAACCCGCCGCCGCTGCCCGCCTACCGCCCGCCGCCTGCCTGCCGCCCGCCTGCCGCCCGCCTGCTGCCCGCCTGCCGCCCGCCGCCGCTGCCACCACCGAACGCTCAGAGCAGCACTGCGAAGGCGACGTTGTTCAATTGAACAAAAAGCAAACAACAAGACAGCTAAACGCACTGTCCTCAAACTCGTCCCTGGCGTCCACGCTGCCAGGGGCGCCGCCGCGGTGCTGGGGCACCACGCTGCTGCTCTGCCCGAGCCCGGACGCGGAGCGCTGCACGCCGCGGCCGGCTGTGCCGTAGGCGTGGCGCATGCTGCGGTCGCGCTCGCCCGGCGAGTTGTAGCCCTTTGTGAAAATGACAATTTTTTGCACATCATTTTACACAGAGTAGTTTCACAGAGTTTCCAGTAAATACCTGGTAGGTGCGGTTGCTGCCGCTGGCACCGGGGCCGGCGCCGCCGCCCACCAGACTGTCGCCGGTGAAATTCATCAGGTTCTCTGAGGGGGAGGGTGATGCGTTTGTCATCTCGAGAGGGTGTCAAATGTCATGCAAAGTGTCAAAAGTCGTGTGAAAATAAAGGCGTTTTTTAAATGTCATGCAAATTGTCGAAAGTTGCAAGCAAAAGTGTCTGTCAAATGTCATGCATGTTGTCAAAAATCATGTAAAATGGTGTGTTTCATTCAGAAAATGGTACCAACGGTGCGTGTCTTCATTCATTAAAAGGCACCAACGATGCATGTCGGCGATGCCATCGAACAGAGCCTGCTGGTCCGCCGACATGGCATCCATGCGCTTCAGAACCACCGCCATGTCGTTGCGGGGGGGCGGCGGGGGGGCTACGGAGGCTGGGGCGGCTGCGCCTATTGCTATTTTCACAAGTTGACAAAAACTTGTTGCCACTTGACAAAAAACATAGCGCCACTTGACAAAAAAGCTCGCTCGGTTGAATATTCAACTGATGTTTTTTTTTGTCAAGTGGCGCTATGATTTTTGTCAAGTGGCAACAAGTTTTTGTCAACTTGTGAAAACAACAACCTGCCGGCGGCACCGAATACACCACGCCGGTGGTGGTGCTGCGGAGGGTGGAGCTGTCCGGGGCGAAGCGGTGCTCGGGCACCTGCGCCGGGGCGACCGGCGCCGGGATCTGGGCCGGGCCGGGCAGCGCCTGCGCGGGACTGGGCCCCGACAGCTCCCGCATCTGAATCTGCCGGGGGCGCGGGCCGCGGCGGTACCTATCGGACAGGTACTGAAAAAGTGGGATTTTGAAAATTTGGGTGACTGAAAAGTGGGGTTTTTTTGTTTTGTTTTTTGAAAACTGACCCTCAGGAGCCACTGCACGCAGTATGCCACAATGAAAGTGAACAGGTTGGAGCCCGATTGCGAGCCCCAATCCCACACTTTCAGCCCCCAGTTGTCCAGGTACTGCTCCACGCGCGCAACGGCGGCCTCCAAGCGGGCGACACCGTCCGCCAAAAGCTGGACCGCCTCGGCGATCTGATTCACGGTGACGGTGAGTCTGTCCACCTGTAAAATGTTGATTTGGTGTATTTCTGGTAGGAAACATAGGTTTGGTTACGATTTGAGTTTTTTTAGGTGATTTCGCTCAGCGAAACCATTAAATTTGCGACCCTAAAAAGCCGCGTAAAATGTCAAATGTCATGCAGTGTCAAAAAATGCCTAAAAAGCTGTGTCAAACGTCAAATGTCATGCAAAGTGTCAAAACGTGTAAAATGTCATGCAAAGCGTCAAAAATACCTAAAAGTTGTGTAAAATGTCAAAAATGCTTAAAAAGACATGTAAAATGTCAAATGTCATGCGAATTGTCAAAAATCATGGAAAATGGCAAACATAAGTTTGAAAAAGATTTTAAAAAAAGGAGTTTGAAAAAATTGTTTTTTAACCAAACCTATTTATTCTTTCTCACTAGGCAACCAAAAGATTTCTATTCTAGGTTTTCTATTCTAGGTTTTCTATTCTAGGTGTACCGGTGATATACCTTGGCCGTCAAATCCTCATCCACCACAAAAACACTGCCCTCAGTGGGATTAGGATCGCCGCCACCATCAGACACATCAACACCATCACCAATATCCCGCTGGACCAATTTTGCACTTTCTCTATGAATCACTGATGCCACTTTGACAGCATCAGTGGGTTTAGAAAGTGCTGAACTCGTCGTTGTGGTAGCTGTGGTTGGTATTATAGCATTAGTGGTTAGTTCCACCAATGAAGACGTGGCGGGTAGTGCTGCTTCTCTATAACACGCAACTTAATATAACCAAAAATGTTATTGATTTTCAGGTAGTAAAAACAACAACACAGATCAACTCACTCTGGTGTGGATGGTGTATACAAATTGGGCGCATAAGTTTGGCACAGTCTTTCAAAATGCTCTTTGTCACCCAATACGGTTCGAGCAGCCTCATAGAAATCACATTTTGGCCGGGGTAGGGAAATCGGTTTGGTGGTTGTGATAGATTGAATAGCTGGTGTGGTTGGGGGGTGAGGGGTAGTGAAAGGTGTGGGGGGTACTGGCGACGTGGCATTTGGCGGCGACGGGGATATCTAAAAAGTGGATATCTGAATTGAAAAATTTCCACGTGTTTGATTCAGTTTCTAATGTCAAAAAACACACCCAAATTATTTGCGGGGTACACTTTTCAGGGGTTACAGTGGGCGGTGGGGTTGCGCACGGGCATTTCCTTGCACAAGCGTCACATTCACAGTGTGCAGATTGTATCCTGCACCAAGACTCATGGCCTTTTGGGGTTTTTTTGACCACCATCCAACTAGGTTTGTTGATCGGTGTTGTCAACTCAGCAGCGGTACTGGTCTCCACAGTAATAGACGTACTTGTGGGAGCAGTAGCAGTGGTGATTGGGCTAGTGCTATGTGAGTCAACACCAAAGGATAGGCTAGTCAACTCACCACTCTGCGCCTGCGTACCATTAAAACAATTTATATTTATGTATTATAAATAGTGCGCACCACATTCATTGAAAATTGTGTCTGTGTAATGTCATGTAAAATGTTATGTGTAATGTAAAATGTCCTATAAAAACCACCCATAAAATACCCCGTAAAATAATCCCGTAAAGTGTGCAGTAAAATGTCCCATAAAATTTCCTGTAAAATGTCAAAAGTCATGGTTCTATAAAAACCGCCCATAAAATGACAAATGTAATGTAAAATACCCCATACCCCTTAAAATACCCTGTAAAATGTCAAATGTCCCGTAAAAAGTTCGGTAAACTACCCCGTAAAATACCCTGTAAATGTTTGGTAAACTACTAGTTAAATACCCTGTAAAATGTCAAATGTCATGAAAAATGTTCAATAAACTACCCTGTAAAATGCCCTGTAAAATGTCAAATGTCGTGGAAAACCGTTTGGTAAAATGTCACTTTCCAATGAATGGGATTAATATCGGTACATGATACCAACCGCTTGAGTGACTCGCTCAACCGCCGCAGTGATATGGCGCGTGTCAACGGTGGTGCCGGTGAAGTGCGCGGGGGTGCCAGCGTTCGCGCCCCACGATTACCCAAACATTGCTACCAAAATTTGGTGCTTTACCTTATTTTGGGTAATAAAAAACCAACCGTGTCGCACTGGTATTTGCGCGCGCGGGGGAACTTTCTTTTTAGGGCCTGGCACATGGTGTCGACGGGGGCCTTGACGATCAACTGGTGAATTTGCTTGTTGATCGAATACCTGCGGGATGATTTTTCAATATTTTTTGTCCCAAACACTATGTGTATATACTCACCCATATCCCCAACAACTAATCCCTGATACCCAACCCCGATACCCAATACCTTTTTGGTTCACCCCTAACCCACTCCGAAACACCCCGATTATCCACCCTTAAATTCAACAGTAAAAACCTAATACCCGACCTGATACCCAATACCCAAACCGATACCCAACATCCAACACCCAAACACACGTGTCGAGGTCGTATTCCGGCTTAACCTCGCACCGGGCGACGCCAGCTGTGCAGGTGCACAAGACGCCATCGCACGGAGTGCCGCCCGCCGCGGGACCGAGCAGCACGCCGGCCAGCGCGACGACGAAAAAAACCGTGCCAGCCATCCTGAAAAATGATTTTTCGTTTTGCCCGATTTTGAGTCGGGTAAAAAGTTGCCCGACACGGTGGGACGGCGTGGCGATTCGCCCGCCGTCCCGCCGTGTCGGGCAACTTTTTACCCGACTCAAAATCTGGCGAACCGCCACGCGACTCGGATAGTCGCCATTTTTGACTGGCAAATTTTTTGATACTCTCGACATCGATGTTTTACATTTTAAATACATTAGCCAGTCAAAAATGACTACTACTCGAGCGGCGTGGCGATTCGCCCGCCGTCCCACTGTGTCGGGCAACTTTTTACCCGACTCGAAAATTGGGTGCGACCTTTGATCTGATTGGGTACCAGTCAAACATGGCTGCTACTCGAGTTGCGTAAGATTCGCACGTAAACAAAGTCGTTGGGTCGCGCCCGATTTTTGAGTCGGGTCAAAAGTTGCCCAACGCGGTGGGGCTGCGGGCAAATCGCCACGCTGCTCGGCTATCAAACATTTTGACTCGAGAACTTTTAATTTATTTGATATTTTCGATATCGATAGTTAACGCTGTAAACATCGATCTCGAGTCAAAATGGTTGATATCCGAACAGCGAGGCGATTCGCCCGCCACCCCACCGCGTCGGGCAACTTTTGACCCGACTCAAAAATCGGGTGCGACCTTTAGCTCGATTCAGAAATTGGGTGTGGTTCAGCATTCTTTATTGTATCATCTAAGCAAAGTATTTGGTCGCGCCCGATTTTCTAGTCGGGTCAAAAGTTGCCCGACGCGGGTGGGCTGGCGGGCGAATTGCCTCGCTGTTCGGATATCAACCATATTGACTCGAGATCGATGTTTACGGCGTTAACTATCGATATCGAGAATATCAAATAAATTAAAAGTTCTCGAGTCAAAATGGTTGATAGCCGAGCAGCGTGGCAATTCGCCCGCCGCCCCACCGCGTCGGGCAACTTTTGACCCAACTAGAAAATCGGGCGCGACCTTTAGTTCGATTCAGAAATTGGGTGTGGTCCAGCTTTTTTTATTGTATCATCTAAGCAAAACATTCGGTCGCGGTCGCGCCCGATTTTCTAGTCGGGTCAAAAGTTGCCCGACGCAGTGGTGCGACGGGCGAATCGACACGCTGCTCGGCTATCAACCATTTTGACCCGTTAACTATCGATATCGAGAACATCGAATAAATTAAAAGTTCTCGGGTCAAAATGGTTGATATCCGAACAGCGTGTCGATATGCCCGCCACCCCACTGCGTCGGGCAACTTTTGACCCGACTAGAAAATCGGGCGCGACCCAGCGATTTTGTATACGTCCGAATCCTTCGCAACTCGAGTAGCAGCCATGTTTGATTGGTACCCAATCGTACCAAAGGTCGTACCCGATTTTCGAGTCGGGTAAACAGTTGCCCGACGCGGTGGGACGGCGGGCGAATCGCCACACGGTTCGGATATCAGCTATTTTTGACTCGCGAAGTTTTAATTTATTCAATATTCGATATCGAGTCAAAAATAGCTGATATCCGACCCGCGTGGCGATTCGCCCGCTGCCCCGCCGTGTCGGGTCGAAAAAAACAAGCCCCCTTTGAAAAAACTCACCAAAAACTGCCAAACTGATGCCAACGATTTTTACCAGTTGAAAAATTTTAGAAAATCAATTTTAGAATTTTTCCAAAAAATTTTAGCGGGTAGGCAGCGCGAATCGACTGAAATTGTTTAATTTGTTGGATAAAAATATTTGTAAACTCGTAAATCAACCTTGAATGAATTTGAGTTTACAGAAGTAAAACGATCTAAATTTAGGGGGAAAATAAGCAGTAAAATTAATTTTATAGAGGGACTAAGGTTGAGAATGGAAAATAAGCTTTGTAAAACACATTGAAAATAGTAAAAACCTATGCAAAAAAACTAAAAAACGGACTCTGTCGAAGTGATGATAAGAGTGAACAGGATGTTGGGAATTGACATTTGAATCCTACATTCAGAACTGGTAGAATGAATAAAAACCGGCCTTGATAAACAGCAATATTTGGATACAGTTACATGTTGTAAAAACATGAGTAAAAGACACAAGATTACTGTCCGAATCGCTTATGCTGTTGAAATAAGGTGATAAAGCTGCCAGGTATGTGCACCGATGATTGCTAACACACTATTATATAGCACCTGTACCCCATCATCAACTGTTGTATACAAACGGGATATCCAAATGGATTTTTGGACGGATGCCAAGTTGGCGACTGGCCAACTTGGCCGGGTGCCAATTTTATAGAGGGTTTTATACGTGTTACATAAACAAAGCATGATTTGTTCGAAATGTTTCCCTCGTTGTAAACAGTCTTGTATTACATGTCAGTCCCTCTCAATGAATTTTAACAAGAAACATGCGAACTTTCTACATGATTTGGAGTCTGCAAGATTGTGCACTATATTACAACTGCTCAGATCGATTTTCACATGCGTTTTAGTTTTAAAATGGTTAGTTTTTCCATGGGATTTTTACACCTCCACTTGCGGAATTGAATTAACACTCTGACTTATGGAATTGTATAGTTTATTTACGTTGTTGCGTTGTTGTGATATTTGTGCGTGTGTGCGTGTCAAATCAAATTTTCTTTTTTGAACTGAACATTTATTAGTGTAAAATGGTAATTTGAATCAAAATATTCTAAGACATTCTAGGTCTATTTGTGTAATAATTAAGAAACACATGAATGAAATGAATCAACAGTATGTGTTCAGAAGATGTAGAATCTAGTAATGCATTTTGGATGATATTTTTAATCCTTAAAATACCTTGATACCTCATAAAACTAGTCAGCATGTATTTATGTAAGATAGGGGAACTGTTTAGAACAAATAGGTCATTTACAGTCCTAACAAAACCAATTGCAATGCCATCTAATGTCCAAATATTTGTAAAAATAAGTTCTCTAAGTACGGGGCTGACATTAAATATATTAAGAACATCATGCATGAAATAATCGTTCATAATTGCTTGTACGGTGCCATTCAGCCCCATCATTTTACCAATCCCCAGCATATGCAGAAATGTCGCAATGGTATTTCCAAAGGCAGCCTGAGAAATTGAATAACAATTTTTGTGTTGTAATATATGTAAATACTAAGGTGAGTAGAATAGACGTACAAAAACTAGTAAGACTGCACAGTCGTCTATGTTGATTAAATTACCCATACTAGGTGTCCACATCGTAAACCTTTCAATCATACCAGGGTGTTGTCCCAAACCCAGTAAAAATTAATGTCAAATGTCATGTAAAATAGTGAAAACTTGTACACACAAATACATTTCACTGTGATTATTTCATTTTTGTTGACATTTGACACACATTTGACAGAGTATAGGACAACCACCTGATCTAACAAGTTGGCCCAAGGTTCTGCAATATTAAAAATACATTTTTTTGAAACAATTTATTAAATATTAAAATATTTTATCCCATACCTAAATTGATTGAAACTGTTCATTTGCCTGACATCCATATCACGAAAAAATGGATGTGCTTCCACATTAACAATTCCATTAATTGGATTCACTGGTGGTATGGGGAGCATTCTATAGATTGTTTGAAAACATGTGACCCTTGGTGTTGCATAACTGTAAACAATGGGGTAAAATATCACACTAGACAACAATTTTTTCAATTTAAACATACTTGTTTTCTTGAACCGGTGGCATAAATGTTGTTTGTTGCTGTGAAGGTTGATGCCCTACTTGTGTAGGGTGAGCTACTTGAGGGGTGGGATGATGCCCTGCTTGTACTGAAACAGGTACTGTTGATGACATTCTATTACCGGGGTATGGTACCTGAAAAAAACACTAAAAATATTGATACAAATCAACATAACATAGCTAAAAACAGAAAACCTGTGAATTCTGTTGCACTTGATATGGTACAGTTGTGAACAATTGAGGATTTGGTTGCTGGTTTGACCCATAGGAATGCATATGAGGCACTTGGGTGTGTAATGGGGTAACCAATTGTGCAACCCCGTTATTTTGGGGTACATTTTGATGTTGAGAGTGCACCTGCTGTTGAATTTGTCCTTGAAATTCAGTGTTCCGGTGTATTTGAGGTTGTGTACCTCCTTGTGGTTGGGGTTGTGTACCCCCTTGCTGTTGGGGTTGTGAACCCCCAACAATCACTGTATTTATTGCAGCACCCGATGAGCATGGGACATTAGGATTTTGTTGATTTTCACTCAAATCACAATTATCTGTAAAAATTTTGACTTAAAAATTTATTTAAAAATAAAAAATTATAATATTATAACAACACCTGCGTTGTACGCTCGAAAAAATTCTTCCAAATTTTCATCGAAAATTTTGTCGTGTGCGCCAGACTTGTCCTTAGGTTCTTTAATAGCTTCAGTAAAAAGACATGTGAGCAAAAAAAATATATAAAATTTCAAAGACATTCTTATAATTATCCTTAGGTTTGATCAAATATATACCAGACTGAATTTGCATTTTGTATAAAGCAGACACAAAAAAACCATTAAGTTATGTATTTTCAGTTATTGTCATTGAATTAGGAACTTGAACACTTAAAAGTGTTCCAAAATTTAATCTAATTTACTAAGCATTCCTTTTTCATCAAAAAATATACAATTTATTGTTATTTAATAAGATAACAACATAATCCTATTTTCCTCAATCACATTTTTAAACACACCACCCCAGACACCACCCCACGCAAATACGAACCAAATATGAACGTATTAAGATTGAACAGAAAAAAGTGTAAAAACTTGATTTCTTTGGGTAATTTTTGCCGCTGCCTCCCCACCCAAATTTACGTGACTCAGTGACTCAGATATTTTTACAGCAAAACTTCTTCCCGATGAGGCCAGACCAGACGACGTAAGGTGTTACTGTACATGTATACACTTAATCAAATTAGGACACCGTGAAATTGAATTAAACAACTTGACAAATTGGATCAAGATGTGATTAGCAAATTATTTAAATTATTAAGGTTATTTAGATTGCATTATATGTGTAAAATTAAAATAAATTTATAAAATAATTAAATCATATTTTAATATTTTGGTGTCAGTATAAAATGTGGAGTTTAAGTAAAGTTTCAAAACATTTTCAAAAGTGAAGGAAACAAAAACAAAAACCAAAAATAAAATGGAATCCAACACTTTCGATGGCCCAATAACTGGTGCGGCCGGCGATGTGCCGAGGTAAATAGGTGTCATTTTGAAAATGTCCTTGAAACTTTACTCACGGAAAAGAAAATGTGTGAGAGCTTTTCAAATGTCTTGTAAAGTGTCAAATGTCTTGTAAAGTGTCAAATGTCATGTAAAGTGTCAAATATCATGTAAAGTGTCAAATGTCATGTAAATTGTCAAACTTTGTCCCCACACGCAGTTATTCACCGACTTCTCCCCCACCACAATGGCCTGGCAACAATTCACCGGTATATTCACCTACATCGTCCCCTTATTGGCCACCGGGTTTTTCAACGCCGCCGCCGCGAGGTGAAAACACTTCCGCTGTCGTCGCCGCCGTGGTTGAGTCGTCGCCAACATCTCCACCGCCGCCGCCATACAATAGCGAGGACGCCGCGAGAGATAAGGCTGCCCTTGAATGGATGATGGCGCCGCGCCGGCTGCAGACGCCAACGCCCCCGCCGCCAACCAATCCTGCAGCGGCGGAGAATGAAACGTTTTTTGTGCCGGAAAATGCGACTTCTGATTTGCCGCCTCCGCCTCAGGCGCCCGTTTTGCAAGAGCAACCACCGGCACCCATGTGGTGTCCCACATCCTTCACAAATGAACACAAGTGAGTTAATTCATATGTGTTTGTAAAATGGACCACTGTAAAATGTCAAATGTCACAAATACAACACCTTTTGTAAAGTACCCTGTAAAATGTCAAATGTCATGGAATATTAAAACTTTTCTGTAAATCACCCTGTAAAATGTCAAATGTCATGCAATCATAAAACTTTTCAATTATCAGCTGCCGCGAATGCGGTTGCTACCGCGTGATCCTTGGCGGTGGCGCAAAAATTCCAAAAATTGAGCCTGAGAGCGATTCAGAGAGCTCAAATTTTTGGTCGGAAATAGATAGTGAGACAGAAACGGAAACGGAAAGTGACTACACGATGTACAGCGATTGCTCAGATGATATGAGCATCGATGAAGATTCAGACAGTGATGATGATAATTTGGGTGTGAATTGCATGAAATGGCGCATGCGTGACTCATTCAGGGTCATAAACAAAGTATACAACAACTACAATTTGATTTTGGACACTATTTCGAGGGACAAAAACGTCAGTCATTATATTTTTTCTCAAAACATTTATAAATTTGCGTCATTATAAAATTGCAAAATACCCCATCTTTATCACACAGAACTTGTCTGTGTTGGAACTAGCCCGTGGGGAATATCTCCCGCTGGATCTGACCAAAGATATGATTGAAAAATGTCGGGCCAAAATGGTAGAAAGTCTCCACCAAATAAAATCCATTGCCGTGATGGACATTTGGGGTGTCATGCATACTGGGCAAAGATTGTGTGACATGGAATACATCAGGGATAACCTGATTGAGGAGGTAGGTTTGGGTAAAACTGGGAATTATTTAAATAACAATTCATGAATAAAAATAAAAAATTTGCATTCAGCATGCATCCCTGAAAAAATGGACTGATGCTAGGCTACTGGAAATGCAGCAGAGAATCGAATTTTTCAATAAGCATATTGGGACATTGGTGAAAGTGAATGTTCTTTTGAAAAGTGGTAAAGCTGTGGACAAATCTAAATACCCCATTTGGACTTTGGTGCGGGCTGCCAGTATAAATTCGCTGTGCTCTGCGGGGTACGTAAATGAATGTGCTCCCATCAAGTATATTTTGGCAAAATGCAAAAAATACAAATTGGAGCACAAAAAGGCTGTAGAGAATGGTACTTATGTATGCAAAGATTGCAGTGCTGATTCTGGGGACAGCTGTGAGAATTTGAAAGAAAGTTAGAAAAATTTGAAAAATTTTAGGGAAATTCTTTGATCAGTTCAAACTCATTCGTTTTACAGTTGAGAAAAGTATCACTGCTGAAATCGATGAACACAAGGAATTGGTGATTACTGGATTTTTCAATTGTCCCATTTGTGAGGGAAATGAGGTCACTGACGTAAATTTGAGCGACGACAGTGGCGAAGAAATGGATGAGTAACTGTGTAAAACTGTGATTTGATAAATATACAAAGATTGATATTTTTACTTAATGTACGGTACCTTAGACATGAGTGACTTTGTTGTTACATCAGAATATGATTTACTTCCGAATTTGAGAACGTAAATAAATACGTTCCCATTTGACAAAGTTTGTAAATATACACATCAATTCTGTATGCATGGAATTACACACAGAAAAACGCTATGCATGAAAGTGGCACAGTACCCACACGCATGTGAAAAATAGATTACAACGTAAACACCACGCGCAGTGACAAAATAAATATGCGTACATAAATAACAACAGCGCATACGCCCCTGGAGTCCGTTCCTCCATCTACCGTTTTTAAAATTTAAAAAAAAATGAATTTTAAAGTGTGTCTCTTTTCTGTCCACGGATTGCGGAATGTGCTGTCTTTATCTTAGGTACTCACTACTCAGGTGTGGAACTACCGCCAGTGCTGTGATCGTAATAATGTTTTCGCAACTCTGCACCATAGGCAGCGTAAGTGCTTGTGCTCGTAAGCTCAAAAACTTATATTTATAGCGATTTCGTGAATGTCACAAGCGGGATTTTTGGTGTCACAAGCAGAAATTTCACTGTCACATGTGACATTCACAAGCGTATATTGTGCAAATGTGAGTGAAAGCTCAAAATTAGCTCAAAATCACTAAAATCTGCTCTATTTTGCCAATTTTCACCTTTATACTCACTATTTTCATCTATATACATGGTTATATTTATACCTATTTTTAGCCAATTTTACTTATATTTATAGCGATTTCGGAATTTTTGGCTGAAAGCCAACTTCACATAAGGGCTCCAATAAGAAGGTGTCACAAGGTGAAATTTTGGCTAATGTGAATGTCACAAGCGCAAATTGCGACCTTGCGCCGCCTACGCTCTGCACCATGCATGCACCAAGGCACTTAAACATCCCCCCAACCCACCAAAGGCATCAGTCCAAACTGGCACACGAAACCAATCAGTGGTCCAACGGGTTTCCTTGCTGACTGCGTAATGGCGGCCCACTGCAACTGGGTGCCCATCATGAACGTGTTCACCACCACGAACACCACCATCTGCAGGCGGTCTCGGACACTGGAGAATGAACTTGGGAAATGTAAAGTGCCGTGCAAAGTGTGTAGAGAAATGTAAAATGTAAAATGTCATGCATAGTGTCGAAAGTCATGGAAAATGTCATGCAAAGTGCCAAAAGTCATGTAAAATGTAAGATGTAAAATGCAATGCAAAGCGTCAAAAGACATGGAAAATGGAAAATGTCAAGAAAAGTGTCAAAAGTCTTGGAAAAAAAAACACTCATGAAAAGTATCAAAAGTCATGAAAATGCCCTGGAAAATTGAAAATAGGTACTATACGTTTTACATGACATTAAAGTTTTGTGACATACCGTATTTCTTCGATCTTATTGACGTGTTCGATTACATTGGCTTGCTCGATTACATTGGCGGGTCTGTGGGGCATGTGAAAAATACATTGCCCTGCTCGAATACATTGCCGTATGAACAAAATTGACGTGGCATGATCCGATTAATCTCTTGATGTTTGCCGCCATACATACGCGCACCGTCTGTTCTGCCTATGTTTTGCTTTTGCTATCTACTCAGACGGTATTGTGCAGCATTATGTCACAAATTTACAATGATTTGCACGTATGTCACTAAATGCATTTGAATGATGAATACTATCTGAAAAATATATTGCCGTGCTCGTTTACATTGACGTGCTCGTTTACATTGGCCCCCCAAAACCGCTTATGAAACAATACATTGGCGGTCAATATGATCGAAGAAATACGGTATATATGTTGGCATTTTACGTTACTTTTGACACTTTGCATCACATTTGACTTTTTGCAGGGCATTTTACATTACTTTAGACACTTTTCATAACCTTTGACATTTCACAGGGCATTTTACAGTGTCCGAGATTGACACCAGGATGGTAAAGTACGCGCTGAATTTTTCACTGAACACAGTTTTCAGTGTCACAATGCGCATTTGACTCTTTTTTGGTGAAAGTTCAAATGTGGGAGCAGGTTCCGGAGACAATTGGGTGAAAAGGACAGGAATTAGGAAGGTTTCTCCTAGGAATGTTGCATCGATTGTCACGTTTATTGTGGCTGCAAAGTTGTGGGCAGATTTGGGCATAAATTTAAACATTCAGTGAGTCTGCATGTGCAATGTGATTTGATTTGAATGAAGCTAAACAGATTAGATCGGCTATTTACAACGGCCCCGGTCGGGGACCGGTCCCCGGCAAAAAAATTTTTTTTCAAAAGTCAATAATTGGTGTATATAGGTTGTTTGCATGTTAATTAGGTCAATTATCACCAAATTTGCATGCACAAAATTTCTGCGAGTTGGTTACATGCGGTGATGCATTTTCTTTAGGGGGTGTAAAAAATTATTTTCGTTTTATCTCAGTTTTAGCATGCTTGTACTCCTTCATTTAGTGAGTACGCATGCCAAATTTCCGCTCAGAGCGGTTGGTGATTTTTAATTTTTTCACGCTTTTATTTTTATCATTCACTGTATTTTAGTATAGTGAACGAAATCCCACCAGGGACTGGTCCCCAGCGGCAATAGAAATGGCCCCAACCTGGGCCAAATGTCCCCACTGAGAAAAAGGTTTTTTTCCATAAACAAAGAATTTTTGTCGCCATCCAGGGACGTTCGTCCCCGACTGGGGACGAAAAATTTGTCCCTTGTCGGGGACGAACGTCCCAGGTCGGGGATCAAAATTCTTTGTTTACTGGAAAAAAAATTTTTCTCACTGTGGACGTTTGGCCCCGGTCGGGGCCATTTATATTGCCGCCAGGGACTGGTGCCAGGTGGGATTTTGATCACTATACAAAAATACAGTGATCGACGGAAATTAAAGTGTAAATACAATAAGATTCAATAACTGCTCTGAGCTAAAATTTGGCATGCAAAATCACCAAACAAAAAAAAGTTATAAACCGTCCCAATGAAAATGCGTTAGCATGTGTAGCCGTCTTGCAGAAATTTTGTGCATGATTATTTGGCTTTAATTAATCTAATTAATATGCAATAGTGATGGAATGGCGCCATGGCGCTGGCGCCTTTTGAGGGCGCCAAAGGGCGCCGCGCCATGGCGCCATTGGCGCTTGGCGCCCTTTTTCTGTGGCGCCCTTGGCGCCTGGCGCCCACTTTCCGAATGGCGCCATGGCGCCCTTGGCGCTTGGCGCCCTTTTTCCGTGGCGCCCTTGGCGCCTGGCGCCCTGCTTAAAAAGGGCGCCAAAATGGCGCCAGCAGGATTTCAAGGTGAGCGCTGCGAAAACGATAAAAAAAGAAATAAGCGCGTCCGTTGATAATCGAAATTCGCTGGAAAAATACACTTGGTGCCAGTGGATTGAAATCGTTCGTCCAATGGTTTTCTAGACACTTCGGCTGGAATGATGGGCCGTGCAACCTACAAACTCGTCAATCAACGGATTCAAATCGTTTTAATTCCGTTTTTATCCACTTCAAAAAACATCCATTGCAAAATCTATTTGAGGTGAATGCTTTGCGACAATTTTCATTGCATTTGAATTAAAATTCACGCGTGAGTAAATATGATTTTATGCAAAATTTTTGTTGCTAGTTTCGTTTTTGTTGATTACATCCTAGAGAACATAATTAAAGAATTGATTGTGTGAAATATAGTGTTGGAGAATCATTTTTAGCACACGCAGGGTATCATACACACTTATTTATGCTGGCGCCCTTGGCGCCTGGCGCCCTAATTTTCGAATGGCGCCATGGCGCCCTTGGCGCTTGGCGCCCTCTTTCCGTGGCGCCCTTGGCGCCTGGCGCCCACTTTCCGAATGGCGCCATGGCGCCCTTGGCGCCTGGCGCCCTTTTTCTGTGGCGCCCTTGGCGCTTGGCGCCCAGTTTCCGAATGGCGCCATGGCGCCATTGGCGCTTGGCGCCCTTTTTTCTGGCGCTTTTCCATCACTAATATGCAAACAACCCATACGCACCAATTATTGACTTTTGAAGAAAAAAAAAATTTTTTGCTGGGGACCGGTCCCCAGCCGGGGCCTATGTAAATGGCTGATTTGATCGCCTGTGTATCAACCTTCCCTTATAGCCTTTTTTAGCACTATTCCATGCCCAACTCCACTCGAATCTTTCACATTTGACCAAAGGCGATTTACCTAGGTATAAAATGAGTCGACTTGAAAGTCACTGCTCAATACCTTCCTAATGACTAGACTAAGACAAATTTCCAAAACCGCAAAAACCCGACCAGTAAAATTATTGTCCTCAATCAATTCCACCACAAAAGTCTCCTGCTCAACCAAATGGCAATTATAATCATTTTGGCAATCATATCGCACTTCAAAGAGCACATATTTTCGCACATCGGCCACATCAAAGGTTATCTGCACCGGTGCCTGTTCTCCCCATGGCAACGAATTGCCATTGACACTGGACAAGGAATTGGGCTCGAAGTGCACGCCGATGGTGCCCACGTTGGACAGCTGGGGGCTGTCCCGCACACTGTAAAGTCTAGTGTCAAATGTCATCTCAAATGTCCATCAAACCAAATAATAGAGAAAAGATTATATTACTGAACTATTGACACTTTGCATGACAATTGACAAATTTGCATGACATTTTACATGACATTTGACACTTGACACTTGACTGTACACTTTACAGGGTGCGGGATCGGCACCTGCTTAGCTTGTAGTTTTGATGTGAATTTGGTGTTTTTTGTGTCTTTTTTTCTGAATTCAGTGTCATTATTGTAATGTGGAGTGGAGTAAATGAAGTCAGCGTGAATTGTTGAAATTGATAGCCAGATTATTGGTAGGTAGCTAATCATAGTGATGATATAACTTTCTGTGAAACCGTGTGAATAATTTACTTAGCTCAAATAGTTACTGGGAAAAGACATAAAAAAACATGTGAAACGCACCAAGTTGGAATAAGCGCGACCGCGCTGCGACGGAGAAGTTTTCCTAAAACACCTAGAAGTAGCAGAAGTTATCTGAAATTTGGCATGTATACTCGACGTACATGATACTCTGCCCTCGCAATGATTTATGTCTCGTGTTGGAAATGTGCCAATGATTATTTAATGACAAAAAGATTACAAAAATTCATCGATGTGAATATGTTAATGAATACCATTATAACAAGAATAAATTTTGTCATCTTTTTATGAAACTCGCACGCGTTAATCATCGTTGGCACACTTCCAGCGGGAACCACGCGTGCAAGGTGTAAAGTAACCGGAGTATACCTATGTGTATTATCTGACATGTATTTTTGCACGTTGTATGTAAATATACTTTCTGACATGTATACTTTCTGACATGTTTACTTTTTATACACTGTCTTGTGTCACGAAATATTATCCTTGAAATTTGAAAGTTCAACGGGAGTTCAACGAGCAGATTTGCGGAAAAAAGTTATTCCTGTATTTTTCATGTATCTGACTCTAACATTTGGGTCTGTCAGATTCAGTGATGTAAACTAAATATACCGGGTGGCCCACGTCAGGCGCACGGTTTCAATTGGCTCCCAACACCTCAATTTTGAATGAAAACTGCTCGAATTTGGTATGGGGGTGGATAAATGTACCCCATTTGTTGTGTTAAGTACACGGTTTCATATCGCAAGATTTCGTGTCGGAACGTGAAGCAGTTTCATAATTACGTGTTTGAGCGTGTACCATTGTAGGTGGTCCTGTGGAGTGACGTTGTTTTGCATATCATGTGATAAATGTGAAAATTTGGTGATATGCATGTGTGCACTTAACATACTAAACAGGGTACTATTATCTACAACCATGCCAAATTTGGACTATTTTTATGAAGAATTGGTGCTTTGGTAGACTACTGAATCTGTGTGCCACGTTCAAACACGTATTAAACTGCGCTTCATGTTCCGACATGAATTTGTGTGATGTGGAACCGTGCATTTAACACAACAAATGGGGTACATTTATGTACCTCCACAGCAAATTTGAGCAGTTTTCATCCAAAATTGGCGTGTTGGGAGCCAATTGAAACCGTGCGGCTGACGTGGGCCACCCGGTACGTTTTTGAAAGTGGGACTACTGCAAATTATAGCAAACGTGCAGTTGAAAACAAATTTATAGAGCGGTAACTAACGATGGCAAACCCTCCAGTTTTTTCTGTTTTTTTTCTGTTTCAGAAAAAGTATTTTTTCTGAAATGACTTTTCTAATTTTCCAATTTTTCCCAAAAACAGTTTTCAAATTTTTGAATTTTTGATTTTTTTTTTGGTAGTTTTCGAATTTTTTGGTAGTTTTCAAATTTTTTGGGTAGTTTTCAAAAATTTTTAAATAGTTTTCGAATTTTTTGAGAAAAAATTTATTCAGAACATTATTGAACTCAGAACTCAACGTTTTACGTCTTAATTACAGCTCAGACACACCGCACGTCAATTGTCAATTGATTTAGAACGTTGAAATTAGAATACATATCAATGCCTTGAAGTACGTAAAAAAAATCCGAAAAGTCTTTTTGGAACTTTTTGAAAAAAAATCGATTTTTATGTATTTTTTTCACCCCGTGCTCAAAAATTCGAAAAGTCCAATAAAAATTCGAAAATTCGAAAACGTTTTCGAATTTTCGAATTTTTTTTGCCATCGTTAGCGGTAACTAATACAAAAAAAACAATTGCTTAAAATACCCCGAACTGCTTTGGTGGGCCTGTTTTTTCTATATTTACAAAATTAAAAACCGTTTGATGAAATGAATTCCAATTTACAGTATTTTACACTTTCGTACATACCAGAGTTGTTTAAAGTACTGAAAATTTTTTCAAAGTAAACATAAACGTAAAGTATTTTATTTTTACTCAACCCTGAGTACAGAAAACGAAAAATACTTTTAAAATACTTTTACAGTGCGTAAAACGTGAGTAAAATTCTTTTTTTCAGAGAAAACGTACAACTGAGTATTTTTCGCACAGAAAACGTAAAACTGAGTATTATTTCTCACAGAAAACGTAAAAATAAGTATTTTTCTCATACAAAATGTTAAAGTGAGTATTTATTCTCATGGAAAACGTATTTTGTCGGAAATTTTGTCAATTTATACTCTAGAATACATCAAATATGTGTTTTGTTCTCCCGTTAACTATTACTTACGAAAATGTCCTATTTTTGCCACGTTCTGTCTGTCAAAATGTCACTGTCTATGTCCTGCTTAAATACGTTTTCGGTACTCGCGTACTTTCAAAAAGTATCCGTATTTATCCAGTAAACGTTAATACGTTTTAACAACTATGGTACATACTACCAAACATACGGCAATTTTTTATTGCATCGTAAAAACTACCTACCACGGTAACTACCACGGTAGTTCTGAAATTGTTAAACTCGGCAGACATGAAAGGAATCAGTGATTCGGCCCTTACGTACCAATTTTAAATTTCGTTAAAATTGTTAAGTTAATTTTGAATTTGAATGAATGCATTCCAATCGATGCATGGTAAATCTTATTCAATCCGACGTTTTATGCGAGAACAGGATAAACTGAACACGCATATTGTCATATGAAAGCAGATAACAAGGTATTTTATTGTAACAGCCCGGACAAATTCCAACAAAAAAGTACGTATGTGTGCGTGCGATAGAACAAGGGAAGAACGACCCTGTACACTGTACACCACTAGCGAAATCTGGATCGTTTTGAAAATCTAAAAATTGCTCTGAATAACATAAAATGCTCACTATGTTCGTAATAATAAGAAATTATTGTATATTCATCAAGTGTAGATCTTAAATTCAAATTTCGACGGTGACGTTCACTTATCTAATTGAAAAATTTGTTGATGGTCATCCCTACGCATGAAATACAAGTGTCAATAACAATGAAATTGGGTTAGAATGGCACTTGTACAAAAATTCGTTAGACCATTGACTCGCATAATGTCTGCCGAGTTTACAATACTTCCACGGTCTGAAAGATCACTCCCAATGTTTTTACCTTCGTTGATAACTTTTTTAAAGCACTATTCCATGCACAACCTCACTTAAATTCACAAACATTGAGCAATGGCAATCATAGGCGGCGTAAGTGCTTGTGCGCTTGTGAATGTCACAAGCGGAATTTTGGTTGTCACAAGCCGAAATTTCACTGTCACATTGTGACATTCACAAGTGTGTATTGTACAAACGAGAGTGAAAGCTTAAAAAAAGCTTAAAATCGCTAAAATTTGCTCCATTTTGCCAATTTTCTCCATTATAATCACTAGCCATGGTTATACACCTATTTTGAGCCAATTTTATTTATATTTATAGCGATTTCGAAGTTTTTGGCTGGCTGCCAACTTCACATAAGGCCTCAAATAAAAAGGTGTCACAAGGTGAAAATTTGCCTAATGTGAATGTCACAAGCGCAAATTGGGACCTTGCGCCGCCTATGATGGCAATATATCGTATTAGCTTGAATAGTTCACCCCCTTGAATAATCCCCTCCCTCTAATTACCCCCCCCCCCCCTGTAAGACTAGTGAGGGAATAATAATCCCCCTGAATAATCCGCCCATTAAACATTTGATTAATTTGTTGTACAACAAAAATGGCACATTATTGTGTTTATAAAGCATATTTCGTGAAATGAGTTGATATAAACATGCTTGAAAATTTTGACGAAATAATAATTCCCCCTCGAATAATCCCCCCCCCCCCTCGAATAGCCCCCCCCCCCCCAAAATGTCTGACGAAATAATAATCCCCCAGGGGGATTATTCAAGCAAAGGTATGTAACAAAGAGTCAATATGAAGTGGACTTTTTGGCAGAAATCACCATCTTAATGCTTTACCATTGGTACGCAGCCAGTGTATGGCTATATTTAACATCATAAAATACTCCCACTTATCTGATATTCCCACCAACGATGGAAAAAACACAGAAATTGAACACAGAAACTCATTGAGTTTCTGTGTTTTTGTTTTACACAGAAACACGGAAACTCATAAATTTTGAAAAACTCAAAACTCAAATGAGTTTTTTTTTGGAGAACACAGAAACACAGAAACACGGAAACACAGAAAAGTTTTTTGAGTTTTTGTTTTTTTCAGCAAAGAGGTTGAATGCACATTAATTCAGTTAAACTAAACAAGATAAGATAAGCATCTATAGGCTGTAAATATGTACATAATGTATTCATATTTTATAATGGTACAAAAAAAAAATTCAAGATGGCATGCACATCTCATGGTGCATTTGACAATTTCAGTTTCAACATTTAAGTATACCTTATTACCTTGAATTAACCCCCCTTGAAATAACTCCCCTCAAAATGGACTGGTGAAATAATAAGCCCGCCACCCCCCCTCGAAATACCCCCCTCCGGGATGATGTACATCATGTATCCAATGTACATGATGTATTTATTACTGCTAATTTGCATCGCAGCTACACATTGACTGTACTAGGTTGTGTAGCTATCTACATGTTTATTTCAAATATATGCTGTTTGTACGCATTTATAACCTGTTTTGGGTACATAAATGCCTACTATTTTCTATGATCCTTACAAAACTTTCTGACGAAATTATAATGCCCATGGGGGTATTTCGAGGTAATATGGTAGTTGTAGTTCAAATCAATTCCGTAGTCTTCCATGCAGTGCACATCCATTGAAGAATTTTGGAGTACTGCGTAAATTGTCATTTCTGGGCATTTTGTTGCTGGTGTTGTGATGTTGATGTCCTCATTGTGGACATTTTTATGGACTTTTTTGACACTTGAATGAATACACAAATGTTATGTGGGGTTAAAACATGTGCAAAACCAATATTTTATAAGAAAACCACTGTTTCCAGATCGAAATGCTGTAAATCAAAATTTTTGGGGGGAAAACTTGAATTTTTTAGAAAAAAACTCAAAAAACTCGAGTTTTTACAAAAAACACAGAAATAAAAACAGAGTTACTCAAGTTTTTTTCAAGAAAAAAAACTCAAAACACAGGTATTCGTTTTTGAAAAACTCAATACACAGAAAGTGTTTTTTTGGAGAACTTACCCATCGTTGATTCCCACACCAAAAGTCACAGCACATGAACTTTATGCACAGGGTTTTGAAAATATTCTAAATGAATCGCAGTTTTTCTATTTTCCATAAGAATTTTACGTTTTCCATAGTACCCAGGTATTTTGGTCAGGAAAAAGTAACAAAACGTAATGGTATTTTTGGAAAACGTAAACGTAAATGTAAGTATAAATACCCGAATAACCAGGTATTTCGGGTAAACGTAAATACGTTTTTCCAACTCTGTAAAATACCCCCTTTTTTACGTTTTCCCTACAAGAATAGTATTTTACTCAACTTTTACGCTGTGTAAAAGTAAAAAAATATACTTTACATTTTCTGTACTCAGCGGGGAGTAAAAATAAATATTTTACGTTTACGTTTACTCTGAAAAAGTTTAGTATTTTTAATAACTTTGATTTTTATTCTCTTTACACTCAATGCAGGTGGGGTATTTTAAGGCGGGGGTAATGTTACGCCAGCTCGCTCAGACCTGGCAGTTTTTCAAGTGATTCAAATATTGGTGGGTTACGAGGAAATAAGAAAAGCTGTTTTAGCAATGAAAGGAAGAATTTTGTGAAAGTTGACCAAGGTCCGGAAGGAATCCTGCCAGTCATCAAATAAATACGAGATTTCAAACCAACACACTATAGTTGACTTGCTGTGAACCTGAATCCACAATAACTCGGCCGGCCTTTACGGTAGATGCTAAATTATGAAACAGTGAAGTTGTAGTGAGAAATGATTGAGACTCAACTGTATTTATATCAGCAGGACCCGGTGAATTTGCAGTAATTTTTAACGTTCAAAAAAGTTTCAAGTTAGTGTAATGTCGCGGCTATCCAAACGCATTTGCAAAACAAACTTGGGATCACATGCCATAAATCTTCCAATAGATTTTTTTGAAGACATTTGAGCGAACCGTTCAACGGCACATACCGTATTACCTCCAATATAAGGTATAGGTAGCTTACCCTAAATCCTTGAATAGGACCCCAGGGGAGTTATTTTTTCGTCAGAAGTTTTGGAGGGGGGGTTATTCAAGGGGGGGAGTTATTCGAGGGGGGGAGTTATTATTTCCTCAGGAAACTTGGACTTAATTCATTGTATAGATTCAGTATGTAAACTCGTGTAATCAGGTATTTCACTGTCCAACAACAACAAAACAATGTGTATACACTGCATACACATTATGTATCTGCTGTCGCTGCCATAGGCTATCCTTTTCATCAGAGGGAGGAGTTATTTAAGAGGGGGGAGTTATTCAAGGGGGGAGTTATTTTTTCCTCACCCCGCCAGCAGGGGGACTTATTCAGGGGGGGGGAGTTATTCGAAATTTGGGTTTCCAGTGTTGCTGTTTGACAGCTGGGATGGTAAGGCTGTCGGTGTCGCTGCTTGACAGCCAACCTATTTGCCTCAGTTCGTGGTGCTTGACAACTGGGTGTTTTAGGCTGTGGGTGTCTCTGCTGGACAGCCGACCTGTTTGCCTCAGTTACTGGTGTCACTGCTTGATGGCTGGGGTTAGGCTGTCGGTGTCTCTGCTGGACTGCCGACCTGTTGCCTCTGTTCCCAGTTGCTGCTTTGACAGCCAGGGTGAGTTTGGCATTTGACATCTTTTGTGTCGTGTATGCGCACTTGTGGCGCGCTGCGGGGGCTGCTCTTGCTGGCAGTGCTGCTGCAGGTTTGATTGGGGTGCCACTGATGTCATCTTGGGACAGTTGGGGGCGTGCGGGTGCACATAGGCTTGAGAATTTTCATTCCAGTACGATCACCATGTTGTGCACACAGGAAACAGAGCTCACAGAGTGCTGAGTCCGTGGCATACAGATGAGAAACATGTAGTTGGTTTCAGTTGGATTGGCATGTGGACCTTGGACAAGAGGCGAAGCCAAGTCCACTAAGCCAACGACCAGAGGAGACTTGCGTTTGTGATGTGGTGTAGTTGTGTGTTCTTGGTGAAACGTCGCTTGGGGACACGGGTCTCAAAGTCTAGCATCTCATATGCATAGAAGGTCACCCCCCGAAGGGGACATGAATAATGAGGGAAATGAGTCAACGAACATCAACTGACCTAAACACCCAAGTAGGCACATATGAAGATTGGCTGAAACATGAAGTTTAGGGGTTCAGACCAATCACCCAAAAACCTATACAACTGTGGAAATGCAAGTGTATAGAATGTAGTAGACTCCAACTACAACACTGGTGCTTTTCCATCACTAGTGTCTGGGCAATATGCACAACACTTGAAAGTGTTTGAAAAGGCCCTCAAATTGGAAATGCACCCTGGGAATTATAATCAGAGGAATACGGTACACAGTTACTTTTTCAGAAGACTGTTGCCTAGTGTTTCTGCATAAAATAAGTCGAAAACACATCTAAAACCGGTCCCGTATAATAAAATTGAGCGAAAAATAGTCTTCGACACGCGACGGTAATCATGTAACCTGTCACTAACGATGGCAAACCCCCAGAAAAAGGATTTTAATTTTAAAGTGTTGTTTTCTGAAATTCATTTTCGAATTTTTCTTCAAAATAATTTTTGAATTTCGAATTTAATTTTTGAATTTTCAAATATTTTTTAGCAATTTTCGAATTTATTTTGGAAAATTATTGAATTTGAACCTTTAAATGCTGTATTTGGATAGTTTTTAGGGTTGGATCACCTTTTAACCTTATTTTCACTGTAATTTACCTTGGTTTAACTAAATTTAGCACAGTTTGCTATTTTCCAGAGCATTTTCCATGACTTTGACACTTTGCATGACATTTGACATATTACAGGGCAGTTTATATGGTCTGGAAGTGGCACCTGTTGGATTGTCAGACAGTGCCCTGTTCAACAACTTGCAACAAGAACCCACATCGATTCTTTAGATGAAGCAGATCAATGGGTTACTATTGAATTATTGAACCCCTGCACACTAGTTTACCATTATGACATGTCGATCATTTTGGTAAACTGTTTCACAAAACAGTATGAAACACTGTACAACTCTGTTCAGTGTTTCATACTGTTTTGTCAAAACAGTTTACCAAAATGGTTGACATGTCATAATGGTAGGCTGGCGGGTGTTCAATAGTGGGTGGGGGTTCAATAGTTCAATAGCAGTGTTGTTAAAATACGGGTATTTTTGGAAAATGTAAACGTAAACGTAAATACCTTTTGCAAATTAAAAGTATTTATAATACTAATACGTAAGGTATTTTTAAAATACCAAGGAATACGTAAAAAAACGTAAACATAAAAAAATTACAAGTAGTATTCGCCACTGTACGTCGGAAAATACCATTGTTTTTATGTTTAAATGGGTAAATCGCTGATAATATGTAAAATGCCCTGCAAAATGTCAAATGTCATGCAAAGTGTCTAAAGTCATGTAAAATGCCCTGCAAAATGGCAAACATACATTTGCCATTTAGCAGAGCATTTCACATGACTTCTAACACTTTGCATGGCATTTGACATTTTACAGATACTCTTCAAGTTCTGACTTTGTAGAGTCGACAGCCACCCGTCATCATCACAATCCATTTCTAAAAATATTATTTAAAAAACAAAAACGGTCGACTTCAGATGCTTTGGATACGAATACATTAATGCATTATGTAGCCCTTATTCTGTGTATGACTGTGTGCGTGCAGTCACTTTTTATTTATACACGGTTTTTTCTTTTTGCATACATTTTACGTTTTTGCAAAAACGTAAAAATTTTGTTTGCTGTGCATGGTGCGGCATGTGAACGATATTTAAAACGCGTGAACCCAGGTATTTCGGTGAGGAATACGTAACAATACCTAACGGTATTTATCAAATACGTAAACATAAACGTAGATATAAATACCAAAATACCCGGGTATTTCGGGTAAACGTAAATACGTTTTTGCAACACTGTTCAATAGTAGCGGTAGTAGAACAGCGTACTTGCAATGGATCGGGTTGCTTGGTGCATTCCCAAATGGATGTGACATTGTCTGCCACAAATGCCATTTCAACGTTTTTGACATTTTTTTCCATTACTTCACTCTTATTCAGACGCACAGAATAGCAATTGCCGATTGATTTATCACCTTTAACTTAAGAACATGTTTTGTCACCTTGAATTCCTCTAAAATTCGAAAATTATTTATGAATGTTCAAATTTTTTGAAGAAAAAAATCGATTTTCAAGTGTTTTTTTCATGGGTGATATAAAAATTCGAAAATTCCAACAAAAAAAAATCAAAAATTCGAAAATGTTTTTGAATTTTCGAATCTTTTTTTACCATCGTTACCTGCCACATAAATATTTTGCAAATATTTAGAAAGAGATATCTTCATACGTCAACGATTGGAAGTCGTAATTCATCAATTTCACCGCAAAATACCGTATTTCCTCAAAATACCGTATTTCCTCAAAATACCCCCCCTCGAAATACGTCACTCAAAATGGTCACTATGATATTATTAACACCCCAAATTGAGTGTAAAGAGAACGTACCGCATTACCTCGAAGTACCCCCATGGGATAGTGATGGAAAAGGCACCGGCAAAAATGGCTCCGCACCGCACCGGCACCGGTGCCACAGCTTCAAAATGGCACCGTGCACCTTGGGTAGTGATGTAAAAAGCGCCAGACTTTTGGCGCCAAGCGCCAAAAGCGCCATGGCGCTTTTGGCATGCGAGCGCCAAGCGCCAATGGCGCCACAGCAAAATAGCGCCAAGCGCCAAAAGCGCCATGGCGCTTTTCTGGACCATGGCGCCAAGCGCCAATGGCGCCAGAGGATGTTGGCGCCAAGCGCCAATAGCGCCAGCGCCAAAAAATTTTGCTGCTCATAAAGTGCAACCATGCTAATGCAGTGCTAGTTACATATTTTTGTGAGAAGCAAGATAAAAATATATCAAATCGAGTTAACTTTTCTTTATCTGATGTTATTTCACATCTGAGAGTTGGGTATTTCTTCTAATAGAATCGCATACCTCCAATAGAACTACACCTACAATAGAACGGCAGGCTTTAGCACGTTTGCGTGCCCATGAAAACAATAAAATGGCACCCCCAATATAACAGCAGGTAGAAATTACATTGGAAGATTCATGGTTGTTTTCACATTTGGTTTTGTTTGAATTGATTCTGTGATATGGAATGTTGTTTATGTTTCATAAAAACACTATGTTCAAATGAAGAATGTGTGAAAAATATTGGTGAAAAAATAGAACGGCAGCCTCCAATAAAAAGGCACCTCCAATAGAATGCCATGTAAAAAAGTTTATGAAAAAAAAAGAATGACGCTTTTCTATTCGAAGAAATACCGTAACAATGGCAAGCCATCTCGAAAAAAGTGCTTAGATTTTTATAGTTACGTCGAACGTGCATTTGAACGTCGTTCGTCGGCTCGTGAGCAAACTTTGAATTGGGATGGGAATCATTAGGCCCATTATTCCGGAAAAGTTTTGGATATCCTTGCACGGAAATGGTTTGCAAGATAAGCAAGTACGTAGATTTGTTCTTCCTGGAATACGCTTAAACACATTTACTCATGTAAATTATGTCCACAAGGTCTTTTTACATAAAATAATGATATATTTTTTGAATCACTTGGCGCTTTTTTGGCGCTTTTTAAAACGCTCGCGCCAAGCGCCAATGGCGCCACGGCATCATAGCGCCAAGCGCCAAAAGCGCCATGGCGCTTTTCCGTAGCACAGCGCCAAGCGCCAATGGCGCCACAGCAAAAAGGCGCCAAGCGCCAAAAGCGCCATGGCGCTTTTTGCTTTGGCGCTAGCGCCAGGCGCCAGCGCCATGGCGCTTTTACATCACTAACCTTGGGCACCGGCTAAAAAATGGCACCGCACCGCACCGGCACCCGTGCCATTTTTGAAAAATTAGCACCGGCACCCTGGGGCACCGACCGGCTGCCGGTGCTAGCACCGAAAGGCACCGCACCGGGCTGGAGGTTCCGAAGTCTCTCTCAAGTGTTTTCTTAGAGGCCGCACCTTCGGAACTGCATAAATATTTCCATGAATTCTAAACCGATTTTGATGGTTGAGTTGAGCACTTAAAATGATCAGAATGATAAGAAGGGGCCATGCTCACTTCACAAACTTGACAGTTGACAAGTAGGGAAAACATGACAGTTGACAAATAAAAATTTGATACTTCACAAGTAATAACGCTCACTTGACAAGTAGGTCACAAATGAATATTTGCGCTCACTTGACAAGTAACTATTCCAACTTCATGTAAACATATCATATTCACGCTGACTTGACAAGTTTATATTATGTTCCAACTTTCACAAGTAAATGAACTCCACAACTATTTATGTAACAGATGCCACATCGGTCTGTTTTCATTGTGCAACCATTGTTGCAGTAATCAAAGGTAACTTTAGCTAACAAAAAATGTTGCCCTTGAATATTGGAAAGGGTGAAAATGTGCTAAGCTAGGATAGGGAGTGGCCCTTTAAATATGGTTGAGTTTTTTATTTTTCAATGGTTTGTAATATGATGGGTGAAAAATAAAAGAAATCAAAATTTTTGCTATCTGGTATTTCTGAGAGAAAACATTCATATACCTTTTTGCAAAAGTAAAATTTAGTTATATACTTGCTTTTTGCACAGAAGGTTACTGTGCCATGACGAATAAAGTCATTGTGAAAAAAAATGTGTTGTGGACAGAAAGTATATTTCTTTTTCTTCATAATTCCAATGGGGTATGGTAGGAGGACGTGAACGTGCAATCCTAGAAATGTAAGAGACATTAAATATACATTTATATATGTATACATTTATATATATGTGTGTGTGTGTGTGTGTAACCATATAAATAGTTTTAAAAATTGGACAACATAAAAACTTTTTCACGTGTCAATGTTCTAAATGTCAATGAACCACCATGTATGCGTGATTGAATGATTCAAGTGGAATTGCAAATTTGAAATTTAAATGACATTTCTGTCAGGTTTCACTCACAATATTACAAACAAAAATTTGAAAAACTCAACCATTTTTAAGGGCCACCACCTATTAAATCTTAGCACATTTTCACGCCTTCCCAATATTCAAAGGCATGCTTCTTTGTTAGGTACCGTATTTCCTCTAAATACCCCCGGGGGGTTTATTGTTTCAGAGTGAGAATTTTGAGGGGGGGTTAAACGAGGGGGGGGTATTTCGAGGGGGGGTTTATTATTTCGCCAGAAATTTTTTGAAATCCCAGTACTAAAATGTCGTCTGAAACGTACGCAGACGTCGAAAAATGCAACAAAAATCGCCATTTATAAGACTCTAAAGACATTTATAAGTGTGTAGACGTACAAACACTGTTCTCACATAACAGAGTGATCGTTTTTAACGTGTGTTCTGCATTGTCGGGATGACAAACCGCAGCCTTTGTCATTTACGTTCTCTATACACTAACTTTGGGGGGGGTATTTCGAGGGGGGGTTTATAAGTTCATAGTGTCCATTTTGAGGGGGGTATTTCGAGGGGGGGGGGGGTATTTCGAGGGGGGGGGGGTATTTCGAGGAAATACGGTAGTTACCTTTGATTGACAATGTTTGCACAATAAAAACAGACCACATGTGCATGTGGCATCTGTTACATAGTTGTAGAGTTCATTTAGTTGTTATAGTTGTAACATAATATAAACTTGTCATGTGAGCGTGAATATGATATGTTTACTTGTGAAGTTACTTGTCAAGTGAGCGCAAATATTCATTTGTAACCTACTTGTCAAGTGAGCGGTATTACTTGTGAAGTATCATATTTTTATTTGTCAACTGTCATGTTTTCCTTACTTGTCAACTGTCAAGTTTGTGAAGTGATGCAGGGTCTTTAAGAAGCAATTAGAATTATTGCAAAGGAAACTCAAGTATTTTTTTTGCTCCAATATACATATTCACTGTTGTCTACTGACTGGGGGATATGTTGTACACAAAAATGTTTCTAGGTATATTTTGACACAAACTGAAAACAAATTATTAACATAATGTTGAAAGAAACATAATATTTATAACAAAAAATATAACACAATTAGTTGTTCCCTCTTCAGAAGGGTATGGTGACATAATTTCAAAACGGATTTCAAAATATATTTGATGGGACGTTTTTACAAAAATATACTAAAACAGTTAGGTAAACATATTGCTGCTTTTACATATTAATGAGCACATGCTGTGGACAAAATTTTACACCCTATGAAGACTTGACCGGTGCCTTTCTCGGTGCCTCTCACTTTGGCCCTGGTGCTAGCACCTTTGGCACCGGCCAAAAAATGGCACCGCACCGTACCGGCACCGGTGCTATTCTTCAAAAAATGGGGTTATTCGAGGGGGTCTTATTCGAGGATTTTCGGTACAGCCAATATAAGGTACATCTGGCTGCACGCCAAAACGCATAAAATCGTAAATACCGTTGCCAAAAATGGCGCCGACGGGTACCAGGCGGTTTGCTCTCGGTTTGGCGCGTAGCACATCGCGGAGCATACTTATGCCGCGTGCTCATGCGTCGCAGTGTTATTTCGTCGCAGCGGCTATTAGTCTTTGAGGATTTTTGGCTTGGGGAATCATTGGATACGAGTGATTTGCAATTTTTTGTCTCACATACAATTTATTTGTATTCATGGATTTATTGAGTAAAAATTTTACTCAAAGATGGTATCTATGTAATTATATGTAACATATGTGTAAAAATATATATGTAAAATGTCATGGTACTGATATTTTAAGCAAAAATTATCAGCGCTGCGTGTAATTTCGGGGCATATGAAATGGAGATGTGCTGAATTCTGACAATCTGACTGTAAGTCATATTGGGACTGCGACGAAATGGCACGCGGCGGATCAGCCCGCGTCATACTACCCGGGGCAAACTAAATCCACACCTACCAGGCAACCAGGCTGTCCGTGAAAGTCCACCCCGTGGTAAACAGGCGTGTTAACCAATGCGGGTGAACGATTTTTGTACTACCACACAGACAAAAATTGCTTGTGTTGGTGTAATTATACCAACATGCTGTACGCACAATTGCGTGTAAAACAAATATGTGTAACACTGCAACAACACTGTGCAACGTGTTCCTGCATCTGTTCCTCACGTTGCATAGTAGTTAGCAAAAGTAATGGGTGATTCACACTGGATGTGCATTGAGTTTTCATTGTTTTCATTCACTTATATGATAAATAAACATTTACATAAAAATTCAAAAATGCATATGCAAGTTGAACTTTTTATTTATATGGGTAAATCCATATTTAAGATAAAAATTCCCCCTCAATTCCCCTCGTAAAATTCCCCTAAGATCTTGGTCAAATAATTTACTTTGCACATGAATCCACATATGCAAATAAAAATGATCTATATTTTTTTTACATTACTGACCCACACTGTGAAATGGATATGGTTTTTTGAGCGTGTGGGATGTACCCTGAATTTAGAGGTCACTCGAAAATTGACCATTTGCCATGTGTTAGTAAATAACGCGCACTGCATTGTGTGGGGTAAATCTGCTAACACATTGCATAGTGCAACTTAAGTGTTAGTCATTTTTTGTACCCCGTCAAAAACAGCATCTGCATGGTACACGGGTTACAAAATTTTTCCTATTTTTGCGGACAGCCTGGAGGCAACTCTGAGCAACTCGTATTCGGCCTGGTGGACCATTTTGTTACATATTCCAGTTTGATAAAATGAATTGCGTTGCTGTTCACTGTTGGTAATATGTTTGCAAAATCTGCCGAAAACAATATAAGGTATACCTCTAATTTAAGGTACCCCCTAATATACGGTATTACAAAACGCTGAAAAAAGCTGACGAAATCAACATGAGGTATTCCTTATATTGGAGGTAACGATGGCAAACCCTCTCGAAAAAAACATTTAAATTTTAGAGTATTTTTTTCCAAAACGACTTTTTGAATTTTCAATTTTTTTCTGAAAACAGCTTTCGAATTTAGTTTTAGAATTTTCAAATTTTTCATATTTTTATTACTTTTCGAATTTTTGAATCTTTTTGTTACTTTTCGAATTTTTTGCATCAAATTATTGCATTGTCGAATTTTTGATCTGACTTTTTGAATGTTTTACAGCCTTACCGCTGTTACCGCATATGTCATATTGTCAATTTATTTTATTAACAAATTGTCACTTTCAATTGTCAAGTTGAGTGTCAAGCGAGAAATGCTTTGATGAATCAACTGAATGATAGAATAATACACTACCGTTCAAAACAATTGTGACTCTCCACCATCCTAGTATAATACCGTGTTAGTAGTAGTGATGTTAAAGGCACCGGGAACAATGGCACCGCACCGAACCGGCACCGGTGCCTTTTGGAAAAAATGGCACCAGCACCGAAGGGCACCGGCGGGTTGCCGATGCTAGCACCGAAAGGCACCGCACCGGGCTGGAATTTCTGAAGTAAATAACGGGCAGTTTCTCAGTGGTCTCACCTTTGGAAGTGCATATTTCCATGAATTTTCAACCGATTTTGATGGTTGAGCACTTAAAATGATCAGAATGATGTGGCAATCACTTTTATGAAGGAATTACAATGATTACAAATGAAAGATAAAATATTAAATCCACTGCAATGTACATAGTCACTATTGGCCCCGCGCACACTAGTTTACTGGCGTTTTCAGTTTACTGGCGGTAAACTCAATTTTTTAGTTTACCGGCTAAATTCACGCATGGTAAAAGTGGGCGGAGTTTAGGCTGCCATCTTTATTTTTTTCAAGTTTGCCAGTGCTGTGAATTTACGCTGTAAATGTTACTTTTTATTTTCTTTAATTGTGGAAGAACAGAGCATTGTTCATGCAATTTTTTTTTGTCATCGTGTACAGTACGTCCTGTAGATGTTGTCAAAATTTTCAAAATATTTTTAAGTGCAAAATTGGATTTTTTATCAAATTTATTTATTTTCGGCAGATAAAAATTCATATAAAATCAACCGTTTTGTTTATTTGTTTATTTAATGGATGGAAATGAACAGTTTTTATTCAGCTATCGATTGGTATACACGGCGGACATTTAAAATGAAAATTGGATTTTTCATGAATTTATTTCATAAAAATACATTTTAATCAATAAAAATTCAATGGAATGCACAAATCATTCAAAAATTGGACACATGAAAGACAACCATAAGGTGCACACATAACACAATTTTCGCAGTGTAAAATGAAAGACTTTTCAACTTATGATTTTTTCATTTTTCTAATTAAAGAAGTCTGTAAAAAATTAAAAATGACCAAAACTTGTCAATGAAATGACAGTTTGTTTGCTTGTTACCATTGTCACTAATTGCACTTGAAAAATTGACTGTAAGTGTGGCACATAGCATGCAAATGATTTTTTTAAATTTTTCATTCAAGTTTAACGTGAGTATGTGACTGAATTGCAAACTGCTATTTTTACAGCAATTTTTCAATTTGATTTTAACATAAAACATAGTTGTAAATTCAACAATATAAAGGATTTACCGATGCAACACAACCAGCGGGAGTAAGCATACAATTCTTGATCATTCCCCTCATATGGCTGGCTTCTCTCTTGTCAATGTACATTTGTATTTACACTGGAGGGACATCATCAGGCTGAGTCAATTTGAGTCAGAAGATGCAGATTTAAACAAAAATACTGCTTGTAGCACTAGTACATTGTTCCACTATGCCTGAAATTCTTTTAGTTATATTCTCACATTATTAGCTGTTGGTTACTCTTATATGTATTCCTCAAACAAACATCTTATATGTATCCCTTTTTTAAGTTTACTATATGTATGAACTTTTACATGTATTCCTTTTTTTAGTTCACTATATGTTTGAATTTATACATTTTTCTGTGTCGCCACAATTTATGGCAAAATTTTAAAAAATTCTTAAATTTTTTTTGGAAAAAAGTTAGGACTTGTAAAAAACACCATTAAAACCGTGATATTTTTCTGCACATGTCAGTGAAAAAATGGCTCAAATCTGACCTATGAGTGACAAATGAAGTTACTTTTTCATCGGTGGGGGTTAGCGTCAAACTGAGTCAAAAAGCGACGTTTTGCAACGTTTTTGGCGACTCTTGCGATGATTTACGACGGTTTAATTTAGAGTAAAACAGTAAAAGTAAACTGGCGACGCGTCGCTTTTTTTTAATTGAGCAGGGTTACGGTAGCGTCGCAAGCGTTGCAAAAGTCGTTCAGTTTACCGGTGCATTTCACGCGACTATTTTACTGTTAAAGTGCAAAAAGTAACAACTTTATGAGCAGAATGCTAATTAACAATCATTAAAAGTATCAAAATAAGACATAAATGCTATAACAAGCACAAATTACTTGATTCAGATGAAACTCAAAAAACAGTAGTTTACATCTTATGTGCAACACTTTCTGCGTCGCATGCGTCGCCAGCGACGCGTCGCCAAAAATTGCATTCAGTTTGCCCATTACGTTTCACATAAAAAATAATCTGGCGACGCGTCGCATTTCTGTGACTTGCCAAAACCACTTACCCCAGAAAGTGAAACACAAAAATAAACTAATTTTAACACGTCGATCATAAAGGTAAACCGACGCGCAACGCGTTGCGTTTCAGTTTACATTTTTGTTTGACGTGCTGCATTGGTAAACTAGCGTGCACACGCACATTGTCTACTGATCGGAGTCGTTGCTGTACAGAGAATGGAACTATTGCTGGCATAAACTGACAACAAATTTTGAACAAAAAAGTAAGATAAATATAAACTGTAAAAATGATTAAAATTCAACAAAATTTAAGATTCGCTCATCAGATCACGTATCGGGTATAATGGATTTCACAGTTGGTATATTTATTTGATGGGAGGTTTACAAAATAGACAAAAACGGTTGGGTAAATATATCGCTGTTTTTTGAAATATGAATAAGCACATACTATGGACAAAATTGCACAGCACATGAAGCCTTGGCCGGTGCCTTTCCCGGTGCCTTTTACTTTGGCCCTGGTGCTAGCACCTTAAGCACCAGCAAAAAAATGGCACCGCACCGGCACCGGTGCTATTCTGAAAAAAATGGCACCGGCACCGGCATGGCACCCCTGAAGATTGCAATGGCACCGCACCAGCACCGGTGCTGGTGCCCTTCGGTGCCTAGCACCGGGGCACCGGTGCCCCGGTTCCTTTACATCACTAGTTAGTAGGGTGTGTCTTCAATAGAATGGCGTCCCCAACAGAAGGTACACTTTTTGAATTTATTTGGACCATGAAATACCATATATCCTCGAATAAGACCCCCCTTGAATAACTCCCCACCCTTGAATAACTCCCCCCTCTGTGATGAGTGGAGAGGATATTGGAACAAGTGAAAAAAACGAAATGCAAATGCAGTGCAGTGTGTGAGACAAAAAATACAAATAATGTTAGCATATGGCAGCGAAAGCAGATGCACATTGTGTATTTTACGCATTGTATACACACCTACCTACCTGCAAGTTTTCCTGAAAGTTATGAGGAAAAAATAACTCCCCCCCTTGAATATCTCCCCCCTCAATAACTTTGACGAAAAAATAACTTGCCAGGGGACTTATTCGAGGATATACGGTAAATAGAATGCGGTCTTTAGAAGGGTTGAAAACTGCTGGAATTATGCCAAATACCTTATTGGAAAAAACTGTCAACAGACGTTGTTAGGTATTAGTGTGTTTGGTCGATTGATTTGGCACTACTTTAATATCAATAGTTGTATGAGCTCTATGAATCGTCATTCTCACAGCAAAAAATGTGTGTTTGATGCGTCGTGCAGCATCTTGAAGTGTCTTCACAGCAATACTTCCCAACGCTTCACGAAGCTGGTCGGCGCTTCCCAGCGCTTCACGAAGTTGAACGTGAAGACACTTCACATCACAGACATGTGTCAACGATGCTGCACAATGTTTGTGAAGTGTCTTCACTGAGTCAGCATCGGGAAGCGCACTTCACGAAATTTTGGGCATTGTGAAGCTAGGTGAACTGTGAAGACGTGGAAGGTGTGGAAGACACTTCACCATAAATCTCGTGAAGCGTGCTGAAGCGTGTGGAAGTGTCTTCACAGAGGCCGCTTCACGCGCATCCAGCACGCTTCCCGACGCATCACACCCCCATTTTTTGCTGTGTCTGTGAATAGTCTGTGACATAACACGTTGGAAAACCTTCGCAGCACTTCCGAAAACATGGCTGAAAAATGGCGAAAAAATAGAAGGGTGGCTTCTAGTAGAAGAGCGGATAAAAAGTTGACGAAAAAATAGAAAGGCGCAAGTTCTAGTAGAAGAAATAGGGTAAGTAGTTGAGGTTCAAAATTTCGAAAATATTTTTTTAACGGTTCCCACACAAATCAATAGGTAGATATATTTTTCTGGAAAAAAATGAGCAATTTCAAACCGTCAAGTATTACATAAATCCACTGTGAAACTGCCCAGAAAGGGATGGCCGGCCGGAGTTTTTAACAGTTTTTCAAACGAAGTAGGTAGATACCCCATAATTATGCTGTTCACAATGAAATTTTTTATTCACGCACTTATTCATACTAAATACGCGCGCAAAGTTCAGTGTTTTTAAGTTGACAATCATCGATACCGTATTTCTTCTAATAGAACGGCATACCTCCAATAGAACGGCACCTCCAATAGAACGGCACCTCCAATATAACGGAACCTCCAATAGAACGGCACCTCCAATAGAACGGCACCTCCAATAGAACGGCACCTGCAATAGAACGGTACCACCAATAGAACGGCACCTCCAATAGAACGGCAGGTAGAAATTACATTGGAAGAGTGCCAGAAAACATAAATGTAAGAAAAATGGGTGGTGTCAACATTCAAGGTGTTCAGAACTATAATTTAGGGTTATTTTCACATTTGGTTTTGTTTTAATGGATGCTCTGACCAGGGTTGGTTTTATAAAAATCATTTGTATACAAATTGTATAAAAATTGTATAAAAATGTATTTTATTTGTATTTTATTCTTGTTTCATTTTATTTTATTTTATTTTATTCCAAAATCATAATAAAATAATAAAATGGAACCATTTTACAAAAATTTTACAAAAATGTACAGAAATTTTACAAAAAATCAGAATCTTGCATGCAAGGCCAGAAAAACTTTATAATTAGACCTAAACATGAAAAACGGGTGACAAATCTTTCCATTACTTTGCAGAACTTACATGCAGTAGGTAGTTGCATGCAATAGGTAGCAAGTGTAAAGTAACAATAATTGATAATAATGGTTTGCATTTTCAGTAGAAGGTGTACTGGAGTGTGCGTGGACATTTGTAAAATGTCATGCAAAGTGTCAATTGTCATGATGACTGTAAAGTAAAGAGTCATTTGACATCTCAAATGTCAAACAAATTGTCAATTGTCATGATAAATGTCAAGCAGTGTCAATTGTGTATCCGAATCTTGTGTTTTTGTATCCAAATCTTATGTTTTCGTATCCAGGTCTTACATTTTGTATCCAAATGTTGACATAAGATTTGGATACAAAACCAACAACAAGATTTGGATACAAAACAAGATTTGAATACAATTTGCTTGACAGTTGCCATTTTAATTGTTATTTGTCATGACAATTGACACTTTACTTAACCTTTGTCATGACAATTTATGCTTTGCATGACATTTCATATGAAATTTGACACTTTACAGGGCTTGGGACTGATCCAGCTCCATGGATAAACATGTTGAACCATAAGCAAGAAAATAAATTTTTTACAAAAATTATGAATTTTTATACAATTTTTACAAAAATATGAATTTGTATACAATTTTACAAAAATTTTACAAAAATTCGAATTTTTATACAATTTTTATTTTTATTTTGAAATTTTCCATTTTATTTTATTTTATTTTATTCTCAAATTTTCCATTTTATTTTTATTTTATTTTTATTTTTTTCTGAGATTTTGCCAACCCTGGCTCTGACAGTAAAATGTTGTTCATTTTTCATAAAAAAACACTAGTTCAAATGAAAAATGTCTGAAAAATATTGGTGAAATAAATATAACGGCAGCCTCCAATAGAACGGCACCTGCAATAGAACGGTACCACCAATAGAACGGCACCTCCAATAGAACGGCAGGTAGAAATTACATTGGAAGAGTGCCAGAACACATAAATGTAAGAAAAATGGGTGGTGTGAACATTCAAGGTGTTCAGAACTATAATTTAGGGTTATTTTCACATTTGGTTTTGTTTTAATGGATGCTCTGACTGTACAATGTTGTTCATTTTTCATACAAAGCACTAGTTCAAATGAAAAATGTCTGAAAAATATTGGTGAAATAAATATAACGGCAGCCTCCAATAGAACGGCACCTCTAATAGAATGGCAGGTAAACAAGTTGATGAAAAAAATAGAACGGCGCTCTTCTATTAGAAGAAATACGGTAACCTAGAAATCGGGCCAACGTTGCGGCTGACGATGGAAAATAAGTAGATATCGCTCTATATGTAAACATGCCATATTCATAATATCACACAAAAATTGATGCCGGGGCGGTCCATCGAAACCAGAAAATACACTGGAAAAAGTATTTCGGTATTAAGGTATACTCGGCGGACATGATACTCTGCCCTCGCACGTATTTATGTCTCACGTTGGAAGCGTGCCAATGATGAGTAAGCATGCGATTTTTGTGTTAAGGATGAAAAATCAGTGTCCTGAATAAGTTAACATTTAGCGTCATAACAACGATTATTGAGTTAAATTTTTTATGAAAATTGCATGCGTAAAGCAATCGTTGGCACGCTTCCAACGGGAACCACGCGTGCAGAGTGTAAAGTAACCCAAGTATAAAGTGATTAAATAAAGTGTCCAATGTAAAATGTCATGTTTAGAAAGTTTTGATAAATGTATCAGCACGCCTCACCCACCCCTTGGCAAAAAACCCTCTGTAAAAAGTGTTTAATCTTTTTGCGTATTTTTTTAATGACTTTTAGAATTTCGATTTTTTATAGCCTTCAAAAATAGTTTTCGAATCGTTTGATTACTTTTCGAATTTTTTACTTGTTTTTTATTACTTCCAAGCTGAGCTGAGCTGAAGTAGCTGAGCTTCCAAAATTTCTAAAAAATTTTTTAGCGGTTCCCACACAAATAAATACCGTATTTCCTCGAATAACCCCCACGGGGTCATTTTTGGAAATTTTGAGGGGGTGTTAAACTAAGGGGTGGCATTTCGAGGGGGTTTATAAGTTCATAGTGTCCATTTTGAGGTGGTATTTCGAGGGGGGTATTACGACCAAATACGGGAGTAGATATATTTACATGGTCCGGCTGAAAAGTCCCCGGGCAGTGCTCGCCATTCGCGCTAGGGGTAAGCTACGGTCATAGGTAATATCAGGTGTTTTGAGTTTTCACCCAAAATTTCACCCCTCTAGCTCCACCCACTGCGGAACTGTGGGTGTTACAATTTCGGTCATTTTGTACTGATGTACAAATGGTGCTCTAGCTCAATGCTGCTTTAAGTTGTGATCATGAAACTTTGGCTAGTGTAAGTCACCAGTGTTGGCAATGTGCCAGCACTAACCAACATTAGCTATGATATCATAAGCCTAGTTCATAGTGTCATTACTGTCACTACTCTCACTACCAAATTCATCATTCTACCTATCCTTTTCAAAAAGTGGTTAATACAGGATGCATTTTGCATGCACACTGCTGTTGAACACAGGTAATGTGTCCACAACAGATTAGTAATGAAACACACATGAAATTTGATTCACATAATTTATTTACAGCACATTTCAAAACAACATTAAAATCACTGCAATACAACATGATCTCAGATGATCACCAAAAACATCCATCACAGTTCCCACGTTTCTTGCACTTCACCCTGATCAGCATATCAATTTTACCTTAATAGCAACGATGTTGATTAAAGTGTTGAATACTATCAGCACATTGCCAACACTGGTGGCTTACACTAGCCAAAGTTTCATGATCACAACTAAAAGCAGCATTGAGCTAGAGCACCATTTGTACATCAGTACAAAATGACCGAAATTGTAACCCCCACAGTTCCGCAGTGGGTGGAGCTAGGGGGATGAAATTTTAAGTGAATACTCAAAACACCTGTTACGTTTACGTGTTAAAATTTTATGACCGTAGCTTACCCCTAGCGCGAATGGCGAGCACTGCCCGGGGACTTGTCAGTCGGACCATGTATTTACCTGAAAATAATTGAGCAATTCACTGTGAAACTTCCTAGTCGGGGATGGCTGGAGTTTTTAAACAGTTTTTTTTTAAATGCAATAAATATCGTGTTTACAACGACATTTTTTCCACACGCTTCGTGCTGCGGCATCAGTACAGTTGATCTTTCAGACCGTGGAAGTGTTGTAACAACTTCACAACTAGGTAGTTTTTTACTTTTTTTAATGTTTTTTTTCAATAATTGCCGTCTGTTTGGCAGAGTTGTTAAAATACCGGTATTTTTGGAAAGTGTAAGTGTAAGTGTAAATACACTTTCCAAATTTTGAGTATGGATACCAAAAGTGTAAGGTATTATAAAAATACCTAGGAAAGTGTAAAAAAAAGTGTAAGGCAGCGTTTACACGGATTTTTGGGTGACAACAAAAAACAAAAATGACACTTTAAAAAGTTTCATAAGTCGATTGTTAAGTTCCATATTTTCGAGAAAAGGTGGTTGAGTATATGTAGTACTGAGGGGTATATGCATGTGAAATTTCATTCATATTGTCTTGGTCGTTAAAGAGTGATAGACCACTGCATTTTTTTGTTGTCGCCGGAAGTTGTTTTTGATTCCGACAAAATTCCGACAAATCGAGAACATTTGATTTTGAGTGTGACGAACAGCAAATTCATCGCTGTGATCGTCACGCACATATCGTAGTGACACAGAAAAATGGCTCAAAGTCGTCACAAGCTGTGAACGTGTTTTTTCAGTGATGACAATGTGTCTTTTATCTGAAACATCACAGCAAAATATTTTGTGAGTGTGTGATAGGTGGAATGTGAATTTTTCACTAGTTTATATAGATATATACCATAAATACTCAATTATTATGACAAGGGTTGGCTGACGTTTTTTAAAACGTTTTTTATTTAAAAAAACGTTGTTTTCAAAAAAAACATGATGTCCAAAATGTTTTAAACATTGGCCAACATTTTTAGTACTAAGCACTAGGTATTTTGCATTATTTTTCTGTGTGCAAGCACGCAATTTCACACACAAATTGACATTGGTAGCTGTTTTCATTGGTTTTGTGGCATTTTTTGTATCTCAGCAGCGGGAAAAATTTCAGCGGCCGGAAAACGGAAAAAGAGGCCGGAAAATCAGAAACGGAAAAATCTAATTTGCAAGGAAATGGAAAAACTTGCTGAAATTTTGCCGGAAAACAGATCAAATTAGCGGAAATTTTGATGGAAGTGGAAAAAATTTGCAGTCATTTTGCTGGAAATGGAAAAAAATTTACATCATTGACAATCTGCATGAATTTTTACCAGTTTGGCTAATCAGAAAACAGAAAGCTAAGCCACAAAAATCTAAATTGAGGCGGAAAAATGGAAAATTGAGGCAGAAAATGGAAAAAAGGTGGAAAAACTGAAATTTGAGGCGGAAAACGGAAAAAAGGCGGAAAAACTGAAAATTTAGCCGGAAAACAGAAAATTAGCAGGAAAAACGGAAAAAAAGTTGCCGGAAAACGGAACAGAAAACGGAAAAAAAATTCAGCAGCCGGAAAACGGAACGGAAAACGGAAAAAATTTGCCTGCGGAAAATGGAAACGGAAAACGGAAATTTAACACCCTAGCTACCATGGGTTAATAAGCTGTCATGTTGCTGTAGTATATAATATTCAGGTAGAGTGCTTACATGTACCTCCACAGTGTGTAAGATCACTAAAGTAACAACTTTCTTTTAAAACCTTGTTTGATCACTATTCCATGCCAAACTTCACCTGAAGTCACGAACATTTGACTATAAGGCGAAATATGTCGACAAAAAATGGATATTTTTGACACAAAGCACCACTATAATGCTCTCCTATGGCTCCACAGCCATTATATGGTCATATTTAACATCACAAAGTACTGCCAGTTGTCTAAAGTACCTATATTTGCGGACCCATAACCATATCTGGGACCTTTTAAAAAAACAAGGAGTTAAAAAACACATTTTTTTCCAACCCTAATTATGACCCCCCTCCAATAAGCGATCCAACCAATGGTGAGACCCCTTTGTACATGTAGTGTGAGTTTAATGCGACCCTCTGTAATAGTGTGACCCCCAGAGAAAAACATAAGGCAGCGTTTACACGTTTTTTTTGGGTGATGACAAAAAAACAAAAATTACACTTCAAAAAGTTTCATAAGTCGAGTGTAAAGTTCCATATTTTTGAGAAAAAGTGGTCGCATATATATAGTACATAGGATGTATCCACAGTGGATTGGGGCCTCTTTCCTCGAATCTCAACGCATTCTCAGCACACAGTGCCCCACCCCAAATACAGGTTGGCCCAAATGCGTGTCAACGGTTCTGTTGCTTACGTTGGCATGTTTTGTTTTGCTTTTTGGGTTTTCTGAAATGGCCATTCATATACATGGTGGCCCATACTTTTGTATTCAAAACAATTTTGTCGAATTCTAATTCAAAGTCAATCTAGTTGTTATTAGGGTTCAAACAGGACCAGTTTTTCGGGCTGGGACCGCGACTGGGAACAGAAATTTTTCTTATCGGGACCGGGACCAGGACTGGCAGATCGTACCAAGACCGGGACCGGGAGTGGCATTTATTTTTTATCGGGACCGTGACTGGGGTGTCGGGCTGGGACCGGGACCGGTACCGCCTCAGTCCCAGAATTTTGCCGAACCATCTACTGGGACCGGGACTGGGGTAGCGGGACCAGAATAATAGGCCCTTGAAGTGATAAAATAGGCCTTCGAAATCATAATAGAGCCCCTGAAATGATGATTTTATGAAAAAACGTTGTTTATTCAGTGTAAAACAACGTTTTTTTATCCCTTATCGGGACCACTACAAAATTCAAGGGATCGGGACCAAGACTGGCGGATCGTACCGGGACTGGGACCGGGACTGACATTTATTTTTTCAGGACCGGGACTGGGGGACCGGGACTGGGACTAGGACTGGAACTGGGACTGGGACCGGTACCGCCTCAGTCCCGGAATTTTGCTGAACCATCTACCGGGACCGCGGTCCCGTTTGAACCCTAGTTGTAGGGCATCAAATTTCCGTTTCCGTTTTCCATTTCTGCCTTTCCGCAGGAAAATTATTTACCTTTCCATTTTCCGGCAGCTGAAATTTTTTTACCTTTCTGTTTTCCGGCAGCCAAAAAATTTTTACCTTTCTGTTTTCCGGCAGCTGAAAATTTTTTACCTTTCCGTTTCCGTTTTTCCGGCCCATTTTTCTTTTTTCCGGTTGAAAAATTTTTACCTTTCCATTCCATTTTTCCTGGCCATTTTTCCATTTTCTGGCTCGATTTTCAGTTTTCTGGCATTTTTCCATTATTTTTCCAATCTGTATTGATCGTTTTCCACTATGGTGTTTTTTTCTACCAGGTTCATGTGTCGTTCATAATTTTTATCTGTATCCAAATCTGTAAAAAAACACAAAGTAATGTTGGACACATACTTTGCAGTCCGCTGAGTATACTTTTTACTGTTCAGTTACATCAAAGTTCACTTTTGCTAAATTCTTATTGTTGTTGTAGTGTGTTTTTGCTACTTTTTGATGATTTTTTGTTGGTTCAGCAAAGCTTGAACTACAAGTGAAGTTACTGGCATGATCCATAGTTGCAGAATGTACAGCTACCACAATCAAAGCCAAACAGGCAAACCTGCATGCAAATTTGTCCATTTCTGTGCAAATTTCACTTTATTTTTTCCATTTCCGTGAAAATTTTGCTTTCCTTTTCTGTTTTCTGGCATTTCATTTATCCGTTTTCCATTTTCCAACCAATAAATTTTTCTACCTTTTCGTTTTCCGTTTTCCGCTGAGTGAAATTTTTTTACCTTTCCGTTTTCCGTAAAGTGAAAAAATTTTACCTTTCCGTTTTCCATAAAAAAATTTTTTTGACACCCTAGTCAGGCTGAACAAAACAGCTGCCTGGTTTGATTCAGTGCAAATTTAGCACATCTGCTGTGTGAGGATGCAATGGATGTGTAATATCAATGGAAACAGAGCATACATGTGTATGTAGTATGATAGAAATGTGTTTGCAAATTTTAATGGAATAATAATTCCCCCCTTGAATAATTCCTCCCTCAAAATTGTCTGATGAAAAAATAATTCCCCAGGGGAACTACTCAAGTAAATCCAGTAGAATGGTGCCATTCTATTAGAATAAATAAAACAGTCAAAAATGGGTACTGTATTGGCTTGTTTTGAACCCGGGGCTGTATTTTGTTACAATGCTCTTACAGTGGGACTGAATTTGAACATGATACACAATTCAAGCATGATATTGTACTATTTCATAAGGTATCCTAAATTATAAAATAAGCATTAGGTATTTTGCAAACTTTTTGTGCGCAAGCATGCAATTTCACACACAAATTGACATTGGTGGTTGTTTTTATTGATTTTGTGGCATATTTAGTATCAAAGCAGGGGTTTAGTAGGAGGGTTGGGGGGGGGTTACCCCCCCCCAAATTCGCCAGCTATCTATCTTTCCCAGAGGCCTGCTCAGCTACCTATCTATCCCAGAGGGAAAATTTTCAGCTATCTATCCCCAAATCATCAAAATTTTGCCCGAATTTTTGCTCAAAATCGATAATTTTCATACCATTTTATAGTTTTTTACCTTAAAAATTCTAATTCATGTTCCTTATTGCTCATTTTCAGCTATTTTTTGTACTATATGTACTTATATACCTATTTTAGCTGTTTTTCCCCTTCTATACCTTGGAAAAGCCTATACCTATATTGAACCCCCGCGAACTCCCTCCCCCCAGAAAATTTTTTTTCAGCTATCTAGCCCTCTGTAGGAGTGATTTGCTATCTATATGAACCCCTGCAGGGGTCCAAATCTGCACAACCCCTGTATCAAATCATACATTTCTATGTGCTACCATGGGCAATGTACTTCCACATTCAAGTAATGTGCTTCCATGTACCTTCACAGTGTTTAAAATTTTAACATCACTATCAAAGTAACAACCTCATTTTATAACCTTGTTTGATCACTATTCCATGCCTAACTTCACTTGAAGTCACAAACATTTGACTATAATGGGATTAGTGATGGAAAAGTGCCAGGAAAAATGGTGCCATGGTGCCATCTGAAAAAAATGGCGCCAGGCGCCAAAAAGCGCCAGATAAAATGGCGCCATGGCGCCATCTTAAAAAAATGGCACCAGGCGCCAAAGGGCGCCAGAAACAATGGCGCCAAAATCGCGCCATTGGCGCCTGGCACCATTTTTCCTGGCGCTATTCCATCACTAGTTGACACAAGGCCATATCTGGGAGCTTTTAAAAAAACTGTTTAAAAACGTTTAAAATTTAAAAAAACGTTTTTTTATATAAAATACATGGTGTTAGCGTTCCGACAAATTAGCCTCGGTAGCGAGGCGTTCCGACAACTTTTTAAAAAATTTCCATTTTATTTACAGATGCATTCCAAATGTGTCGTCACAAGCTGTGAACGAGCTATGCTTGTGACGACATTCTATAAGTGACGTCACCTATTTACATGTAAAATGTTTACAAAATTTGCATTTTTGTATATCAAAATTTATCGAGGCTGATTTTACATGTGTGACGACCAAATTTATCGAGGCCGATTGGTCGTCACACATGTAAAATTACCAATTTTTATCAAAAAATGTCTGTGACGACACAAAATTTTTGTCGTCACCAAAAATCCGTGTAAACAGGGCCTAAGTGTAAAAAATTTTTTTAGAAAGAGCTCTCACTGTTGAGCATTAGAATACACCACTGTTTTCACCTTTAGATCAATATATTTGTCATTTTTATGCATTTCACATTTTACTGCCTTTTATGAAACATTTCAGACTGTAGAAAATATTTACTGTAGTGCTATGAAGTTCGCTAAAAATGGCACTTTTTCAGTGTTGATATTTACTGATTAAGCAATGCGATACACACTGCTTAAATGCAAGATTGGACATGCAGCAAATGTCAATGCAAAAGCCAGTTGACTTTGTGTCCAGTTGGTGAACTTCCATTGATCTTGTCCTTTTTACAAAAGTATGATGAAACTGTAGAATACCATGAGTACTGATCAAAGGTTGGAGATCAAAGGCCAGTTTGTACATTTGCCATATTTTCTACATTCATAATGCATAACTGCATGTGTGCACTGCAGTTATTTTTTGTGCATGATCTTATTTTATGCTTTCTCAAAAGCATCAAACAGGGCCTCTGAGAGAAAAAAAATACACTTTCTGTACCCGGGTATTTTGCTCAGGAAAGTGTAAAAAAAGTGTATGGGTATTTTATGAAAGTGTAAGTGTAAGTGTAAATATAAATACCCATTTACCCGGGTATTTCGGGTAAGTGTAAATACACTTTCGCAACTCTGCTGTTTGGTAGTAAATATGTACCATAGTTGTTAAAACGTATTTACGTTTACTCGATAAGTACGGATACTTGAGTACTGCGTAAATACGTTAACGTTTCCTCCGAAAAAAATACCGGTACTCACTTACTCGCGTACTTTTCTAAAAGTATGCGAGTACAGAAAACGTATTTCAAACGGGCTTCGTTATAGACTTTTACAAGGCATAAATGGAAAAAAAAGAAAGAAAAGCTAAAAGTATGACAAAATGTAATAAATAGCATAAAAATTGGCAAAAACACATTAACTAGTGAATTTGATGGTGAAAAAGTTTGAAAATTACCTAGTTATTTTGAGTGAAAATTGGCTCAAATTTTCTCAAAAATACCCAGTTTTACGTCTTCCTGGGACAAAAGTGATTTATTCACGTTTACTCATGAGTGCGAAATAGGCATAGGCGAAGACACTATTCAATAATGCGACACTCTCCAATATTGCGACCCCACGCGACAAATTACCAAATCTCACAGATTTTTTTGAGTGCTGTTGGGTGCAATCACCTGCAATTGCATGTAAGTGCAGTGCAAGTACGTGTGCAATTATCCCACCCCCCCCCCCCAACCCCAGACCGATGTGAATAATTATAGATAATTATATAATAATTACAATTAATGATTATAATAATTAGGGGTAGCCCGCTCCTTCATTATGTGGGCAACACAGGCGCGTGAAACAACACACTTTATCACTTTAGTGGTATTCTGTTTGCCGCACCCAGTGCTGTGCACACCCCCTCCCCTAATCCCCTGCCCGTTTCGCACATAGGCCCATTGTGCACATTGTACCAGTTGTGCAAAACAGGCCTCCGTGCGGGCCGGGTTTCATTCATGTGCGAAACGGGCGTATGTGCGAAATAGACCTGGCCCGAGTAAAAGTAAAAAACAAATACTTTACGTTTTCTGTACTCACCTGTGAGTAAAAAATAAATACTTTACGTTTACTTTTACTTTTGAAAAACTTAGTAAAATACTTTTAACAACTCTGCATCAGGATACTAAATACGTGCAAAAGTTCATTGTTGTTTTGTGTGATGATTATCGATAATTGGGCCACCGTTATGCTGCGATTACAGCTCGGGCGTAAAATTGACCAGCATAAAATTGATTTTTGGGCGTAAAATTAATTACAGGTGAATGGATAAAGATATGGCATTGTAATTTCAGTCAAAGAAAGCGCACATGCAGATGTTGCTTGTGTCCAAAGCTCATCAGTTTATTTTTATTGCACTAGAAGTTATGAATTTTGGTGCAAATTTTTTTAATTTTACACCCTAATTTTACGCCACTTACAGCACATAATGGACAAAATTGTGCTAAAATTCATAACTCCCAGTACGATTTAAATAAACTCATGAGCTTTGGACACAAGAAACGTCTGCATCTGAGCTTTTATTGACTGAAATAACAATGTCGTATCTTTATCCATTCATCTGTAATTAATTTTACGCCCAAAATCAATTTTACGCCCAGTCAATTTTACCCCGAGCTGTAATCGCAGCATAAGTGATTTTTCCACTAATAATTTTTCTCAAAATTTTGTAATATTGTATGTTCGTTTATGTGACTTCCTGTGAAATGAATCACAATAGTTTTATTTGAACTTAGCCAATTTATGGCATGCACATTTCATCTGACAGTTTTTTTCACAGACAGCAGTAAATCACCAGAGTTCAATTAATTTTACATTATCTTAATAAAAAATTATGCTGAATTATTGTTTTTCAAGATAACTGCACAATAAAAAAGTGAAAAATGTAAGAGTGATAGAGAAAAAATTGAGAGAAAATTGTTGGGTGGAATGCAAGTTTGGTCCAAATGCCCAAACAACTTAATGGTACATAAATATTTAAATTACGGAATAAATCTAAAAAACATTCAGATCATCTGATCACAAATATATCTTAATGTTACCATAACAGACAATGCGTTCAAAAAAATTAACCACAAATGTTTGTGTTTAGCATGGGCTCTTTGTGCACATTTTTTTGCATATGAATTTTTTAACAATTTTACCAATAAATCATAACAATCTGCATATGCAAAAAAATATTTGCACGCTGAAATTAGACGGGACTTCGATACTGTAAACTGGAAATGAGATGAAACAAATACTCTAGAGGGCACTCTCTGACCTGTAAAATGTGAAAATGTAAAAATGTCTCTTGTAAAAATGTAAATTTCCATGATGTGCGAAGTCTTGTAAAAATGTCCTGTAAAATGTCAAACTACTGATAACAATACTAGAAAAATTTGACGTTTATACGACATTTTACAGGGCCCGGGAGTGGCATCAGGCTACAATAACTCTTAGTGGTGATAAACTTGAAACACAAAAATAAAACAATCGACACCTGCATTTTTATAGAACAGTACCATAGAAACACATATGTAAATATCTAAATTGTTGAATAAATACCAGAGTGAAACTAAACCAATTCACATAATAAAAAATGAATATTTTCACAAATTATGCTGGGGAGAAAAGCATAGCAGCATTTGAAACTAATCGAAAATATAATTCTAAAACAAATTATTTACTGTGATAATGTTTGTAAAATATAATGCTTGGTGTGTTCAAAAACCCATGAACCAATTTTTCTTTGAAAAAAGCTGCTCTCTAAAAACAATAAATCTATTTCACTGATAAAAACTGAGAAGGTACTTTCATTGTACACTCAAGAATTTTTTCAAACACACCAAGTTCTTTTAATTTTTTTAAAATCATACTGCAAAATATGAATATAAAACAGGCAGTAAAATACAACAATCTGTAAACTCTCAAAAAAATCAGAAAATCTCTAATACTTTCAGGTGAACAACTGAGCAAGTAGACATATGACAAAAAGTGCTTCATGATAAGTCGGGTTAATGATGAAAAGTGAACTCATCAATGAAAATGTTTGTGCCTAGTTATCAACTGAACATTTGATATCTCCAAATCAGCTTTAAATGCAATTCTGAGTTTACCGGAATTCGTTATTTTTGATCCACATCAACTGGAGTGGAGTTGACGCGAATCTCATTCCAGTGAACTCAATTGTGTTCAAAACTGATTTAGTAGTTTTCAAAATTCCCATTTAAAAAATAGCCCGTGTAGAACCATTATCACTTTGCACTTAAGTTCACTATGCGACTAACTTACTCTGTATACGTTTACTTTTCACTTAGCACTTTTTGGCATACCGTATTTCTTCACTCTTATTGACGTGTTCGATTACATTGGCGGGTCTGTGGGGCATGTGAAAAATACATTGCCGTCCTCAAATACATTGCCGTATGACAAAATTTGGAGTTGCATGATCCACTTTATCTTTTCATGTTTGCCGCCGTATTTATGCACACTGTCGGTCCATTTGCGTTTTGCAGTTAACCACTTTGCTTTGAAATCAAATGCATACCGTATTTTCTCGATATACCCCCCCTCAAAATGGACACTATGAACTTATAAACCCCCCCCCCTCGAAATACCCCCCCCCCCCATGTAGTGTATAGAGCACGTAAATGACAAAGGCTGCGGTTTGTCATCCCGGCAATGCAGAACACACGTTAAAAACGATGACTTTGTTATGTGAGAACAGTGTTTGTACGTTTACACACTTATAACTGTCTTTAGAGTCTTATAAATGGCGATTTTTGTTGCATTTTACGACGTCTGCGTACGTTTCAGATGACATTTTAGTACTGGGATTTCAAAAAATTTCTGGCGAAATAATAAACCCCCCCTCGAAATACCCCCCCCTCGTTTAACCCCCCCTCAAAATTCTCACTCTGAAAAAATAAACCCCCGGGGGTATTTCGAGGAAATACGGTAGTTTAGTAAATGCGCTTATATATGTATGTATTTACATCATCAAATGCGCTTTACATATTTATCTACAAATTGCGCATAAATGATGAATATTATCTGAAAACGATATGAAAAATATATTGCCGTGCTCGTTTACATTGACGTGCTCGTTTACATTGACCCCCCAAAACCGCTTATGAAACAATACATAGGCGGTCAATATGATCGAAGAAATATGGTATGTCCTGTCTACCAGTTACCAGTATGGTAAGATTTACATAAAAATACAAATGATATGAGTATTTTTGCAAATCGAATGTAAACATCGGCAAAATATATTGACAATCGACATACAGAAAAAAATCGTCTGAACCATACACTCCAATATTTACAAGTCATTTACTAAATTTATCTGTTAAACTCGAGTGACTTATTATATAGATGTAGGGTTCAAACGGGATCCCGATCCCGGATCCCGTGAAATTCCGGGATTTAGCAGTCCCGATTCCGATCCCGAAAATTTTCAAATCACGATCCCGAGAAACTCCCAAGTCCGGGATCCCGATCCCGGAAAAATTAGTGGAAATAAAAAAAAGTGAAAAAATGACATTTTTGCATGCAAAAATGTGAACACAAACCCCCAGCGTCCATTTTATGCCAATTTTCTGGCATCCAACAGTGTTTTGAGACCTTGATGAACAACTGTGGATGCCAGAACATTGGCCAAATTCTCTATCCCACTACCCTAATCCCGATCCCAAAAAATGCCAATACCGATCCCGATCCCGTGACCCCAATCCCGGCCAATCCCGATCCCGATCCCGAAATCTCAAAAAACCAATCCCGATCCCGAAAAGTCAATCCCGTTTGAACCCAATATAGATGTTAGTATTATAAGCCAATTAAAAGAATGCATAACGAGCGCCACGCCAAATGCGCAATGCAAAGTTGGCACTGATCCAAGAAAACGTAACGTAATTAAATTTTACTAAAAAGATCGGAACGGCTAAAAAACCTATGAAACGACACGATTCCGTCAAACGAAATTCAAATTCCAGACATAAGTATTTGCATCTAACTTATTCAAAACTGTTACCAATAAGTCACTCGAGTTAAATTTTTTTTATCATGTGAACATGCTAACAGCACCGCCAGGGGCATACGCAAAACTAAACTGCGCTACAGTCATTCCACTGAATGAAGTATCTGCATTTTGTTCGGGCGTCAATTCCAATTCGCACACTATTGGCACTCTGCCAGGATACTTATTCAAATTGTTGAAACGCACCATAACCTGGGAATTTTCAAGGTATTATGACAAAAATTCAAAACGAAAATTAATAAACGATATCTATTTTTTGAAGCCGAAACGATAGAAGCCCACTTTGAATACAGGGGTCTCCAAGCGGGGGCTGGATAGATATCAAATCGCTCCTCCCGAGGGATAGATAGCTGAAAAAATTTTCTGGGGGGGTTCGCGGGGGCAAAATATATAGGCTTTTTCGGTGTATAGAAGGCAGAAAGGAGGAAAAATCGCTAGTAATTGGTTAAAAGTGGCTAAAAGTAGGTTTAAAATGGCTAAAAACAGGCATATAACCATGCATATAGCTGGAGAGCACGATTTTGAAGGTGAAAAACTATAAGAAGGTGCGAAAATTAGTGATTTTGAGCAAAAATTGAGGGAAAATTTCTCAAAAACCACTCTAAATAGATAGATAGCTGAGCGATTTGGGGGGGGGCAGCCCCCAGGGGTCTCCTAGGGGGGGGGCTGCCCCCCCCAAATCGGCCAGCTATCTATCTATCCCGGAGGCCGCTCAGCTATCTATCTATTCCGAGGGAAATTTTTTGGCTACTACCCCCAAAGACCCCCCCTCAAATCGCTCAGCTATCTATCTATCTGGAGTCGTTTTTGAGAAATTTTGCCCCAATTTTCGCTCAAAATCACGCATTTTCGCACCTTTTTATAGTTTTTCACCTTCAAAATCGTGCTTTCCGGCTATATACATCGTTATATACCTATTTATAGACATTTTATACATACTTTTGGCTACTTTTAACTGATTATTACCGATTTTTTCCCCTTTCTGCCTTTTTAACCTTGAAAAAGCCCATATATTGTGCCTAGGGTTGGCCAATGTTTTTTTTTTAACGTTTTTTTTTTTTTAAAACATGACCTCCGAAATGTTTTTTTTATAAAACAAAACATCGGCCGAAATTTTTAGTACTAAGCACTAGGTATTTTGCAAAATTTTTGCGCGCAAGCGCGCAATTTCACACACAAATTGACATTGGTGGTTGTTTTCATTGGTTTTGTTGCATTTTTAGTATCAAAACATCCATTTCTATGTGCTACCATGGGTGAATAAGCCGACAAATGTTGCTGTAATATATAATATTGAGGTAATGTGCTTCCATGTACCTCCACAGTGTGTAACTTCACTCCCAAAGTAACAACCTCCTTTTATAACCTTGTTTGATCACCATTCCGTGCCAAACTTTACCTGAAGTCACGAACATTCGACTATAAGGCAATATACGAACGATATGTCGACGAAAAATGGATATTTTTGACACAAATCACCACTTATAATGCTATCCCATGGCTCCACAGCCATTATATGGTCATATTTAACATCACAGAGTATTGCCAGTGTCTGATATACCTATATATGTTGACACTAGGTCATATCTGGGAGCTTTTAAAAAAAAACGTTTTTTTTTAAAAAAAACATCGAGTTAAAAAAAAACGTTTTTTTTTTCCAACCCTAATTGTGCCCCCGCCAGCCCCACCCCCAGAAAATTTTTTCAGCTATCTATCCCTCCGGAGAAGCGATTTGCTATCTATCCAGCCCCCGCGAGGGCCAAAATCCTGGAGACCCCTGACTAAAGGTCTTCACGGAGCGATAGATAGATTCACCAAGGGATGGATAGCTGAATTTCTCTGGGGGAGTAGCGGGGGCACAATATGTAGGAGGTAGAAAAGAAGGTACAGAAGTATAGAAGGTAGAAAATCGCTAAAAATACATTGAAAACAGCCAAAAAAGGTATTGGCAAAAGCGAGCAAAATTTAGCGATTATGAGTAAAAGTTGGGGGAAAAGTGCTCCAAATTTGCTCCATATAGATAAATAGCTGAGCGATTTGGGGGAGAGGGGGTTCAGGGGATAGTAGCCGAAAAATTGCTCCGGGTAGATAGATGGGGCAGGCCTGATACGCACATTTGCCCGTTTTTGTCACTTGACACTTTTTCAAGTGATTTTCAGATATGAGTGAAGTGAAAAAAGTTCACTAATGTCATTGCGCAGCGTTTTTCACTTCACTCATATCTGAAAATCACTTAAAAAAGTGTCAAGTGAAAAAAACGGGCAAAAGTGCGTAACGGGCATATGTGCGTATCAGTGCACCCCCTAGATAGATAGCTGGTTGATTTGCGGTGGGGGGCTCCCCTTGAACGTTTACTGTAAAACGTTAACCTCAGTCCTCAACCCACTCACCAAAGGTTCCAATTTTGAATGTCCATTCACTTCTAAATCGCCCACTAAAAACCTGGCATCGAACCCATTTTCCGGAAACAGACTGTAATCCAAATTTTCCATCAAAACTCGTGAATTTGCACCGCGAACTACATTATGCATTGCTAATTTGCAAGTCAAATTTATGCTTTCTGATGTATCGTAATCTTTAGGATCCAGTGACCAGTGTCCCGGCTGAAAATGAATTTGTTGAGGCGGTGTTTACAGTACATTTAGTGACGACGCGACCATTTGTTTTAAAGTGTCATATCTCAATGGAAAAGTTCCTTTTTTTCGTGAAAAGGCAGTGAACTATAGATACTATAGGAATATACATGCATGCAAAGTTTCAGGTGATTTCTTCTTGTCGTTCGTTAGTTATAAGCTGCATGCAAAGTTATAAGCTTTTTTAAAAAATTCGGCGTTGCATGTTTGTCGCGGTTTGCGACGACGAATTTTTTTTAGTAAAAGCCTATAAACACCGCCTTAAGTTATGATATCATAATCAATAGTAGTAGTTTTTTGGTTGATTGGTGACCGCGCACACTTAGGCTTCAAACGGGATTGACTTTTCGGGATCGGGATCGGGATTAACTTTTTGAGATTTCGGGATCGGGATCGGGATTGGGGTTTCGGGATCGGGATCCAGTGGCGTAGCCAGGGGGGGGGGCGGGGGGGGCGGCCGCCCCCCCCCTTCCCGGGTGAGACGTGAGAAATGTCGTGAAATGTGTTCTGGTGCAACGATTTTGAGCCCATTTTTCAAAAATTTTGCGCGCAAGCGCGCAATAAATCGTAACACCAAAGGCATTTTCTCTTTGCAGGTCGCAACGGCCTCAAGCTCGTTGAAAATGCACTCAAAAGTTCATTTTCGCTGTATACATATGTAAAATACATACATATACAGCGGTCTGTGGCGCCTATGCCAACGCCAATGGCGCCATGGCGCGACGCCTACGAATGGCGCCAGCGCCATGGCGCCATTCCCCTACTACATAGGTCAAATTTTAGGGGGGGGGGGCGCCGCCCCCCCCGTTCGCGGGGCTCCGTAAACAATCCGCCCCCCCGCTCAAAAATCCTGGCTACGCCACTGTCGGGATCAGGATTGGTTTTTTGAGATTTCGGGATCGGGATTGGCCGGGATTGGGGTCACGGGATCGGGATCGGGATTGGCATTTTACCGGGATCGGGATTGGGTTCTAGGGATAGAGATTTTGACAATTTTTCTGGCATTCACAGTTGTTCCTAAAGGTCTCAAAACACTGTTGGATGCCAGAAAAGTGGCATAAAATTGACGCTGGGAGTTTCCGTCCACATTTTCGCATGCAAAAACGTCATTATATAACTTTTTATAATTTCCACTAACTTTTCCGGGATCGGGATCCCGGACTTGGGAGTTTCTCGGGATCGGGATTTGAAAATTTTCGGGATCGGGATTGGTATTTTTGGATTTCGGGATTGGGATCGGGATTGGGGTTTCGGGATCGGGACTGATAAATCCCGGAATTTCACGGGATCCGGGATCGGGATCGGGATCCCGTTTGAACCCTACGCACAGTGGGAAAATGTCAATTCAAAACACCCCGGGTAATTCAAAAATTAATTTTGAGGAAACTCAAACGATTTCATTATGAGAAATATATCTTTAGATTTGAATTCCGGAAAAATTGCGTATACCGTATTTCCTCGAAATACCGAAATATGTGTGAATACTGTATTTCCACAATTAAGTGCCCATCGAAACTTCACCCCACTTTGAATAACTCCCGCATATAAGCTGAGTGAGGTAAAAATAACAACCCCCTAGAAAAACTCCCTCTCTTTGGATGGCAAAGACAACGATGTAAATATGAAAAACGTGTATGCATATGTGGTAATGTATTTACCTACCGAATTTCCTCGAAATACCCCCCCCCCCTCGAAATCGGCAGTGAATTTGTGGTCCGGGAAATGCATAACAGATGTTCAAAACACTTACTGTGTTACGTTAGAACATCGTTTATACCATCTATATCCTTATATAAGGCTGTAAAAACTTATAAATGGTGGTTATTGTTGCATTTTTCACGTTTTTCTCTCTAAATTCTCACTCTGAAACAATCACCCCCCGGGGGGTATTTCGAGGAAATACGGTAGCTTTGTGCCGACGAACGCTAGTTGACAAATGAATAATTTTCAATCTGCATCAGCAAATGTTGACAGACATCTTTTTCCGGTCAACTCAAATGTGTTCACAAACAATTTATCAGCTTTGAAAATTTTGGTTGTCAAGCAGCAGGGACTTATGCAGGATTTCACGCAAGGATTACCGTATTACCTCGAATTATCCCCCCCTTGAATTAACCCCCTAAAATTCGGCTGAGGAAATAATAACCCCCCCCTCCTCGAAATACCCCTCCTAAAATTGAGTGTAAAAAAGATAACGTACATGACAAATACCGTAGTTTGTGATCTGTACAATGCAGAACACACGTTAAAAGTGATGGCTAAGTGACGTTAGGGAAGGGTTTATGTGTATATACAGTTTTATATGCCTATAAACACATATACATCTACGTAATTGTTCGATTTTTCTACGTCTGCGTATGGAGAATTTCCGAAAATTTCTGGCGAAATAATAGACCCTCCTCGAATACCCCCCCCCTCGAATTTTGCTGGCGAAATAATAAACCCCCTGGGGGTATTTCGAGGTAATACGGTACACACAAAAACGCATTTTACATTTTAAAAACAACAAAGTTTAAAAAAACGGTGAACCAACCCTTTTCAAAGCGAACAACATACACGGCGTCTCGCTATAATATCCATAGTAATTATCCTTTGTACAATTTGACGCACTCAACACAGAACTAATTGGAAATTGGCACCAGGTATTCAAACATTCATTTACATTTAATTTGTTGCAATCCACGGCACCTTCCGGGGGCTCGGACTCGAATTTCTTGTAGTCTGAGGAGTAAAAGTCGAGATAAAAAATGATTTTTTTTGCGCAAATAACCACTTATAATTAGGGTTTGAAAAAAACGTTTTTTTTCACTCGATGTTTTTTATATAAAAAAACGTTTTTTTTAAAAGCTCCCAGATATGACCTTGTGTCAATATACATAGGTATATCAGACAGTGGCAATACTCTGTGATGTTATATATGACCATATAATGGCTGTGGAGCCATGGGATAGCATTATAAGTGGTGATTTGTGTCAAAAATATCCATTTTTGGTCGACATGTTCGTGGTAGCACATAGAAATGGATACTTTGATACTAAAAATGCCACAAAACCAATGAAAAAACCCACAAATGTCAATTTGTGTGAAATTGCGCGCTTGCGCGCAAAAATTTTGCAAAATACCTAGTGCTTAGTATTAAAAATTTCGGCCGATGTTTTTAAAAAAAAACATTTCGGACGTCATGTTTTTTTATAAAAAAAACGTTGTTTTTTAAAAAACGTTTTAAAAAAACATCGGCCAACCCTACTTATAATGTATCCAATAACCACTTATAATGTATCCGATAAACATATTTGGGAGCTTCGATAAACCGTTTTTTTTTCTTAAAAAATTGGTCATAAAAACGTTTTTAGATACCTTGTACGAGCCCAATATCCCTACACTTTAAAACACGTCACGAGTGTAAAAACCGCTTTCGAGACAAACGGAAACACGTTCTATAGCCCAAGCTAATTAAAATCAGTTTGAAATTTATCCAAAAACACATTGAGGTTGTTTCCACCAGAGTTGTTAGAATTACTGAACTTTTTTAAAAGTATATGTAAACGTAAAGTATTTTTATTTTACTCATCACAAAGTATAGAAAACGTAAAATACTTTTTTTTTACTCGTACGTACGCGTAAATGCGAGTACAAAATTTATTCCCAGTAAATTGCAAAAGCGAGCACTTTACTTCATAGAGTATGTAGAACTGGGTACGTTTTCGATGTACCCCACGCAAAATGGCCACTACGAATTACCTAACAGACCCCCGTCGAACCCCCCCCCCCCCCCCAAATTGAGTGTAAAGAGAACGTAAATAACAAAACCTCCAGTTTGTGTTCTGTGAAATGCAGAACACACGTGAAAACAATAAAAGAGTCACGTTAGAACAGGGTTTAAATGTAAATGAACAGATGTAAATTTTACCATCTATATTTACATACATACTTATATAGGTAACTCTATAAATACATAGGTATACTCTTATACATGGTGAATTTTTTCTACCTCAGCGTACATGACAAACAACGAATTAGCACTGAGAGTTCCAAAACATTCTGGCGAAGTAATAAACCCCCCTCGAAATATACGCCCTTGTTTACCCCCCCCCCCTCAAAATTAACGCTATGAAACAATTTCCAGGGGTATTTCGAGGAAATAGAGTACGTTGCAGTGTAGTCACCTTATAAATGTGTCCCGCATTGAATTCACAGAAATACGTTTTCTTTACGCGTATGCTTCAAAAACGTACGCGTACACGTGAGTACGTTACTTTTTTTTAAAGTATATGTAAACGTATCTACCGCGTACTCGCGTACGCGTATTTTTCGAGTAAACGTACGTACCTTTAACAACTTTGGTTTCCACAAGGCTTTGTGATAAAAACCCTTCCCAAATTCATATAAAAAAACGCTTTCAATGGGCCCCCACACACTGGATTTCAACTGAATTCGAGTCAACTAAATGTCAACTGAATTCGTGTCAACTAAATGTCAACTGAATTTAAGTGATACTGTGATTTCAACTTATCTATCTGATAGAGCATAGTTAATTTTACATCATGACACTTCATTTTCATTGTTCCTGTAAGTGTGATGCTTTTTACAAACTTCTTGTTTTATTCAATTGACACTGAGTTGACGCGAATTTGCGATGTCAATTAGTGTGCGTGGGCCCAATAAAACCACCCAAGACAAACTTTCAACGACCAAATCAATTTCGCCCACGTAAAATCCAACACGTTCAGCGACTTCTTCCTGTTCACGTTTGTCCCAATCGAAGCCGTAGGCTAATAAACCGCTGTCTGGCATGTTTTTGGCATTGGGCCAAAATTGGAGACCTGGGAAATGAACTTTGGTTTTGGTTGATTCTGGGGACACAAAAACGTTGTCTATTTGGATAGTTTTCGGTTTGTTTTAAATCTGTCACTTGATAAATTGGTGTAAATAAATATAAAGTTAAAGTTCACATTTCAGAGACACGACAAGTTTCAAATGCTGTGTAAACCTCATCAAAATGTCGTTTAATTTGGAACCTAAAAAATCAGCTTTGAACGTATTTGAGGTTCATAAACTTCAGTTTCAGTTTACGAAATTGCGTGAAAAATTGACGTCTAGAGCCACAGTATTTAGCATTCGCATTTGGAAACTGACTACCGTATTTTTTACAACAGAAGGGCGTCTTTCTATTCATTTCATCAACTTTTTACCTACTCTTCTATTGTAGGCTGCCGTTCACGTTTTCTGCTTTCCTGCCAAAAACGTGCCAAAACCTGCCGTTCTATTAGAGGTGCCCTTCTATTGGAGGTATGCCGTTCTATTCGAAAAAATACGGTAACTACAAAAAAAACATATTCACACGAAACCCTCAAATCTAAAAAAAACTCGCACCAGAAGAATGTTTCTTTTCAATTTTCGCAATGGCGGCTAGCACTCTGCCGAGTCCAGCGAATAGAGCGATTAGCACCACCAGACAAAATAGACCGGCGCCCAATAAAACGCCTGCGAGAAGTGGTAAGTAAAGTTAAGTGACAGGTAAGTGTTAAGTAGAGTTAAGTGACAGGTAAGTGTTAAGTGAAGTTAAGTGACAGGAAAGTGTTAAGTGAAGTTAAGTGACAGGAAAGTGTTGAGTAAAGTTAAGTGACAGGAAAGTGTTAAGTAGAGTTAAGTGACAGGTAAGTGTTAAGTAGAGTTAAGTGACAGGTAAGTGTTAAGTAAAGTTAAGTGACAGGTAAGTGTTAAGTGAAGTTAAGTGACAGGAAAGTGTTGAGTAAAGTTAAGTGACAGGAAAGTGTTAAGTAGAGTTAAGTGACAGGTAACTGTTAAGTGGGGAGAAAAGTGCAAAGTGCAGGGGTTTTGTACATTTGGACCCTTGCGGGGGTTCATATAGATCGATCGATTTGAGATAGTATTTGGATCAATAACCGGGGAGATGGGGGATAGATAACCCCCCCTCCCCTCCCCTATTTTTCAGCCAATCTATCCGTGGGGATGGGCGATTTTCTATCTACCCAACTGGGGATGGAAAAATATATTTCTTTAACGACCATGTTTTTAAAAACATTTTTCAAATAAAACAGTTTAAACGGTTTTTAAATGCCCATGTCTTAAATGCCCATGTTTTTAAAAACAAAAAAAACATTAAAAATGAAAACGTTAAAAACCTCTGCTATCGCTATACCCAACCCACGGAGGGTCAAAATCTAAAATACACTTAATTTCAACGATAGTAGGGTGCATGTAAGTAGGGTTCAAACGGGATTGACTTCTCGGGATCGGGATTGAGATTTTCAGATTTCGGAATCGGAATCGGTACCACAAAATACCGACATTTCTCGGGATTCGGGATCGGGATCCCGTTTGAACCCTACATGTAAGCCGTGTAAGGCGCCCTACATTCCAATATAACCCGACCCAAAAAAACAAACCAAAACACAATCTTCTCTGCGCTACAGTCCATCTGGCGTCCATAAAAACAGTTTTCAAATTGATCGGCATCCCCATAATCGGGTCCAAACTCATTCTGGTGCCGCCGTACAAATGCGCGCAGTCGGAATCTGTATTTCCGTGATTTTCCGCGTATTGCAATTGGTCCCGGGGAGCGCATTGGTCTGAAAATTTGAAAAAATTTTTTTTAAATTTTTGAGTTTGAGTATTTTGGGGTAGTGATATCGATTTTTTTAAATGTTCGATATCAATAATCAGTTTTGTGTGCTATTTATTACCAGAAATCGAAACCAACAGTGTTGAAAAACATCAATTAAAAAAAACACATTTATTTACAAAATCCTAACCAAAGGTAAATCGCGTCTGTTTTTTACAACGATTACAAGAATTTTTTTTAAAAAGCATTCGAAAAACAGCCACGACGCAAAAAAATCATCATTGTGCCTACACACACTAGTTTTCACTGTGACTTCATGGGAAAACTGAAATTTTTTCAAATGCAAATTTATAAACAGGGTTGGATGATTTGAGTTTATTTAAATTAGAATTTAAATTCATGAATACTAAAATTCGAAAATTTCAAAACTAAAACACATATAGCAAACAAAAAGAGTAGGCTGAATGTCGCCATGTGGCCATTTCAGTTTTCACACGTGTCACGGTGAAAACTAGTGTGTGTAGGCACATTATAACACCGACAAAAAATAACTGAAATACCGACAAATAAATAGGGAAAATCATTTTAAAAACACACCCGGCTGATAAACGCCATTATCAACAACCTCAAGTTGTTCGGGCTCGGAAATTATGTCGTACCGCCGCGGCATTTTATTGTATTTAAATTTCTGTAGGTTTAAACCCTGGAAAAATGTTTGAAATTGAATCGGGGAAATTTGGAAATACTTTGGTGGAATGTAAATGGATGAAAATTTATGAATTTGTAAAAAAAAATCTGAATTTGTAAAATAACACTGGGTAGAAATTGAAATTTTTGGACTATTTGGTGCCAATTCCTACGTCACAAGCAAAATCGTTTGTGAAAAGTGAAATTATATTGAGGTGATACGTAAAATAGATTTACAAATGGAAATTTCGTCAATTATGACGTGACGTGTCAATTGAATTACCACCCACCACTTTTCTTGCTACTTTACCGCCCCATAAAAAGCCCCTGGACACATTGGCGCTACACCCACCAGTTGACATCGACACCAAATGTCAACTGGTTCCCATCCCAATTCAAAGTTTGCTCACGAGCCAACCATCAATCAAATGCAAAAGTGTTGAATAATGTTGCAAATAAATATTGCGGTATGTGCAATGTGCAAGGCGACATTAGATATAAATATGTGTATACAATAATGCGTGGTGTTACTGGTGAGCAAGCTTTGAATTGGGATGGGAACCAGTTGACATTTGGTGCCCTTGTCAACAACTGTGTGTAGTGCCTTTGAAGGCCACAAAAATTGCATGAGGCTAAGAAATTCCATATTTTGTAGAAGTTCGCCACATGTAAAATTTAGGAACAAACACAATCTGTCAACAATTTATTGATTACCAAAAATTAGATCTAAATGCAACCCAATTCCTATTCACACAAATCCAGAAATGGATGTTTACATGCATCAAACATATCCACATAAAGTAAGCAAACCTAAAATCACGCATGTGAATACATTTTGGTTGCATGTGCCCGAAAATGTGACCTTGGGAAAATATAGGTATTCTCGCACATAGACACAACATTCCATCGTGCACAACTTTTTGGATATGTGCCAATAATGTAAAATTCAATTTTCCGTAGAATGTGAAAATTAAAAGAGATGTGCTGATATAAACATATAAAAAATTAGATAATTTAAACTTACAATATAATCTGCAGTAAAAAAACATGAGAACCAGAAAGAATCGGGAAATTTATGACGTGGGCCCAAGTCCAAGTTACCGGTAGCGTATTGTATTTTGCGCGATTTCCCCCAATTTTTACTCATATTGGCTAAAATTTGCTACATAATGCCAACTGTCACCCTCATAATCGTAATTTACATCTATAAATACATGGCTATATCTTTTTTTAGCTTTTTACCCTTTTTTATTGATATTTTTAGCGGTTTCGAAAGTTTTGGCCGCTAGCCAACTTGCCATGAGGGCCACAAAAGTATCTTCGGCCAGAAGACTTCGATTTTCTTGGGAACGAGTGTGTACACACTCAATTGATCATTATGTTCAGCCAAACCCTAAATCATTAGTTTAAATTGACTCTAACGTCAGATCAAAAAAATTCTCATTAATGTTTGTAGACATTTTCAGAGATAAAATCTAATTTCTTGATCAACTTAGTTTGTTTTGTGTCATTTTCATGAATTTCAGTACGACTGTCTTTCCAACAAGAATTGGATACATGACGGCACGGAAAAAAGAAATTCATACCAATCAAACCAAACCACTTCACCAGAAAAAATTTCACTAAATAAAACCCCAATATTAATCTGCATGTGATATTGAGTCCTTCAATGCAGAAGTTTCACTGAAAATAAATACTCAGCCAAACAGAAAACTTTTCTGCTGCAATTTTTTAGATGCCTTTAACACTATTTGAAAATCCTTTAAAACACCAGCCATTCGAGCTTGAAAACCATGTTTGAATTTCATATAAAAACGAGTTTTCATTCACTTTCTGTAGTGCAAACAAGGATTCTGAAAGTCAAACAACATTTGAAACAGTATCTATCATAGGCGGCGTAAGTGCTTGTACACTTGTGAATGTCACAAGCGGAATTTTTGGTGTCACAAGCAGAAATTTCACTGTCACATTGTGACATTCACAAGCGTGTATTGTACAAACGAGAGTGAAAGCTCAAAATTAACTGAAAATCACTAAAATTTGCTCCATTTTACCAATTTTCACCTTTACAATCACTATTTTCATCTATATACATGGTTATATGCCTATTTTATACAAATTTTGTTTATATTTATAGCCATTTCAAAATTTTTGGCTGGCTGCCAACTTCACATAAGGGCCCCAATAGAAATGTGTCACAAGGAGAAATTTTGGCTAATGTGAATGTCACAAGCGCAAATTGGGACCTTGCGCCGCCTGTGGTATCTATTCATCATTGCCAAATTGACTTAACTCTGCACAGTGGAATGAATACATCCCTCAAAGTAACCTGATCTGATAAAGTCTACAAACATAAAAGCATTAGTTTGAATTGAACCATCCGCATTTTTGCTGCAGAAGTATTATTGCAAAGATTAAAAAATTCCAAAAACACTGATCCAGAAAGAGACATGGATATGGAGACACTAAGAAACTCAGCACTGTATAGAACAGTGTCTTTTCCAATGTTTCTACTCAGGATTCTAACCATTGACACACTTGGGCATTGGAAAATGTGGAGAAGTCATTTCAGTGTCATGTTTTGCACTAAAGCATGCATTGCTTTGTTAATTGTTGTCACAGTACTTCTAGGTTGGTTGTAGGGTGTCAAATTTTTTTCAGAAAATGGAAATGGAAAAAAATTTCAGCAGCTGGAAAACAGAAAAAAAATTTCATTGGCCAGAAGAATGGTTGCATTTATTCACTAGAGCTAGAGTGACGCTGAGTGACGCTTTCAAGTGGCTTGGGTGACTCTTTTGTCACTTTGATTTTTGCCGCCACGCGAACCTACGCATCACAACAGACGTGTGCTGTCTCCCAACAGAAAAACTCAGTCCCCCAATGTCTGCATTTATTTTGTTAATTGTAGTTCAAAGTTGGGCTGGCGGTACGGCCCTTTTATGGTTCCACGCTCACTGCGTAGCATAGATAATCCACAGCGCAGAGCGTGACCAAGCTTGCATTTGCATAGGCTTATGTATGGGATAAATGAGCACAACGAAATGTCAAGTGTGGGGTGTGGGCATGTGTAAATAAACGTTGCAGCACAATGATGCTGCACGCTGCATGGAAGTGATTGATTGTCAGACGGATATGGGGATAATCGGGTTTCCTGTGGAAAAAATGTGGAATTTAGCAATAAGAAATGCCAGTTATCAAAAATAGAATCTGTCACTAGTCAAATGGAATCTGGTAGTAAAAAATTTCGATCATTTTGTACTCTTTTCTGTATGATTTCCTATCTATTGTAATTGCACCTATTTATTGTAATTGCACTTATTGCACTTACTGCGCGGCACGTGTTTCATTGGAATAATGGGAGCTGAAATAAATGCGGCAAAACTACAAAAAAATTCTCATTAGAACTAATTAAATACATCAATTTGAGAACGTGTGGGTGCCCTTTGATGCATCCCGCTCTGACCCCCAAAATGCAAACGAAAGTTCAAACATCCATTCCAAGGCATAAACCATTCCAAGACAAATTACGGTGGGCACACAAAAATCAAAAGGTCCCTAAGCTCCGCCCATGGCTTGCCTTTCGCTATAATCCGCTGTAGTGAATAAATTGCCGCAACGGGCCAGAAAACGGACAAAAATTTCGGTGGCCAGAAAACGGAAAAATGGGCCGGAAAAACAGAGACAGAAATGGAAAAATTCACTGAAATTCTGCTGCAAATGGAAAAAATTTGCTGAAATTTTGTTGGAAAATAGAAAAAAATTGCTGAAATTTGCTGGAAATGGTAAAAATTACTAAAATTTTGATGGAAAATGGAAAAAATTCACATATTTGAAAACCTGCATGCATGTTTACCAGTTTGACTGAAACAGAAAAACGGAAAATGAACTGAAAAATGGAAACAGAAACAGAAAAAAATTAGTGGCCAGAAAATGGAAAAAAATTTGCCTTTGGAAAATGGAAATTTGACACCCTATGGTTCTATATGACTGCTGTAGTAGGGGAATGGCTGTATGGTGCTGGCCCCATACATAGGCGCAACTGCATGGAGCAAATGGCGTTGGCATTGGCGCCAAAAAAGCAGTATACATCTGTATTTTATGGGTGTATACAGCAACATGGACAGGAATTAAGTCCATTTTCACTGGCGTTGAGGCCGCGGAGATGGGCCAGCTGAAAATATATGTTGCGAAGGGAAAATGCGCGCTTGCACACAAAATTTTTTCAAATGGTCAACAAAATCGTTTTCTGAAAGTGCCATTTCTGTCACATTTTTTGGTCCGGCCCGGGAAGGGGGGGGGGGGCACCGCCCCCCTGGCTACGTCCTTGTCATGGGGGCAATTAGTGTCAACAGGGGCCTCCAAGATTTTGACCCTCCCAGGGGCTGGATAGATAGCAAATCATTTCTCCGGATGGAAGGTAGCTGAAAAAATTTTCTGCTGGGCTGGGGCGGGGGCTCCTAGGGTCAATATATATATATAACCATGTGTATAGGTGAAAACTGCAATTTTGCAGGTGATATACTATATAAAATATATGAAAATTTATGATTTTGGATGAAAATTGGGGCAAAATTTCACAAAAATCACTCCAGATAAGTGGGTAGCTGAGTGATCTGGGGGGGAGGCTCGGAACAGTAGTCAAAAATTTTGCCACAGGATATATAGAAAGCTGAGTGGCCTTCGGGATAGATAGATAGATTCTCACATCTTGGTACAATGCTTTAAAAAATAATTAACATTTCAGCACTGAGTGCCCAACTTGTGAAATGCTTCAAATATGCACTAACTGAGCATGTGTTTGACATGGATACTGCAACATTGATACTTTTATTCAACATTCTTGATTGTTCAAGGCGGATTATATTTACAATAGTTGTCATAAAATCAATGGAGTTTTCAAGTCTACATACATTTTTTGCAAGTGTGATGACAAATAGGCACATCACATTCATCAAACATATCACAAAACTGACAGCTGTCCACCTGATACTGACCATTGCAATTTTACTGATGTTTTTTCTGGTTACTTTGGATATGCAGCTGGTAAAGGCTATGATTGGTTCCTCAGAGATAAAAAATGTGACAACAGTTGACATTAAGATGGTTAATGTCTACATGAAAGTTTCATTTACTGGTTTACTTAACCACTTGATTAGTCTGTCACGACTTTATTCAGACACTTTTGTTTCTTGTTTCTTGTCTGTGCTTGCAGGATGCATTGCATCACTGTCAGATGCTATGCGTGACTTGAAGAAAAACATTACTGAAAAAAAGTCTGCTTTGTCTGAGTCCCATTTGAAAAACTTGATCCAGGACCATATTGACCTGTGTCAAATAATCAAAATGATTGATAATATCTCCTCTATTTCATTATTTATTGTTATAGTCTTTGAACTGCCAATGTTTGTATTTGCACTGTACATCATGTTTTACTTGAAAAGTGGAGAATTGATAGTGATGATGGTGGCTGCTCTGACTGTGACTGCATTGAGGATATTGCCACCTCTATTGTCTGCTGCTGGACTAAGTGAGGAGGTAAGTACAGTGTCAATGGTGATTCTGAAAGACCTCAACATTTGCAGCTTGCTAAAATATAACCAGCATGAATTTCAAACCCATTTTCCATGGAAAATTATGTGTCAATGGAAATTGCATAACTGAAAATGGATATTAGGCAAATATGGAAAAAAATTTTCTCAATGGGCTTATCTTTAATACAAAAACTCAATAAACAAATAATATTTTTTAGAATGCAATTCAACAGTGCCTGTGACTACTGCCTGTTTAAAATGTACTTTTCAGATGACTTCATTCAGTGCATTTCTTGGAGAAATTTTGGGAGTACCTAACCCAGACAACAAAATCAGCACTATTATCAGAGATTACATTGTTTCGATAAAGTGTTCAGAAATGCATGGAATAAACTGCTATGGATTTTTCACTGTTAACCGAGCCCTTCTCCTTACAGTGAGTGTATACCTTTTTATAATTTTTGTCACACACTCAACAAATCTATATACATGAAAATATGCAGCTTCTATCTGTCACTGTCACTTACCTAACATTGCTGCTGCAGTCCAATATCATGTGAAAGTTACTGCAATATGCATAAAATGTGTTAAATACTTGTTGATAATTCCATTAATTTACAGTTTACATGATCATACTACATTCACAGCAAAAAATGGGTGTGTGATGCGCCGTGAAGTGTCGTGAAGTGTCTTCATGTTGATACTTCCCGATGCTGTGAAGCGCCGGTTGGCACTTCCCTTCACGAACCATGCAAAGTATGCTGTAATAGTTTGTGAAGTGCATTTCATGCACTTCGGTCACCATGATGATAGATGAAGTGTATGGAAGACACTTCACTAACAATCTCAAAAAACTTCATGATGTGTGGTGAAGTGTGTGGAAGTGTCTTCACAGAGGCCGCTTCACGCACATCCAGCCCGCTTCCACACACTTCATGAATCTATTTTTTGCTGTGATTGATAACTAACACAGGGAATAGTACCTTGCTGACAACTCGCTGCCAGCTCGCTTGCCAAGCAGCAAAAATCAGGCCTAGCTCGCTGACAACATTTTTGCACCTCGCTGCCAGCTCGCTGACATGTTTTTCAAATGCTGTAATGTGTTTATTAAATAGGTGCTTTCAGTAAGCTGACAGCTCGCTGCCAACTACACTGCAGCCTTTTGCAGCTAGCTGCCAGCTCGCTGCCGCACGCTGACAACTCGCTGCCAGCTCGCTGCCGCACGCTGCCAGCTCGCTGCCAAGTGTAAACAACTGCTTGTCAGCTTGTTGTCTCCTAGCTGGCAGCGATTTGGCAGCGAGGTACTATTCCCTGTGTAATGTCATTTCCATAGGTCCTGGATGAAAATACCAAATTTCATGCAATTGTACCAATGTATTCCGCTTGATAAAATAAAAAGAATCCATTCACAATGTTGTTCATAACATTGTAAAATCTTTTTCATCCAATAACTCTCGACATCTGCTGGAAAGTTTTTTGGAAGTCTGCTGTAAGAAGCTTTTACACTAAAAATGATGCAAAACCAATGTAAAACAATGACCAGTGGTAATTTGTATACAAACTTGCACAAAAAGCTTGAAAAATATTTAGTGAATAGGCACTAAATTCTTTGGCTGTTAAAAAAGTTTTATGCTCGCACTCACAAACCGTTTATTTTTTTGGAAAAACTACAACAATCTTTAACAGTGAATGCATATTTTTCATCGATAAAATCATTTTACAAACACATTTCAATTTGACACACCCTTGGGTGTGCTATGCACATATTACAAATCAAAGTAAATGACAGACCATATTCTCAGTTTCCATATCCACAAATCTAAATGCAAAAAAAAACACATTCAGCAGTCCATATTCTCAGTTTCCATATCCACAATCAAAATGCAAAAAAAACATTCAAGGCTTGCAAACAAATGGTTCAGCAGTTTAGTAGGGGGCAGGGGATTTTGCCCCAATTTTTGTTCAAAATTGTGAATTTTTATACCTTTTAATAGCTTTTCACCTTCATAATCGCGATTTCATGTGTTTCATGTCTATTTTCAGCAAATTGTGTATCCATTTGTGTATATACCCTATTTTCACCTACTTATAGTGATTTTTCTTTTTTCTTACTTCTATTCCTTGGAAAGTCTATATATTGAATCCCCCCCAGAAAATTTTTCAGCTATCTATCCCTCCAGACGAGCGATATTTACTAAATATCTATATGAACCCCCACGGAGGTCCAAATCTACATAACCCCAAATCAGACAACTTATCCCATTTGAACCATATTTATATTTGAACAATAAAACACTAACAAAAATAAATTGACCATTTTCAAAATTCAAACTAAGATCTAATGAGACATGAATTGAGATTGCAAAGTAATACAATACATGTTTGCATTCAAAATGTAATACATTGCAATCCCAAAGTAAAACCACATCTTTCTCCAACATTGCCATTGCCCAACTGGTGAAAAGTGTACAATGATACTATAACCATCAAATGAAATAGTTTATCACACAATAATCTGAAGGGACAATTTACTTCCTTTACATTTACAACTTACATTTTTCCCTTATGTAAAAACATGCAAAGACAACTCACAAAAGCAAACAAAGCACTTGCAGCATCATACACCTGGCACAGTGCCAAAACATGGCACTGAATCCATCAGCACCACTTGCAGGCTGCAGGAATAACCAAGACTAAAAAAAATTTCTCCACACAGGTAATTGCAGGGTGGCAAAAGGTACAGTATGGTAAATTTTTCACTTAATGGTAAGGTAACTACTCATACTATCCAAAAAAACACATCTTTAACTTAAAAAAGAACAGTAGGTATACTAAACTTAAGTGACAAAATGCTAAGAAAACTCACACATGCAAGCAGAGCATTTGCAGCATCACTCAGCTGGCACAGTGCCAAAACACAGCACTGTACCTGTAGACTCAACCCGCAGCTGCAAGGATAGATGTGAGGCTGCATAAAACAAACTGCACAAAGGTCACACTCTCAGACGAGAGATTACCCCTGCCCACAAGTGACAAAATAAACACTGATCCATCTAGTTTTCAGACAAAAGAAAAATTGAAATAATAAATTCAACAAGTGTGAGGGGCAACAACTCATCCAGTGCACACCAGAATTTACTGTAAAAAGATAAGATATAACTTTGGTACTGCCTCCTCACACCCCATGCCAAAACTAGGGTTGGAAAAAAACGTTTTTTTTAACTCCATGTTGTTTTAAAAAAACGTTTTTAAAAGCTCCCAGATATGGCTCTGGGTCAATATATATATAGGCATATCAGACAAGTGACAATACTCTGTGATGTTATATATGAGCATATAATGGCTGTGGAGACATTGGATAGCATTATGGCGCTACGCACACTGAAGCCGAAATATTCGGCATACGCACGTTTTTGACAAATGCCGAATTAAATGCTGAATAGAAAAAAACTTGCTGAACTCAAATCGCCCGTACTCTTGAAAATTAGACGGTTTGTCAATTCAGCATGTATTTCAGCATTCAAAAGATGCGTACACTTTTTCATGCGGAAACATTCAGCAATAGGATAAAATCTCAAATGCTGAAATGCAAAGATAAACGAGGATTGGTTTTTGAGATCTCGGGATCGGATAGGGATTGACCTTTTGGTATCGGGATCGGGATTGGTTTTTGAGATTTCGGGATCGGGATTGACCTTTCGGGATCGGGATTGGCATTTTTCAGGATCGGTAATGGCATTTTTGAAAACATTCTAATATACACGTTTTTTGCCAATGTTTTCACAAAACAGGCTCAAAAACACGTCTGGATGCCAGAAAAGAGGCATAAAGTGGACATTGGTTAAAATTTATTAATGCAAAAAGGGCATTTAATGAGGTCGACCAAATTTTCTGGGATCGGGATCGGGATTGTATAAATTTTTTCGGGATCGGGATTGTGATTTTGAAAGTTTCTGGATCGGGATCGGGATTGGCTTTTGAGATTTCGGGATCGGGATCAGGATTGAGGTTTCAGGATCGGGATTGGGACCACCAAATCCCGAAATGTTTTAGGATCGGGATCGGGATTCCGTTTCGACCCTAGTGCCAACCCTATCCAATATACATAATCACTATTGTCTATTGACCGAAGTTGATGCTGTACAGAGAATGTAACTAATTATATCTTGTCATAAAGTTGACATCAAAAATTGTCATCAATTATATCTTGTCAGGGGTAGTAAAAAATTGTCAAAAATTGTCACACTAGTCAGGGGTAGGAAAGGGGGGGTTCCCCCCCCCCAAATCGCCCAGCTATCTATCTATTCCAGAGGCCGCTCAGCTATCTATCTATCCCGGAGGCAAAATTTTGGGCTACTATCCCCTAAACCCCTCCCCCCAATCGGCCAGCTATCTACCTATCTGGAGCGATTTTTGGGAAACTATACCCTAATTTTCGCTCAAAATCGCTATTTTCATACCTATATATAGATTTTCACCTCCAAAATCACTAGTTTGTGCATCTAACTGCCTATTTTGAGCTATTTTTAGTACTATATGTTCTTATATACCCATTTTTAGCCATTTTTCACCTACTTTCAGCAATTTTTCTCCTTTTCCTCCCTTCTATGTCTATATATTGAGCCCCCGCGAACCCCCCCCCCCCCAGAAAAATTTTCAGCTATCTATCCCTCCGGAGGAGTGATTTGCTATCTATCCAACACCCAGGAGGGCCGAAAACTAGAATACCCCTGACACTAGTTGACATCAAAAATTGTGTCAACTAAATTTTGGATAATTATTGGTTTTACTTGGCAGCAGGGTTGGCAAAATCTCAGAAAAAAAATCAAATACAATTTTTATACAATTTTACTACAATTTTAGTAAAAAGAATTTCACAAAAACTAATCCTGGTCACAAAGAATAAAAAATAAAAATAAAATAATAATAAAATAATAATAAAATGGAAAATTGAAGAATAAAAAAATATAAAAAAAATGGAAAATTGAAGAAAAAATAAAAATAAAATATAATTTATTTACAATTTTACTGCAGTTTCAGTAAAAATAATTTTACTAAAACCAACCCTGCTTGGCAGACACTACAGTGTATGCACAACTTCATGTGTGCAGTGGCAAAAAGGATGAAAATTGGGGTTAAGGGTGACTTCTAGTGAAAATTATGGTCATCGTTTTCAAAAATACTTACTTTTACATTTTCCCATGGAAATAAAAGTAAAAAATTCTACTATACGTTTTCTGCACTCAGGAGTGACTAAAAATGAATATTTTACATTAACTTTGAAAACATTGATTACTTTCAACAATCTGGTTTGCAGGCATGCTTAGGGTGACAAATTTCCGTTTCCGTTTTCTGCAGGCAAATTTTTTCCATTTTCCATTCCGTTTTCCGGTAATTGAATCAATTTTTCCGTTTTCCGTTCCGTTTTCCGACTACAAATTTTTTTTCCATTTCCGTTCCTGTTTTTCTGGCTAATTATCCCTTTTCTGGCTAAATTTTCAGTTCTGCCTTTTTCCGGCTGAATTTTCAGTTTTTCCGGCTGAATTTTCAGTTTTTCCGCCTTTTTCCCGTTTTCAGGCTCAATTTTCAGTTTTTCAGCCTCATATTCCCCTTTTCTGGCTCAATTGTCTGTTTTCTGTTTCAGCCAAACTGGTAAACATGCATGCAGGTTTTCAATTATGTGACTTTTTCCATTTTCCATCAAAATTTCAGCAATTTTTAGCATTTCCAGGAAATTTCCACAATTTTTTTTGTTTTCTGGCAAAATTTCATTTTTCCATTTCCAGTTTTCCGGCCTTGTTTTCCTTGTTGCTGAAATTTTATTTCCGTTTTCTGGCAAGTGCAAAAAAATTTCCGTTTCCATTTTCCATAACAAAATTTTTTTGACACCCTAGGCACGCGCTGTTCCAATGTTTATCATTACTATTCGCTCATGTATAGGGTTCAAACGAGATCCCGATCCCGGATCCCGTGAAATTCCGGGATTTACCAGTCCCAATCCCGATCCTGAAACCCCAATCCTGATCCCGATCCCGAAATCTCAAAAATACCAATCCCGATCCCGAAAGTTTTCAAATCTCGATCCCGATCCCAAGAAACTCCCAAGTCCGGGATCCCGATCCCGGAAAAATTAGTGGAAATTATAAAAAGTGAAATAATGACGTTTTTGCATGCAAAAAAGTGGATGCAAACCCCCAGCGTCAATTTTATGCCACTTTTCTGGCATCCAACAGTGTTTTGAGACCTTTATGAACAACTGAGAATGCCAGAAAAATGGCCAAAATTTCTATCCCTAGAACCCAATCCCGATCCTGGAAAAATGCCTATCCCAATCCCGATCCCGTGACCCCAATCCCGGCCAATCCCGATCCCGAAATCTCAAATTACCAATCCCGATCCCGATCCCGAAATCTCAAAAAGTGAATCCCGATCCCGATCCTGATCCCGAAAAGTCAATCCCGTTTGAACCCTACTCATGTACACACATTGCCCAAATTCCCAAAATGGTTCGTACGTTTTTTCTGTTTACACACTGTTGAACTGTGCTGAACTACAATATCTCAAGAATGAGCAGTTTTTAAAAAAAATTTATGGTCTTCATTTTTGAAGATCATGTTCATACATGTTCATAAAAAATGTTTCATGAAGATGTATGAAAAACTAGATGAGATCTGGATCATTTCACAGCAGTAGATTTTCTGCCAATTGCTGAACTGGTTTGCTGAAATGAAAGTGTCTGGATACAATTTTTTCACAAGATGCTGAAATGTTAAATTCAGCATATGACCAAAAATGCTGGAAAATCATCTAAATCCGTCCGAATTTGTCCGAATTCGTACGGTTGCTGAATGTCTGGACCCAAAAATGCTGGTCTAAAACCGTCCGAACAGCATTTTTTTAGTTCGGATTCGGCAGATGAAAACGTGTGTATGCCGAATATTTCGGCTTCAGTGTGCGTAGCGCCTATAAGTGGTGATCAGTGTCAAAAATATCCATTTTTTGCTGACATGTTCGTAAATCATCTTATAGTTGAATGTTTGTGACTTCAAGTGAAATTTCGCGCGGAACAGTGATCAAACAAGGTTATAACAGGAGGTTGTTACTTTGGGAGTGATGTTACACACTGTGGAGGTACATGGAAGCAAATTACCTGAATATTATGTACTACAGCAACATATGACGGCTTATTTACCCATGGTAGTGCATAGAAATGGTTGCTTTGATACTAAAAATGCCACAAAACCAATGAAAACAACCACCAATGTCAAATAGTGTGTGAAATTGCGCACTTGCGTGCAAAATTTTTGCAAAATACCTAGTGCTTAGTAGGGTTGGCAAGCGATTTTTTTTAAGCGATTTTTTTTTAAATCGCAGCACCCGTACCGATTAAAAAAAAAATCGCTGGTGAAAAATTTTGGTAATCATGCACTAGGTAAAATGCAAAAATATTGCGCGCAAGCGCACATTTTCATGTAGGCAATCCATCATTTGCTTGTTTCATTTCTTTTACAACTAATTTTGTGGTGTAACACCCATTTCTGCGTACTTTCAAGCATGTAAGGTAGGCTGTGAATCATTTCGGAAATTATTCATAGTTATGCTATGTGTTTTAAAATCAAATATTTATGCCAATGCATTCACGTTCACTCCCAAGATGTTTATATTTTGTTCTCAACAAGAACATGCAATTTCTGCAAACAAAATCGCAAATGGTCGATGATATGTGATTCACGCTGCAAATAAATCTAGTTAATTACTTTTAAACTTAAAAATAACTGACTTTCAAGCTTTTCTAAAGCTTTACAGCACTTGTATCACCACAGAAAGCATATGTGTTCACCGCCTATCAATTTATATGGCTTTTATTACCTTTAGATGTGATTTCAGCAAGAATTGGGGCTAATTTCGACCCCAGCGATTTTTATTTAAAAAAAATCGATTTTTTTTAAAAATCGGGGTCGTTAAAAAAAATCGAGTTTTTTCCAACCCTAGTGCTTAGTACTAAAAATGTTGGCCGATAAACGTTTCGGACCTTGTGTTTAAAAAAAAACAGTTTGTTTTAAAAAAACATCGGCCAACCCTAGCCAAAACTAACACAAAGCGAATAGGTTTTTGAGCATCACACAGCTGGCACAGTGCCAAAACACAGCACTGCATCCGCAAACTCCACTCGAGACTGCAAAGGAACATCCTGGAAGATAAGGCCAAATTTGTCTTACCATAATATCGCAAATAGATGAAAAAGCCCCTCTCGCCTTTGGACTGATGAAACTGGTTAATGGATAGTATTTTTACAATGAATTGTGCAAATTTTCTTGAAAATCCAGACGAAAAAAATAACTCCGCTCATTGTACAACTTCCCAGTGAAAAAAATCACCATTAAGATGAAAAATAACCATTAAGAGAACAGAACACAACAGAATGAAACATTATATATTCAACGGACATGACCAGGGACGTATCCAGGATTTTTGAGCGGGGGGGGCTGCTTGTTTACGGGGGCCGGCGAACGGGGGGGCTCAGCCCCCCCCCCTAAAAATTTTCCTATATAGGGACGGAAAGGCGTTTTGGCGCTAGCGCCAGGAACTGTTTTATATGTATGTAAATATGCATTGCTATTGGTGAAATTTTCCGTAAAAGAAAATCCGTAAAAAGATTTTCTCAGCGACGATCGTTCTCCAAGGCTGAGTAGAGTCATCCCGGGATCGAAGGTGTGTTTGCGATGGTGTGAGTCACAGGAAGGGGGTTTACCCTCCCTCGACGTGACCAACTTTCCTCCAAAAGCACTTCCACAGTGCATAATACATGGAAATGTTACACTGGCATTGTGCCAATTAAACAGCTATACATATAGCCAAATTAGCCACCTGACCCAAATTGCACAAACTTACACACGCTATACAATATTTACATATGGTGATTTATCACCATTCTTAACATGTTTCCAGCATCTTGCATATACCCGCGAGACTGGAAACGAGGAAATCTCTACTCAGCTCGCGGGAATGCAGCCGCTTATTATTGACAACTCTTTGTATCCAAATATAATCTTATTGGCACATGGCCATAATTTTTTGGCACTCATCCAAAATGTTGGGGGGTGTGCATCCAACTACATTTACCGACATAAACGATCTCTACCTTGCAGAATTCGACTTTCGGATGTCGATGTTATCAGCCGGGTCGATTACAAAATGTCCGATAACGTCACGCCGGTGAGAGAGGGGTGTGGCAAAATTTTGAAATTCTTGTACCCGAACTCAAACAATCTGCAACTTGTTCTGAGCCTACATATATATGAAAATATATACCTTAACAAATTATGTATTTACAATTCACGTCTACAGGTACCGGTGAACGCTTTGGACACATTGACAAACTCGGCACGCGCGCTGAGAGCTTCAACGTTAGCCGCCCAATCAACATTGTCGAAAAAACCAAAAGGTAAATCGATTGCCGCCAGGAATCGAAGTGCCTCAATGGCAAATTCAACGCCGACATCTAAACCGAAAAACAATGCGCTGCCGAAATTTAGGAAAACGGAGAGTAATCCTGGAGACCGTACTGTTGGTGAGATTTTTCTACAGTGGATTTTTTCTCCACATTTGAGATTGGGGGATTTTATGGGGGTTGCGTCTACCACTAGTACAATCCCAAATATAAACCCTAAAAAATTCATGACGTATCTAACACGTATCACTACTTTTCGGGGGTATGATTCCAGTACATATAAGAGGATCAACGATTTAGAAGCAATGGTAGTAAATGCTGAACATTTTGCAGATTCGAATCTAGAAATGGAGCGTCCAGATTCAGTGAGCATTCCACAACAATTGAGTTTGCCTAGTGAAGTGGCGGAAGCACAACCTGCGGCTAATCATGCAGCGGCCCAACCGCCGGAAGTTGATCAACAAATTGGCATCGGGCCAATTAGAGAAGAGGCGGCTGATTTGTGCTCTGACGATGGCTCCAGGGGCGAAGTACCGTACATCAATTACGGTGTAGGTTTCGACCCTTCTAAATGTGAAGGCTTCTACGCTAAAAACCAGGGGCACATTCAACTCGATTCAGGGGTAAAGGTCCGGACAGACTTCGGAAATGTTAAAAAAATGTCCGATTTGGCCAAAATGAAAGGTGAGACATCTCAAATCTGGGTATTGAGGACTGTTCTTACTCAACCACAAAGTATATTTAAATACATGTGTAAACAACAAAAGATCGATATTTTATCAAAAAGTAAATACATATCGGATCATTTAAATGGGCGATGGAAAATAATATATGCCTATCCCACATATTATCGAACATTGACTCTAGCGCAATTGACTGGACTTAGAAAATGGCCTGAGGTGACAATTAAAAACGCTGAGGCGCTAATTTCATCATTTTTGTTCTACTTATTCACAAGATTAAATAAGTCATACATTTGCACCAAAATACATCTTACTTGTTCCGCAGGATGTTATGCGACACCGCCTGAGATGGCGGAATGGGAACCAATCACTATCCACGCTTGTGCTGGGCATTTGGTCGGTGGGACTAATTTACATCCGTACGAATTGGCCGGTTATTTAGAAGATTCGTTGGCAGATGCACCTCAGTCCACACCAAACGCGCAAGAAATCGCATACTTGGCACAGTTAATCCGCGATTTAGAAGAAGGTCGACGACGCCAAGGTGATTACATACAGCGAGTGAGTTGTTTTAAAATATTAAATAATTGGGATGAATTTATAATTATGTGGTCTAACTTGGCAATTAGGAAAATACATACATTGGCAAACTGTTACAAATTACAAAAAACAGGGTCGTTTTTGGAATTTATCGAATTCATAATGATCATATCAATTAATACACACTGGAATGTCAATATTGACAGTTTGATATACTTCGATTACATCACACAGCTGGAGATACAAGTCGCTTCGGCTATGGGCCAGCTGGACTCGCGATGCAGGGATGAATTCAGAACAGAAATTACACGTATTTCGGATAAAATGAGCAACGTCGAATCAGAATTGGAAAAAATACGCAAGGTATGGATACGTATACTCACTTGTAAATTCGATCTGATACACAATCTGGAAAGACATAGTTTCACAATGGTCAAACAGTTGAAAATGATCTCTTATATAAACTTTACACTAAACTTAGCTTCATGGAACAGTTTCCAAATAGATACGCCTACATGGGCAGTAAACTTTGATCATATACTATTTCGTGCAGAAACGGGATTTCAGTACTATTCTACTTCTAGACATACTTCTTGTGCAAATGTAACAAAAGCTTATTTTATGCAGAACAACGTTGATGTCGATGAAGCGATCGCCTCAATTAGGCTGCGACTTATGGCACTCGAAACTGGCCACAGACATCATGCTGTGGATTCGAGCGCAAATGCCAAACGTAAAATTGCGTCACCGGACCCGGCTCGAACGGTGGTCCGGTCGGCAAAGCGACCAAGAACAATTTTGGCAATTTCCGAGGTAGTCGGTACCTTTTTAAATCCCCTTGAAACTATGTACAATCCTCCGCCAAGCTATTTAAAACTACATGAATGTGTAAATATACGATACACCACTAAAATGTACTATACTACAAATTTAAATCAAGTGTATCCCACTAAACATTTACTGAATAACCTGAAATATAATGCTGCGACTATACGGTGTGTCCACAGGGTGACTTTATATCACAACGTTGGTCATACATTATTACAGATGGAACCGGCACCGGTGGCATCGAAAGCATCGAGCTCGGCAGACGCACACAGGACCGGTTCACAGGACGTAGTCATCTGCTTCGACGATCCTACCGATCCATTTGGAGGTTACTACAACTGGAAAGTCAAATACGACGGGGCCATGTTCGACTGCATCCTTACGGCTTTGATTTACGTTAGTATAGAGGTTATAACTGGGTTTCTTTTGTACGATTGGAACCTTGCCAAAAAACAGAAACTAAACGGTTTAAAAATAGGAATCACTAGACATCTCCATTATCTATGGCATGAAATGGCCGTATACTATAAACTACAACTTTTGTGTTTACCCGGTACTTATGTGCAACATATTGGTGTTAAAACTACAAACTCGGAACTTTTTGCATCTGTTTCTGAAACATATACGCATTTTTCGATAAAATATACGCATTTTCCGATAAAATCCGGAATATATACACAGGCCGAGGCCAAAGCGTGCGGCAGCAGAACGCTGGCCAGCACTGCGCTCAATCTGCACCAATTATTCGCAAATACTGACGGTCTAGAATGGAACCCGGCGTTTCATGAATTTGACCGTCAATGCAAAAGGGTTTTGGGCAATGTTGGCCGTTTTGTGACTGACCAGAAAATTGACACCAGTAAAATTTGGTTCAAACAAGGCAACGGCCGGCAGTCAACGAGCGGTGAATTATACGGCTCAGTTGACGACGCAAAAAAAACGTTTGCGTACACGGCACTGCTGATAATTTTGCAGAATGCAGCTGAAAACAACGTGGGCTTAAGGTGGGTAGAGAAGTTATCACATCTTGAGATATTTTCTGACATTAGAACAGAAATAATTTTGTGCAAATGTCGAGATATAGACGGATCAGAGTACACTGAATTTTCAATAAAAAATACAAGATTAAGACAAGTACCTATAGATGTAAAATATATTATAAATATGATTTCACCTTTAAAAAAACTTTACCTTGACTTCAGGCAATTACTCTGGGCATCCGGCCATGATGATGTCGAGGGGGGCTGGATCATCACGAATCGCGAAATTCGATGTGCTGGTGAATCCCCGAATCACGGCTGGAAGGGGGCTATGATGAGCGGATATAACAAGGGCCGTTTAGAGGTGAGTAGGCATGTTATTATACGATCACAATATTTGGAAGTTAGTAAATATACCATTCAAGATTATCAACACGTACTTTTCGATTGGGCAAAAACATACATTTGGAAAAACTGTCAACCTGACAAATTTGAACTTCAAAATTGCTTAAGCTGTAATATATCGATAATCACTTGTACAATGATAATAAACCGAGGCTTATTTACCTTGCAGTGCACTGTCTCCACATGCGATGGACCACATTTTAAAGCCCCCTATATGAACTTGTATGGAGAGGCACTCATGGAAATACGCGAAACGTTATCTGAGGAAAGTGTTTTTTCAAAGAGATTAGACAACGGCGAGATGGAATATGTACCGGACAAAAAATCATTTGGAAAATTTTTGGCAGAAAAACAATTTTGCGCGATGGACTTTGGGAACCTTTATGCACGAACAAAAGCCAATCTGGTTGCACCGCAGTGGTACCAAGACAAAGTGGGTTTAGTAGGATTGGTTTTATCGATTATTTTATCGATATTTTTTTACATAGGTGGAAATATCTGTGGTGTGAAAAAGCTGCACACAATTCATGTCAATTACTGTACTAAAAATTTGAGACTTTTATGTGAATCAGGGCAATTCATACACTCTTTCTTTTACTTACATACACCAATCCTTCAGAGGCGACAAGATGCCGAGCTAAGAAAAGGCGGCGCTCAGCAGCCGAATCGTGGCGGGCGCGGCAATTCTAGGCCAAATCAGCGTGGAGGCACCTCGGGAGGCTCGTTGGACAACAACAACGATCAACGCGACCCCCGCGGGCAAAATTTCAATAGTCGCGGCAGACAACGCGGCGGCACTGCCAATTCAACGGGAAGACCACGTGGCAATTTATCTGGTTCGCAAAAGGGTATAGATTTCGTTGATTGTAGTCATGGACTTAAAAAACGGCTAAAAATGCACACTAGCGATCAGAACAAAATCTCTCGACTACCAATATTTCTGATACTTTTGGCGCTCCCTCTAGCAAATTGTTGCTGTACAACACCGTTATCTAAATTTGTCACAGGTAGAGGAACCTATGGCGGCGCGCGTCAACAGCGAACTGCACACCAGCAGACGCAAAACGACATGGCCAGTATGCAAGAACCATTGGTGGATACGCAGCCCTATTGGGACGGAGATTTCCCGGATCTGACAAGCGCAGGTGGGTTTATTGATAGAAGTCTCCTAAGACATCATATTTACATCTTTAACACCCTTTTCTGGCAAACGTATAAATACCTCCTAAAGTTACAAACATACAACACACTTACATCTAAAGATCACCAAAAATGTATCCACATGGATATCTTGATTTTCTCAGAGACACACATAATATACGAATGCAATTTACAGTCTTACTATATGACGTTACACGTTGCAGCCAACGTAACGCACGGCCCCGATATCCAATTGGATACAGTCGTTCGAGCCGGGCGTCAGCAACGAATGCAACAGCCAAACTTTGGTGCAGATGAGCCGTTAATCGATAGCAATCAAGGTTATCTTTTGCCCGTGAACGTTACCCATAGATTTTTCAAATGTTGTTTTATCAAATCGTTCAACTCCTCTATTAACGTAGGAACGTTTTTGGCGAGTGCACCGACGGCCCCGCCACCACGCAACGTCGCTGGCGATGGAACGTATGCTGGGCATGCACAGGCAAGCGTCGCAGCTGGATTACGATTCATTCGCAAGAAAACAATACCATCCCCCACCGAACAGGTACGTGCAATGGGCGTCGGAGCTATGCATCATACGATCCCAAAAACGTTCCGCCTCAACCATTTGAGTCCTCTGGCCGCTGCCAAATGTGCAAAATCGCTGGCAACTTTTGTGAAAAGCAGTGAACGTTACCGAGAATCAAGCATTTTCACCGAGAAATTGGTGGTGCTGAGAAATAAAACGGCCGCCGAAATTTTCAGACGACTACAAATTTCATGTGATTTCGGCCCAAAAATTCCATTCCGCGATGTAGACTCATCGGCCGCCTTTGAAAATAAGTGCTCTCAAATTGGATCGCCCCGAACTGACCCGTATGAGTATTTTTTCACTATTTTTATCGTGGGTGACTCATGTGCGCATTCGTTACAGTTGATGCTCGGTAATGACTGCGCGCGCTGTAACGTGCCAGTTACAGTACACAGCACTAAATCGTTATTTAGCGGTAGAAGGCTACCAACTGTCTGTGCAGTCCTAGCAGACGTGCAATTTGATAGTTCCTACGATGCTGTGGTTATTCGTTGTGTACTTGACGCCAGTGATGCTGAACAGTATTATTCAGACAATTTTAGCGTTACATGCGTCGATGATTATTTTTTGGCGGGAATCCGCAAATGTCTCTCGACAGTTTGTTTTTCGACCGGATTAAAATTGCAGCCGGTAGGAAAGATTTTTTTGTCAGTGGTTGGGCCGACCATGAATAGACATTTGAAACATGGTTGGTCCCGGCTTTTGTTAGCAGACACTTTACGGTTCTACAGAATGTTAGAAAACGCACTTGTTTCCATGGCTGCTTCTGAATTTGACAATGTTATCGTTCTCCCTTTAATGGCTTTTGTTGATAGGGAATTTTTATTGTGCAAATGTGAAGACTCTGTAGACCTGTTTATGCGTCTAATGTGCAAAGATGGCATTCATACATCCGACCTGGGAAATATGGTTCTGGGTGAACTATTGAGGAGAGAATTGGTGAAAATGTCGGTTAAATGTAGTATACTATTTAAACAACTAGATTTAACTTTTTTCCACCACACAGGCTGCCCCATCAACAAGTGGTGCAGCTGGCAACGTAAACATGAATCAGACACCAGGTGTGAGAACATTGACGCAACATTTTGCGCGGCAGATGAACGAATATTGATTATCGGTTTTTTCTGCACTTTAGAATACTTTTCATCAGCTTGGTTTTTTGGCATTTGGTTGCTTTACTGTCTAGCATCATGGATACTGTTTTTACAATTTTGGTCGGTGTTCATTTTAGAGGCATGGCGCGTGATTACCTCATTTTCGGCAAATTCACCCATTACATTTTTGGTGCTTGCTTTCCTGGCGATGGTTCAACCAATAAACACTGTTGGACAATATCTCGGTGAAACACTTGGTACGGAAACGGTTACCGAATCCGCGGTGCTTCCGCTAATACTTTTATATCAGAATGTTAGGTCATTGCAATGGAAAAAGGAAGAAGTGCTTTCAGCTATCCAAAACATTGGTGCGGACATTTTGTGCTTTGTGGAAACACATTTTAGATGTGCCACAGATGCACTGAATCTGCATGGGTACAATGCGATACATACTTTCAAAACGGGGAAAGAAACCGGTGGCATTTCTATGTACATTCGTAAATCGATAGATTACAAAGAAATTTCGTTGACGAACAATGATAATGTAGTTGGCATTTCTGTTGCAACAAAATTGCAAACTCACAATATTATGACCTGCTACTTAGAAAACAATAGTAAGGCCAAAAAATCTACATCAGTGAGCAAGAAGAATGAAGATATTCTATCGGAAATGGGTGAAATGATGTCGCACCATACTCGTTACGGACAAAACACAGTGATCGTAGGGGATTTCAATGGTCACATTGGTGCGGACGAACTTGGAATAGAGGGTAATCACATCGAAATTAATCAAAACGGCAAACTAATTCGAGACTGGATGGCTATATATGGACCGAATTTAGTCAATAGAGACTTCGAGCAATTGTGGACATACGAGAGATCAAACGCATCTTCTGTAATCGACTATTGCTTCACTAACTTTCCTACAGACAAAATACTTGGAACGATAGATATAAACGGCGAGGCATGTCCTATTTTGTCAGACCATCATGCCCTGATACTAACACTTCATATATCTGAACAAGAACAGAAAAGCAAAATACTGGTTCGTAAGCCTCGTGGGGTTGAATGGGCCAGATTCACAGACACCATTGAAAATACTGCTGTGACTTCATATGAAGGCTTTAAACAAGCCATTCATGATGCTTCACGAAAAGTGACTACAGAAGTTACCAATACAACAGTTCACAAACCAACTGTGCCGAGGGCAATACGTAAACTGCATCGAAAAATAGCCAAGATACGCCGTAAACTACGTATAGGCTACACTTGGGAACTTAACTGTGAATTAAGACAATTAAAATACACATTGAAGAAAGAAAAAAAAACATTGCATCGTGAACAGACCGATCGTCACATAGAACGAACTCTTAACAATCACGGGGGTGAACTGAAATCAATATACAAACATATAAATAAAAATTGGAACACAAAAAAACAAATAACAGCTATTAAAAATGATGCGGGGCACCTGGTCGAAACCCACGAGGATATGAATGAAGAAATGAAAAAGGTATGGAATGGAATCATGACTAATAATCCTGGATCACCTACATATCATGCAGTAGACAATCAATATATACCACATGAAGATATCTCCCTCCTTCAATCAGATTTGACAATACATGATGTTAACACAGCGATTAGACAACTGAAAAACAATAAATCTCCAGGCAGCACCAGTATTTATCACGAGCACTTGAAACATTTAGGTGACAATATGAAAAGCTTTCTTGTAGATCTCTACAATTCATGGCTCCATGGCAACCCAATACCATGCGACGCGATAACATGCAAGTTAGTGCTTTTACACAAGAAGGGAGATAAATCAAATATGAAAAATTATAGAACGCTAGGTATATCTTGCAACATAAAAAAGTTATATATGATAATCCTCAACAACAGATTAATGGATGTGTTAGAACGTTACAATGTCTTCACCGAATTGCAAGGTGGTTTCCGACCGAACCGTCGTACATGTGACAACGTGCAAATTATCAATACATGCTATAACTACGCACGTGCCAATGGAAATGGTTATTACTCTTGTTTTGTGGATGCGGTTAAGGCCTTTGACCGGGTAGATAGATCGAAACTATGGTTCAAAATGCATTCAATGGGATTACCGAGTTTACTTATAAACGCAATCAAAAATGCATACTCAGAGATATCAGTCAATATGACATATGGTGACTACGTTAGCAATGATATGTCATATCCAATCGGGGTAGCTCAAGGTTGTGCGCTTAGCCCCACACTATACGCTATATATATGCATGACCTCGCGACAGAATTACTTAATACGGGTTACGGTGCAAAAATAGACCTAAAAGAAAAAAAACTTCCGGGTCTGTTTTTTGCTGATGATATTGTTCTGCTATCTAACACAGAGTACGAGCTACAAGAACTTATGCTTACATTCACAAAATGGGCTTGGAAATGGAATGTTACTATCAACCAAGATAAATCTTTTGTGCTGCGCTGGGGTAGACCCAAACATAGCATTTTATGGAAATTAGGATATAACAAAGAAAAACAGATTGGAACAGTATCAGAATGTAACGAGATTAAATATCTGGGCGTGACAATAACAAACGCCATACAACCATTTAAAAAACATGTGGATGGTTGTTACAATAAATTTCTAAAGCATAGCAGTTTAGCAATTATGTCCTCTATGCACACTGCAAAACCACTACTATATGCCAAAACAGCATGGAAATCATATATTGAAAGTGGTAGTATGTACGGTCTGGAAGTGACTGGATGCCCGGGATCTATATTGAATAAAATAGACAAACTTTATTTACAAACTATGAAACGATGCTGCAGACTTCCACAATCGGCAAGTGGGGACAGTCTGCTACTAGACCTGGGTGGAGAACTGCCATCTGATCGATACCGTCAAATGACTATTACATACTGTAACTACGCAAATTCATTAACATGTGAACGTCTACTCAAGAAATCTATGTCGTCAGACATAAACCTAAGTGTAAACAAGCGCTTGAAGAATTTAGGTTTATCTAGTTTAACATATAGAATGGAACGTTGCTGCGAATCTCTTGAATTGAAATCTTCTATAGCAAAATGCCTCACAAAAATGAATGTGAAACGAACCTGTAACGATTTTCGTAGAAAACGTGGCACCACAGTAGTGAATGCACAAAAAATAGCACATATTCGTAATGATGTTGGATCACAACTGCATCCACGACATTTACTTTACAATAACTTGCACTGGTTTGCAGCACGACACAATGCTATTAGAATATATAATGGACGTACAAAGAAAACATGTAAAAAATGTAATACTTATCATGCAAAAGTTGTTTGTGATCTATCACACATACTATACATTTGTCCGGCACTGGAAGAACATAGAAATGCCACTATTAAGATAAAATGTGTATCTAGTTGTAACACACGAAATGATTGGTTATCGCATTGTACCTGCCCAGCCCATAGAAAGGCGGTTGATAAGTTAATAGGAGAAGGTATCAAAAATTTCGAAAATTAATGAAACTTGCTGGTAGGAAATTTGTGTCCACATACTAATTCAAGCACACCGGTGTATGGCGGATGGAAAAAATCTGGAGTAAACCCAGATACATTCGTTGTGACTTGGTGTGCCTGATATAGATTGTGTCACACTATCATGCTAGCCTGTTTCATAATTTTGCTATCGCAAAGATGTGCCTTCACCATCAGACTCAACTGCCATCTTTACCGTCTCGGCCGCCATCTTTATTTACCACATCCGCCATCTTTATTTCATTGGCCGCCATCTTTATTTTTATTTTTTTTTCTGTAACGCTCAAAAACTTTACAGAAATAAAAATATACACCTTTATGCGGCCCAAAATTGGAAATCACAGTAATATTATACATATCGATTAGGCGTCGTTAAAATATAAAATACTTTACGAAAATTTTTAATTTAAAAATCAGGTTTTTTTATTAAATGTTGCTGAATGTTATTGTTGCACTACACAAAGCCATAATTAGTGATACTAAATAACGTGGCCAGAAAGTTTCGCTGCACATATGGGAATAACCTGTCACTGCAAAAGTATCTCGTACAGGTCATTTTCGCAGGATATGGAAACTTCCGTGATTTGATTAACTTCACCATGGGTCCAGTGTTTAGCCATCATCAGAGGTGCATCCTGTTGAGAGGTTTGCAGTTGCGAAGATGGAACGGCATCCATACTTGATGTGGTACTGGGCAGACAATCCAGACGCATTTCCTGGAGGTGAGGATGTTATATAGTTGCTTGGGATGGGGCTGTTGCGTGATAAATTCATTTTTTGCGCGACAGACTCTATGTATAACGTTCACACAAAAACCACTTATAAATAATTAATACATAACTAGGAAATTTTTTAAAAAAATGGTACTGGATTTTCTAAAAACGGTCCTAGAACTTTAGGGAATTTCCTAAAAACGGACCTGGAACTTCTCGACCAAGCGGTCTACACATCCATGTACATCGCACATAATGCGGGGTATCTCCCAATACTTGACAGTAATTCCAGTCCCAGCACCGATCTTGGTGTGACAGGTAAACCTGGGTATGGAGGTACTCTATTAGGTACTAGATATTTTTGAATATGGATACAATATAACATGTGGTTACTTTTTAACGGATATAGGGTTTTACGTACCTTTTTTGTGGTCCTTTCACATTAATGTCGAACTTGGCCATAACATCTGCCACTCGGTGCAGGGCATGGGCCTGGAACTTCACGCAGCCAGGAAGCGAAACACCCTCGGACAGTACGTCTATGCTGCTGCCAAATACTTCCAAAAATTGGCACGTGGGGACCATGTTGGATGGCGTCTGTGATCCTTCTCTTGGCCCCGCGATACGGTGAAGTAAGTGAAGGAATTCATGTTCTTTTCCATTGGAAATTCGAAACATAGAATCTCTAAAAATTGATGGGCCATGCTTCTTTATTGGATAAGCAGTCAACTGAAACAGAAAATCACTCAAAATAGTGACACATATATTCTTTTATAATACAAAACTGGTACATTTGGAACTAGTATTGGTATATCCATGCGGTAAATACATACATAAATTGGTGTAGAAATTACGTACATAAATAAGTGTAGGCATAATCAGGTAGTATAGGACACTAATATCAACAGCAAAGAACATTTGCACAACATTGGCGTTGTTCCATGAAAATGCGTGCAAATCAATGCGTGCAATATCGATTGGACATACGTCTCACACTTGTTATTTGGCAGTCAGACAGGGGGCGCATGCGTTTTCCATGTGACACGTGCGCTCGCGTCGTATGGCTGCGAGTAGGTAAGGTACTAAGAGATAGGAAATTGGGATCGGTATACTACCACCGTGGATAACCGATGCCTGGATACAATAGGCATTCCAAAATACATATTTTCATTTCATTGCATACATATACAGCGAAAGTCGCGAAAACGTTTTCATCTCCAAGGATATTGGTTTACAGGGACCGATCCGCTGAAAATACAAAGCATGGGGAAGAAAATGCGCGCTTGCGCGCAAAATTTTTAGAAACATCGAAAAATGTATAGGAAAAGTTGCATTTTACGGGACTTTTTAGGTCTCACCCCGGGAAAGGGGGAGGGCTGCACCCCCCCCCCCCCCCGCCCCCCCCCCTGGGTACGTCCTTGGACATGACCCGTAGTATGGAAGCCTACCATAACCCATCTGAATAATAAACCAAAATTTTAGTTTTCATCATAATATTTAGTTTTAACTATGGAATAATTTATTACGGAATGTATCACAAGATTTTATTCATCAAATTATGGTAGTATTTTGCATAAAGTACGACCCCCCCCCCACTCTGTACAGCTAATAAACAGAGCAGCGAATAAAAATCGTCAACAAAGTCTAAAAAAATGTAAACAAACCGAGCGAGCGAGCAAGCGAGAAAGAGACATCCACCTCGAAACCGCGACAAGTCCTTTTCACCGATCTGCTTCCATTCGGCCCTAAAAAAGCTACTGTTGGACAAGTGCCAAAAATGGATGCAAAAGGATTAACACATCGCAAAACTGGAACTAACCAAAAAAACACTGGCAAAATGTGCTAGATTTATTCAAATCTGAATACATCTGGCAGAAAGTAAGCCTGCCATCGAAATTGACAACAGCTAATTCCAAGGAACAGATACGTAATACCAAGGAAATTTTTTCTTGGTAATACGCTAAAAATTGAGCCCGACAGTAAAAATTCCAGGTTTTCAGCACGTTGGCACGTTTCCAAGATCGGACGTAAGTATCACAGAACGTCACTCGTACGCGATGGCTGAACATTAGATTTATCCATTGTTGATCGTCTGAGGCGATGAGCAATTTAGGCAGAAACAACACTTCATATTCATAAAAAATTGTTCCAGGTTTCATGATGGGTTCAACATTGGACGGTCCAGCATCGAAATTGTATTTAAAATTCGAATTTTACATCTTTTTTTATTGCCCGTCCAGTTTTAAAATTTTTATAAAATACGAAAAGTTTATTTTCGACGGACTTTTCATACATCATGTACTTTTCTGCGGATATGCTCCATATCTCCCACAGAATAGATCCACTTTTTCAATATAATGGCCGATATTTCCCGACTTTTTCGGTTCGTTGCTGCCGTCTGTTTCTGTCAGATTTTTTGTCCATTTTTGGCACTTGTCCAAATGTTGATTTCTCCAGGGCTGGATGCGATTTGGCCGGCCAGAAAACTCGTAATGGTTTCGATGTGCGGCGATATTTCGCCACTGGCTATCGTGCATTTTAGAACCTGGTTTGTTTGTATTTTTTATTCAAAATTTGTCGGTGTTTTTGTTTGGGTTATGCGATTAGGTGAGTGTTGTGTGAATGCGGCCTGTGCCTCTGTGCATGTTTACCCGCTGTGCATGTCGGGGGTATTTCAGATTGTGACCCTCCAGGGGTTGGATATATAGCTAATCGCTCATTTGGAAGGATAGATAGCTGGAAAAAAATTAGGGGGTTTGGGGGTTCAATATATAGCCTTTTTTGTGATGTAGAAAAAAGGTCAAAAAATCGCAAAAAGTCGGTGAAAAATACTAAAAATGGGTATATAAGCACATTTACTACAAAAAATAGCTGAAAAAAATCAATAAAACACATGAACTAGTGATTTTAAAGGTAAAAAATTTATAAAAAGGTATCGAAATTAGCGATTTTGACTGAACATAAGGGTCAACATGCACACCGGGTAAACATGCACAGAAGGCCTCAGTCGTGTGAATGTATCCCCAAACCCAGTAATCTCCAGTTCGGGTGTTTGTTAGTGCTACTTCCCAGCGAAAACCATAGCTATCCCATTACGTGTTGGCATGATGTGCTTTGTTGGTATCGATATTCAATGTTTTCCCCTGAAAGTCTAATCAAAATCAATATCGAATATGGATGCTCGATATCAATATTCAATACGAAAAATGGTAAATAAAATATCCACTATTTGATGTAAACAAGTCAATATTTAATATTTATTCCAAATTTTCAATATTGATATTTGATATTTAGTAAAAATGTCAATATTCAATATGATATATCATCCCAACCCCGCGGTCCAGGGGTATCTTGAATTTCGACCCTCTGAGTGGTTGGATAGGTAGCAAATCTATAGGCTATATATTAGGCTTATAGGTTATAGGCTATATTCAATATATAGGCTTTTTCGGGGTGTAGAAGGAAGAAAGGGGAGAAAAATTGCTCAAAGTAAATGTAAAATAGCTCAAAATGGGAATACAAGAGCGCATAGTACTAAAAATAGCTGAAAATGAGCTAATGATAGGAACATAGGAAAATAAGGAAAAATAGGAACACGAACAAGTCATTTTGGAGGTGAAAATCTATAGAAGACTATGAAAAATAGCGATTTTGAGCAAAAATTGGGTATAGTTTCTTGAAAATCGCTACAGATAGGTAGATAGCTGGGCGATTTGGGGGAGATTTAGGGGCAAATAGCCCAAAATGTTGCCTCTGGGATAGATAGATAGCTGGGCGGTTTGGAGGGGGGTAACCCCCCCCACCCACCCCATTCGAGACCCCTGCAGCGGTCTCCCCCCTCAAATCAACTGCCTATCTATCCCAGAGGCCACAGTTATTTATCTCAAGGCGAAATTTTTGGCTACTATCCCCTGAGCCCCCCCCCCCCCCAAATCGCTCAGCACCTACCTATCTGGAGTGATTTTTGAGAAATTTTGACCCAATTTTCACTCAAATTCATTAATTTTATACCATTTTATTGTTTTTGGGCGAGTTTTTATAGCTGAGCGATTTGGGAAGGGGGGGGGGTGTTAGGGTTAGTAGCACAAAATTTTGCATCTGGAGATAGATAGATAGCTGAGCGACCTCTGGGATAGATAGATAGCCGGGTGGTTGTGAGGGCGGTAACCCCCGCCTACTGCCTGAAATTACTTTTCTTTAATTTCACACTCAACTTTTGCAGTTCATAAATTGCGATGACGTCCAGCGTGGAAGATGCTCAGTGGCGACAGTGTCGCATTCTAGCATACTGCCAACTGCAATGATTTCCTCACTCGCATGTGTGAGTTTTTTGTACATTTATGCCCCTTGAATATGTCCTTCCGCCCAAATTCTCCACCTATCTATCTGTCATCCAGCTAGCTTTCCAGTAAGCACCCTGCCAAAATTTTTCCCAAATCTATCCCTCTGGGGGAGCGCTTTCCTATCCTATCTATCCAACCCCCGGGGGGTCAAAACCTGGAGACCCCCTGATACCCATATGTGAAATTTGGGTGCATTTCATTACGAGCGCATCAGCATACTAAGTTTTTTTTGGAAAAGCGCCATGGCTCTGGTGCTAGCGCCAAAGCAAAAAAGCGCCATGTCAAAAAAGCGCCGTTTTGCTCTGGCGCGCTTGTCGCTGGGGTTAGAAAAGAGCCATGCCGTTTTTGGGCCTTGGCGCCAAAGTCCTGGCGCTCTTTCCAATTTTGTATCAAGTTCCCGTTTGAAATGAAATGGAGTCTCCAGTCTAATACATAGGGTATCTTGAATTTGGACCCTATGAGTGGTTGGATAGCTGAGCGGCCTTTGGGATAGATTGATAGCTGGAAGGATGGGGGGGGTCTTGTGGTGGTTCGATATATAGACTGTTTCAACGTGTAGAAGGAAGAAAAGGGAGAAAAATCGCTAAAAGTATGTGTAAAATAGGTCAAAATGGGTATACAAGAGCATATATTGAAACTAGCAGAAAATAGGTAAATAGGAACAAAAACTAGTATTTTGGAGGTGAAAATCTATAAAAAGGTATGAAAAATAGCGATTTTGAGCGAAAATTGGGGTATAGTTTCTCAAAAATCGTTCCAGATAGGCAGATAGCTGACCGATGGGGGGGAGGGGTTCAGGGGGTAGTAGCCCAAAATTTGCCTCCGGGATAGATAGATAGCTGGGCGGTTTGGGGGGGTACCCCCCCCAACTAGGGTGGCAGACGGTACGGCCTTGCGGTAAACCGTACGGTATTGTAAATTTTCTATTTTGCGGTAAATGGTACGGTACAATAAATCTTCAATTTTGTGGTAAACGGTATGGTACGGTAAATCTGAAAAGTGCGGTATGTGGTACGGTATGGTAAATTTCCGATTGTCAGAAATAAATTAATGCCGGACTACAGACAACTTTTACTTCATAAATTGACACCAAATTCAATGCCACAATTTGATAAATGGACTTAAGAACACAATAACAGTATGATGACATAAAATTCCATTACCCACAATGTAGGGGCTCGATATATAGGTTTATTCAAGGTGTAGAAGGAAGAAAAGGAAGAAAAATTGCTAAAAGTGGTGCAAAATTGCTCAAAGTATGTGAAATTTAAACGATAACAGCGTGTTGAAGCACATGGCTTGATTTTATAACCACATTATACTTATGTAAATCATGACTTATATCAATGAAATGAAAGGGCTTCAAATCAGGAATACAATGTGTTGTGAAATTTCCGCATAAAAAATTTCAAAACACCACATTAATTGTCATCAATAAATTGGCATATTTAAGGTCAATCAAGAGTCAAATTTACCGCATTTTATGCGGTAAATGATAGCGGTATGCGGTACGGTACGGTAAATTTTGGAAAATGCAGTACGCGGTATGGTACGGTAAATTTCTAAAAGTGCGGTAAACGGTACGGTACGGTATGGTAAATTTCCCTTAAATGTGGTACAGTACGGTACGGTAAATTCTGCCACCCTACCCCCAACCCCCCCCCCCCATTCGAGACCCCTGGTCTATTATGATGTTCCTTTGCAGTTGCGAGTGGAGTTTACTGATTCAGTGCCGTGTTTTGGCACTGTGCCAGCTGTGTGAAGCTTCAAATACCCTGCTTGCATGTGTGAGTTTATTTGCCTACAGGATATTTATAGATAGGTAGCTTTAATTTTTCTTGGTTGCGGTTTCGGTATAAACTGTTTTCAAGGGCAAGGGCCCATTCCGCATCAAAAACCATTCCGCACATGTGCCCATCCCGCAAATGTGCCCATCCCGCACACAGGTGATGCAACTTCGGGATGGGCCATGATGCGGAATGGGCACAAATACATGATGGGCATATGTGCGGGATGGGCTAGGTATCCCCCCCCCCCGCAGTCCGCACAAGCGTGATGTTACCAATCGCGGCCCAGGGGGGGGGTGATATGTGCGGGATGGGCTAGGGATTAGCGGGATTAGCGACCCGCAGTGTGGGGGGCGTACATGCGGAATGGGCCGCAGATTTTCATGAATGGCGCGGTGCGGCAAATCTCAAAAGGCACACCACAATAGAAGTGACACACAACAATGTGTTGCCCTTTGTTTTGCCGCCAAATCACTCCGCCAATCTGGGCTGGCGGAACAATGGAACAGCGAAGTAGCGTTGGGTTGGAAAAAAAACGTTTTTTTTTACTCAATGTTTTTTTATTAAAAAAACGTTGTTTAAAAAAACAACAACGTTTTTTTTAAATAAAAAAACGTTTTTTTTAAAAAAGCTCCCAGATATGACCTAGTGTCAACATATATAGGTATATCAGACAGTTGCCATACTCTGTGATGTTATATATGACCATATAATGGCTGTGGAGCCATGGGATAGCATTATAAGTGGTGATTTGTGCCAAAAATGTCCATTTCTTTGTCGACACGTTCGTATATCGCCTCATAGTCAAATGTTTGTGACTTCAGGTAAAGTTTGGCATGGAATAGTGATGAAACAAAGTTATAAAAGGAGGTTGTTACTTTGGGAGTGAAGTTACACACTGTGGGGGTACATGGAAGCACATTACCTCAATATTATATACTAGAGCAACATATGACAGCTTATTAACCCATGGTAGCACATAGAAATGGATACTTTGATACTAAAAGTGCCACAAAACGAATGAAAACTACCACCAATGTTAATTTGTGTGTGAAATTGCGCACTTGCGCGCAAAAATTTTGCAAAATACCTAGTGCTTAGTACTAAAAATTTCAGTTTTATGTTTTTTTAAATAAAAACATTTCGGACGTCGTTTTGTTTTTTTAAACATTTAAAAAAAAACGTTTATAAAACCATCGGCCAACCCTAGTTTCGGGTTTTGAGTTCCGGGTTCTTCAACACAATGCTAGCTGAATGTTCACTAGCGTTGTGTTGAAGAACCCGGAACTTGAAACCCGAAACCTGATATCGGGTTGATCAACCCAACGCTACATCGCTGTTCGGCCATTGTTCCATGACAATCAGGGCGGAACAATGGAACATCGAAGTAGCGTTAGGTTGATCGACCCGATATTGGGTTTCGGGTTTCGAGTTCCGGGTTCTTCAACACAACGCTAGTGAACATTCCGCTAGTGTTGCGTTGAAGTACCCGGAACTCGAAACTCGAAACCCGACATTGGGTCGATCAACCCAACGCTACTTCGCTGTTCCATTCTTCCGCCCACTTTGTTATGGAACAATGGCTGAACAGCGAAGTAGCTTGGGTTGAATGACCAAGAACAATGGGAAAAAAAACTGAAATAGAAAAGAGTTGTTTGCTGCGGGGGAGGGGGTGATTGAAAACACCGAATTTTTGTTGCGACAGTAAGTGGTAAGCGTGTGCTGCTCGCCCCCCCCCCCCCGGGCCGCGCTTGGTAACATACCACTTGTGCGGACTGCGGGGGGGGGATACCTAGCCCATCCCGCACATATGCCCATCATGCATTTGGGCAGTGCACTATTCCGCATCTAAACCCATCCCGCATGTTGACCCGGAACACAATTAATTATACATGGCATGTTGAAAATAGGTAATCAAACACATGACCTAGTTATTTTGAAGGTGAAAATCTATTAGAAGTATGAAAATTAGGGAATTTTGGTGAAAATTAGGGTAAAATAGCTCAAAAGCGCTCCAGATAGCTAGATAGCTAGGCAATTTGCGGGTGGGGAAGTTCAGGGGAATCTAGCCAAAGAAAAATTGCGCCAGGGTTAGATAGATAGCTGGACGGTTTGGGGTGGTGTTACCCACCCCCCTTTCTTACCCGTGCAGACATAATGTGTCTATACTGGGTCTACATGCGGAATGGGCTTTGATGCGGAATGGGCCCTAGCCATGCATTTGTGCCCATTCCGCATCATGGCCCATCCCGCAAGTTGCATCACCTGTGTGCGGGATGGGCACATTTGCAGGATGGGCAAAAATGCGGAATGGGCTTTTTTGTGGAATGCGACACTGTCGTTTTCAAGTGTAGGATAGGGCGGGCGGCTGGGGGAGGCCATGGGTCAGGGTCATCTTGAATGTCGACTAGGGTTCAAACGATATCACTTTTCGATATCGATATTCGATATTCGATATTTTTTTCAAAATTTTCGATATCGATATTCGATATTCGATTTTTTTTCAAATTTTTCGATATCGATATTCGATATTCGATATGGACCCTCGATATCGATATTCGATATTCGATTCTAAAAAATGGTTGATATTCGATATCGATATTTCGATATTTTTGATATTCGATATTTAGCTTTTGGTATAGCAAGGCATATTTCAAGCAGCATATTGTATTTTCATATGGTTGCAAACATGGTTGATTATCTCTTTACTGAAAAGTACAATTGATTTTAACAAGGTTTACAATGGTCAGAATGAGAAAATCAAAGAAAAAACATGACAAATCAAATTGTATCAGACAAACAAAAATTGGTAGATATTACAATTCATACTTTTAACCCAATTGTTTAAGGGCATGTTGGAAAAAAGCAGCATATCAGCATTTTCTGGCTTCAAATTTGAGGTAGGTAGTTCAGTAGGTATGTGGCCAAACCAAATACAAGAAATGTGGAGTAAGCACTCCAACAAAGATGACATTAAATACTTTACTTTTACTCATCAACTTAGATACTATAAGCAAATCAAATTATTAAATACTTTACTTTTACTCATCAACTTAGATACTATAAGCAAATCAAATTAATCACAAATATCTAGGGTGTCAACAAAAACTTTTTGGCGGAAAACGGAAACGGAAACGGAAAATTTTTTGCACTTGCCGGAAAACGGAAACGGAAACGGAAAAAATCTTGCACCTGCCGGAAAACGGAAAACGGAAAAATGAAAGGCCGGAAAACGGAAACGGAAAAATTTTGCTGAAATTATGCCGGAAACGGAAAAAATTTGCTGAAATTTTGCCGGAAACGGGAAAAAAATTGCAGAAATTTATCCAGAAATAAAAAAATTGCAGAATTCTTGCTAGAAATAGAAACAATTCACATAATTGAGAACCTGCATGCATGTTTACCAGTTTGGCTGAAACAGAAAACAGAGAATTGAGCCAGAAAATGAAAAAAAGTTGGAAAAAACAGACAATTGAGCCGGAAAACGGAAAAAAAGCGGAAAAACTTAAATTTTAGCCGGAAAACGGAAAAAAAGCAGAAAAACTTAAATTTTAGCCGGAAAACGGAAAATGAGCCGGAAAAACGGAAACGGAAACGGAAAAAAAATTTAGCAGCCGGAAAACGGAAACGGAAAAAAATTTGCCTGCGGAAACGGAAAACGGAAAGTTGACACCCTACAAATATCTCAAAACAAAAATGATAATTTACTCAAGGACATTATACAGGTTCGATATATCGAAAATATGGTCGATATTCGATATCGATATTCGATATTTTTTCAAAATTGTCGATATCGATATTCGATATTTGATATTTTTTCAAAATTTTCGATATCGATATTCGATATTCGATATTTTTTCAAAATTTTCGATATCGATATTCGATATTCGATATTAAAAAATGGTCGATATCCGATATTCGATACGATATATCGTTTGAACCCTAATGTCGACCCTCTGAGTGGTTGTGTAGATAGCTGAAAATTTTTCTGGGGGTTGGGGGGGGGGGGGGTTGTGGTGGTTTTTCGGGGCATAGAAGGAAGAAAAGGGAGAAAAATCGCTAAAAGTAGGCGTAAAATAGCTATAAAAAAGGTATACAAGTGCATTTAGTACTAAAAATAGTTCTGGTTCCTATTTGCCTATTTTTAGCTGTGATTTTGGAAGTGAAACTCTATAAAATAGTATGAAAAATAGCGATTTTGAGCGAAACTTGGGGTATAGTTTCTCAAAAATCGTTCCAGATAGTTGATAGCTGGGCGATTTGGGGTGGGGGTTCCCCCCAACCCCCCCTCCCATTCGAGACCCCTGCCATGCGCAGTATGAGGAATGGTAAATGTTTTCATCCCTTAAAAATGGCCGGGTTTGTTCATAATCAATTATCTATCTCTAGTCAGGTCTGGGTTTGAATTTTTGGGTCAATGCTGGGTGCCGTTGAAAATTTGGAGAAAGTTCTCCAGTGTTTCTCAGTTCTAGTTGTTTCTGGTAATGATGTAATCTGAAATTTTACCAGGATGTGGGGAATAATTGTTTGTGGTGTGTGTTTTTCTGGGTCTTAATCTCGTTTGTTTGCAGCTTGCCAGCCGGAGTTTATTGATGCAATGCCGTGTTTTGGCACTGTGCCAACTGAGTGATGCTGAAAACGCTCTGCTTGCATGTGTGAGTTTTCTTTGCATTTTGTCACAAGTTATAGGGTTCTCTTAAGCTTGTCACTTCGTTTACCTATTGGGTTTTTTAAATGGTAGAAGGCAAAAATGTTGGGAAATTGTTGTGTTTATTGAGTTAGAGCTTAATACATGTTTGGGGGCGATTTCGTGGTCTTTTTTCTTGCTCGAAATCACGCGTTTTTTTGCAGCTCGCGGGTGGAGCGGGTGCATTCAGTGCCAGGTTTTGGCACTGTGCCAGCTGCCCTCGTGCTGTATTCACATTCTGCGTTCCCGCGTGTTTGTTTTCTTTGCGTTTGTCAGGGGTTACCGGTATTTTGACCTTGGGGCGTTCACTTGCAACTTGTCTATTGACCTATCACTTACAAATTGATTTTTTGATGGCTTACTTGCCTCTTCACTTGCCGCTTGTGAAATTGTTTATCGCTTATAAGTTGCTTTTTTGCTGCGCCACTTGCAGAATTGCGCGGGGAATTAGGGTTCAAACGGGATTATGATCCCGATTTTTTGGAATTCGGCGTACCTAATTCCGAAGCCCCAATACGGAGTGCAAAATCTGAAAATTCCAATCCGATCCCTTGAATTTTCGTGAAGTGCGACTCCGATCCCGTGACCACAATCCCGATCCCGGAAGAATTTCCGTCGAATCCCGGGTCTATGGCATTCTAATGTGAAATCCTCTTAGAGGAATCAATTCCAATTAGAGAATCCCCAATACCCGAAAATTGTCCTAAATCCCGAGGACCTTGTCCTGTTCCCGATCCCAAACACAGACAAAAAAATCCCGATCCGAAAAGTCAATCCCGTTTGAACCCCGAGAGGAATGTCTTTATTTTTAAGAATTGGCACATGTTTTGTATGACATTTGTTAAGATTTCTGCTATCATTTTTTTAATAAATACTTTGTGGTTTGCTTACTTGGCGCATCCGAAGTATGCATCCAAAATTTTTCAGGTTAATAAATATCTCTTAGTCGATAGTCGCGAGCAGGATATTTTGCACATCGTTTCACCAGAGAAAATATTTCGGAAAGAAAAAAGCAGAAAAACTTTTTTTTTTGCTGGAACATTTCTTTTGTGTGACCATTTTTATTTTTTAATGATGACGTCATGGTAGGGTCGAGGTTTTATGTATTTAGGTCGTGTATGTATTTACATGTAAATGTACATTGTACATCTGTTTTAGTAGTGGTTTGAGGTTTAATAGTAAAAGCTAGGGTTGGAAAAAAAACGTTTTTTTTTAACTCGATGTTTTTTTTATAAAAAAAACGTTTTTTTTAATAAAAAAAACGTTTTTTTTTAAAAGCTCCCAGATATGACCTAATGTCAACATATATAGGTATATCAGACACTGACAATACTCTGTGATGTTAAATATGACCATATAATGGCTGTGGGGCCATGGGATAGCATTAGAAGTGGTGATTTGTGTCAAAAATATCCATTTTTCGTCGACATATCGTTCGTATATCGCCTTATAGTCGAATGTTCGTGACTTCAGGTAAAGTTTGGCACGGAATGGTGATCAAACAAGGTTATAAAAGGAGGTTGTTACTTTGGGAGTGAAGTTACACACTGTGGAGGTACATGGAAGCACATTACCTCAATATTATATATTACAGCGACATATGTCGGCTTATTCACCCATGGTAGCGCATAGAAATGGATGTTTTGATACTAAAAATGCAACAAAACCAATGAAAACAACCACCAATGTCAATTTGTGTGTGAAATTGCGCGCTTGCGCGCAAAAATTTTGCTAAATACCTAGTGCTTAGTACTAAAAATTTCGGCAGATGTTTTTTTAAAAAAAAAAACATTTCGGACGTCATGTTTTTTTTAAAAAAAACAACGTTTTTTTTATAAAAAAAACGTTTAAAAAAAAACATCGGCCAACCCTAGTAAAAGCCATAGCATTTTTCAGTCAGCTCTTTAACTGTGCATCGCATTTAAACCTTATGCTTTATTGTAGATTTTATGCAGAAATTTATACCGTGTAATTGTAATTAGGGTTCAAACGGGACCGCTGTGACGGTACATGGTTCGGCTAAAAGTCGGAACTAAAGTGGTCCCTGTCCCAGTCCCGACACCCTAGTTCTGGTCCCGGTCCCAACATTTGAAAAAAGCCAGTCCCGGTACTGACATTAGAAAATTTCCCATCCCAGTCCTGGTTCCAGTCCAGAAATGTGGTCTCGTTTGAACCCTAATTGTAATTGAAATGCAGAATTTTCACATTTGCATCATATTTACGCCATATTTTATGTCTGATTTGAATTTATTTTAGCTTTGGCTTTTTTGTACTGTTAATACTTTGCAGGGTTGCCTTACATAATTCATTTGTAGACTGTTGGCAGGGTATTTACTAAAGTACTAAACTTTTTCAAAGTATATGTAAATGTAATGTATGACTCAGCCCTGAGTGCAGAAAACGGGAAGTAAATATTTTTACTGGCACTAAATGTAAAAGTACTGAAAAGTATTTATGAGATAACTTAGAAATTTTGTATTTTATAAAATAAAAGTATCTAAAAGACCCATAAATACAATTTTCCAGCCCTGGTGGGTTGCTTCTTACCATTGCAGGAAAGCAGTTTGATATATGCTGATTTTGTACACATGAATTGGGTATTTTCTAGCGATGTTAAAAGCTGAACTTTTTTAAAGTATGTGTAAACCTTATTATTTAGGTACTTAACTGTATTTGAAATTCACTCCCCCCGCTCCTGAGTAAGAAAATGTAGATTGAACATTTCTTTATGTTGGACCAAATGCAAAAGCAAGTATTTTTCTAAAGTAGTACTATTATAGTACAAGTGTTTCTTTCTGAGTATTATTCCAATTAAGTGCTTTAGCAATTCATGAACATTTAGTAATTTTTCTGCTTACAAATTATATATTTCGCAACACTTACAAGGTACACTTTCCAATATGTTTACCAAATCTTCAAAAAGTTCGATTTTTTCACCAAAATCCACAGTGAACCAACTTCAGTAAGTAAGTAAGAGTGGGTACAACTAGGGTTCGAACGATATGACTTATCGATATCGATATTCGATTTTTTTCTGAAACTCAATATTCGATATCGATACGATATGGAACCTCGATATCGATATTCGATATTGAAAAATGGTCGATATTCGATATTGCATAGCAAGGCATATTTCAAGTGGCATATTGTATTTTCATGTGGTTGCACACATGGTTAATCATCTCTTTACTGAAATGTGAATGGTACAAGTGATTTTCAAAGGATTACATCAGTCAAAAGTAGAAAATGGAAGAAAAACATGATGAATCAAAGTGTATCAGGAAACAACAATTGGTAGATATTACAGTTCATACTTATAACCAAATTGCCCTTTGCATGTTGCAAAAAATAGCATATCAGCATTTTCAGGCTTCAAATTTAGCACTCCAACAAAAATGTCATTATAAATATTGTACTTTTACTCATCAAATAAAATACCATAAGTAAATCAAATCAATCACAAATATCTCAAAATGAAAATAATAAGTTTAAATAGGGACCAATACAGGTTCGATATATCGCAAAAATGATTGATATTTGATATCGATATTCGATATTTTTTCAAAATTTTCAATATCGATATTCGATATTTTCTCAAAATTTTCGATATCGATATTCAATATTAAAAATGGTCGATATCCGATTCGATACGATATATCGTTTGAACCCTAGGTACAACTAGGGTTGGCCGATGTTTTTTTTTAAACGTTTTTTTTACAAAAAAAACGTTGTTTTTTTTAAAAACAACATGATGTCCGAAATGTTTTGTTTTTTTTAAAAACATCGACCGAAATTTTTAGTACTAAGCACTAGGTATTTTGCAAAATTTTTGCGCGCAAGCGCTCAATTTCACACACAAATTGACATTGGTGGTTGTTTTCATTGGTTTTGTGGCATTTTTAGTATCAAAGTATCCATTTCTATGTGCTACCATTGGTTAATAAGCCGTCATATGTTGCTGTACTATATACAATTGAGGTAATGTTCTTCCATGTACCTCCACAGTGTGTAACTTCACTCCCAAAGTAACAACCTCCTTTCATAACCTTGTTTGATCACTATTCCGTGCCAAACTTTACCTGAAGTCACGAACATTTGACTATAAAGCGATATACGAACTATATGTCGACGAAAAATGGATATTTTTGACACAAATCACCACTTATAATGCTATCCCATGGCTCCACAGCCATTATATGGTCATATATAACATCACAGAGTATTGCCACTGTCTGATATACCTATATATGTTGACACAAGGTTATATCTGGGAGCTTTTAAAAAAAACATCGAGTTAAAAAAAACGTTTTTTTTCCAACCCTAGGTACAACAGGTACTTTTTCAGATGTTAATGTATTTAATCATGATACATATTTTATCATGAGGACAGTTATGATGGAAAGCTACCTATTTACTGCATACCCAGCCATTTAAAATTGATGCTTTTGGTTGGAACAATTTGTTTGTATTTTTTTCAGTTGAAAGTTGTTCCAAGGGACTGAGTTCTACCTGCGAGCTGCTATGGATTTGAAAATATGGTTTGTTTTGATTTTAATTTTTTTATTTTGGTGGGATATGGTAGGTTTTGTTAAGTGCGTGGTCAGTGTACTTGGTAATGTGAGAAAATAAACCCCGTGGGGGTGCTCTGGGATCTGGGGGGGGGGTGGGGTTGCCCCCAAAATCTGCCATCTATCCTGGCGGCCGCTCAGCTATCTATCCGAGGCAAACATTTGGCTACTACTCGATTAGCCCCCTCCCCCAAATTGCTAAGCTACCTATCTGGAGCAATTTTTGCTCAAAATCGTTTAGTTTTCATACCATTTTATAGTTTTTCACCTTCAAAATCGCGGCTTTCGTCGTTTATATACCAATTTTTAGTCCATTTTGGCTACTTACCCTATTTACTCGAATAATTCCCCTGGGGAATTATTTTTCTGTCAGATATTTTTGAGGGGGGAACTATTCGATGGGGGGAATTATTCAAGTGGGGGAATTATAATTCTGTCACAATTTTCAAACATGCATCTATCACACTACATACACATTTTGTCCTTGTCGCTAGTGCTAGTGTACATTCTATTGCATCTTTGCTCACCGGATGTTCAACATTTGAAGTCTCTACGGATCAAACCAGACAAAAATCGTTTTTTGGTTGACTTCATCGATCGTTTTTGAAGGATATTGTTGTTCTATCATTGGGGAGGGGGGAATTATTCAAGTGGGGGAATTATTTTTTCCTCAATTGTCTAACAGGGGGGAACTATTCGAGGGGGGGAATAATTCAACTGGGGGGAATTAATCGAGTAAATACTGTATAACATGTTTTAGCGATTTTTCCCCTTTCTGCCTTCTATACACTGAAAAAGCCTATGTATTTTGCCCCCGTGAGCCCCCCCAGCCCCCAGCCCCCACCCCCCGAAAAATTTTCATCTATCTATCCCTCCGGATTTTAGTTAACAGCATATTATGACGTTTGACACTATTTTACACTCTACGGAGTGTAATAGTGGCCAATGGGTCTAGTTCCAGGTAATGTAAAATTCTCTCCATTGTGTAATGACATGTTTGTATTTATGTATTGCATGACATTTGGCATGTTATTGTGTAATTTGAATGATTCTTGACACATTGCGTTACATTTGACATTTTACAAGGTATTTACTTACATGACTTTTGACACTTTGCATGACATTTGACATTTACCAGGGTATTTTACATGACTTTTTACACTGGGGGCAGTCCCAAGCCCTGTAAAGTGTAAAGTAAAGCATCAAATGACAATTCTCATCCAAAATGTAAAGTAAAGTGTCAATTGTGTAACCAAACCTCATGTTTTTGTGTCCAAATCTTTTGTCGAAAAATAATATTTGGATACAAAAAGTATGGTTTTGATACACAATTGACACTACTTTACATTTGACAGTTTGCATGACAATTGACACGTTACATACTTTGCATTTGATATTACATTTGACACTCTCCGTTACATTTTACATTTTACAGAGCATTTAGATGTCGTTTGACACCTTGAGTGACATTTGACATTTTCCTGTGTATTTTGCATGACCTTGACAGTTAGCAAAAGAAAAGTAAAAAAGTAATTTCTCTTCGCTCTTGCCATTTTATTTCTGAATTCACTTCGCTTTTGCCATTTTTCTTCTCACTTCTCCACTTGCGGAACTAGTCCCAGCATAGATCGCAATAATGTGCCTACACACACTAGTTTTCACCATGACTTTGTGTGAAAACTGAAATTTTTTCAAATGCAAATTAAAAATCACGGTTGAATGATTTGATTTGATTTAAATTTGAGTTTAAATAAATGATAGTTAAACTTTGAAAATTTGAAAACTCAAACACATAAAGCATACAAAATGAGTAGGCTGGATGTGGCCATGTGGCCATTTCAGTTTTCACATCGGTCACCGTGAAAACTAGTGTGTGTAGGGCCATTGGAAATTTTAATTACACTGTTCACAATGTTTTTTAAAATTCAAATCTCAATTTCACAAGCCTGCAGCAATACCATTAAAACAAATTTATTATGAGTCATGGTTTGGGAGAAACTTGATACAACACTCCATTTACAGTGTAAAGCATTTACATTAATGTGTTCAGAAGTAGCGTTGGGGAAACGCCCAAAAACTTCAATAACTTTGAGTATACTCGGCGTACATGATACTCTGCCCTCGCACTGATTTATGTCTCGTGTTGGAAGTGTGCCAATGATGATTACATCATGCGATTCCAGTAAAAAAATGCAAAAAATTCATCGATGTGAATGTGTTAATGAATAACATTATAACAATGATCAATCTTGTCAATTTTTATGAAACTCGCACGCGTTAACCTCGTTGGCACACTTCCAGCGGGAACCAGGCGTGCAAGGTGTAAAGTAACCGGAGTATAGCAGAAATATTTCCAAATGGCTAATGGTTTATCTTTTTTGAAAAAAGGGGTACCTATCGTTCCAGTTCCTCTCAAAAAGTGTCAAATAACACCTTAAAGTGTCAAATGTCATGTAAAATGCCATTCAAAATGTCAAAAGTTCAGTAATAATTTTTTAATTGGTATTTCACATTACATTCCAATTTACATGGTGCGAGACTGTACCATGGCCTATTCCTAAAGCTGTCATGTGACAAGAAAAGTGGTATAAGTAAAGTTATAAGTGACAAAATACCTAAGTGCAAGTAACAAGTATAGAATGACAATACACAAGTTGATAAATTGAAATATTTGCCACTTAAATGACCGTTTTCTACTCTATTTACTGCGCCAAAACTAGCGCCATTTCCAAGGCGTTTACACCATTTCCATGGCGTCATAACATTTTACCGCCGCTATCCCATTACACATAACCACAGCATTGTTATGAAATTAAAAGCTTCAGGTAATAATGTGGCTTAGTGCGTTTAGCTGTTTTACCTATATATTGTTTATATTATTTGCAAATTGGGCAGTGCTTTAGCTAGCATGGCACTTGTTTGTAGGCTCGAATTTTGTAATTATTCGGATATTTTCGGTGATTAGTCATATTTGTAGATTTTTATATTGTCAACTTTTATTTTGGTATTTTTCCGTCCCGAATGAGGAAATTCGATTCGCTACTTAAAAAGACTTTTTATGCAACATCAGGTGCCAATTTTTTATTTCGTTAAGTTAAAAAATGAGATGTCTGTCAAGTGAACTTGTCAGTTGTCAAGTATTATCGAATCAAAATAAAAATACTTGTCACTGCTAACTTGTTATTTGTCTTACCGCATAAAATCCGTTTTTTTGTCAATTCTCTATGTGCTGAGTTGGCACAAGCTCCAGATAAACTGTCAAGTGCCACTTTCAAAAGTTTCAAATTCGTATTCAAATTAAGCCAGCTGGAAGAGTCCTGCACCATGTAAAGTGTCATGTCAATTGCCAAATAGCAGGCATCAAATCGTAAATCAAAATTTAAAAAAGGAAACGAAATTTTTACCGAACGTTTGATATTTTTCTACAAATTGACAAATTTGCATGACATTTGACACTACTTTAAACGGTGCGGGACTGGCACCTGTGCACAAGGACGTAGCCAGGGGGGGGGGCGGCCGCCCCCCCCCTTCCCGGGCCGGACCGAAAAATGTGCCAGAAATGGCACTTTCAGAAGACGATTTTGTCGACAGTTTGAAAAATTTTTGCGCGCGAGCGCGCATCTTCCCTTCACAACATATATTTTCGGCTGACCGGTCACCGCGGCCTCAAAGCCAGTGAAAATGGACTCAATTCGTGTCCATGTCGCTCTATATGCTTGTAAAATACAGACGTATACTGCTGTTTTGGCGCCAATGGCGCCATGGCGTGGCGCCAACGACTGGCGCCAGTGCCATGGCGCCATTTCCCTACAACAGGGGTAAAATTTTAGGGGGGGGGGCGCCGCCGCCCCCCCCCCCGTTCGCCGGGCTCTGTATACAATCCGCCCCCCCCCCCCCGCTCAAAAATCCTGGCTACCTACGTCCCTGTCTGTGCATCCTCATTTTTTCTCAGCTTTTTGCATTGACGCTGAATAACACCAAAGTCTTGCACTAAAATCTACCGTATCCCATCTGAATAATGAATTGGCAATATTTCATAAAAATATATACATTGTTGAGTTGTTTTTCTCAGATGGCTGCACTCATAAGGACGGTAATTCTGGTTTCCTTCTTCTGGAAAAATGGACATTTTTCAGGTGTGTTGACATTTTTCTCAAGGTTTTAGAAATTTGAGTTTTAATTTAAAACATAAAGTTTTGCATGCTGCTAAAATTTTATGAATTGGTGTTATTATATGCATATCAAGCTGGACTCAAACAGATAAGAATTTTTTGGAAGATTCATTTTTAAAATTTTCATGTGGTCAATCATTGGAAAAAGCGCAGTCGATCTGAAAGAAATTCCGGAAGTGACAAAGGGACAAAAGTTCTAAACAATGTCATTTTGAGTTGGTCCGTTAAGTGGCAAGTAAACAAAAGTCGAGCATTTCTATTTACAAATTTACTTGTCACACTTGCCAGTTGACGTCACCCATAAAATAACTGGTCACTTTAAAGTTCACTTATCACTTGGCTCACGACTTGACTCAATTGACTAGACTGAACAAAATGCATACAGCGCTCCATAAAACATTTATTCTCTTGTCATTTTTTTTCGCCAAGTAGCATTTCGTCACGCAGAAACATGCGATTGTGCCGGTTCGTCATACGGCAAGGACATGTGGACGGGGGACATCAAATCACCCAGGTGCCACTCCCAGACCCTGTAAAAAGCCCTGTAAAATGTCAAATGTGATGCAAAGTGTCAAAAGTCATGTAAAATGCCCTGCAAAATGGCAACTGCAGTTGCCATTTTACAGGACATTTTACATGACATTTGACACTTTGCATCACATTTGACACTTAACATGGCTTTTTACAGGGTCCGGGAGTGCCCCCAGCTACCCGGCAGCATATTGTAACAATTTAGAGTGTACATGGACTGTGGAACCCTCAGACAGCAATGATATGGCCATAAAAATTGATTTTGAATATTTCAACACAGAAAGAACACATGATTATTTGCTGATGATATTGAATGTGCCCAGTGACACAGCTGGGGATCCCATGAGGAATATTTATACTGAACGGTTTGTTATTTTTGTGGGTGGGTAATTATGGAAAAAAATGGGAAAATGTGAGAAATGGTTCACCTCGATAAGTGGTGTAAAAAGTGCCTAAACATTGGCACCAAGTGCTATGGGGCTGTTCTCTAGGCTTATTGTGCCAGCGGTATTATCATTTTTTGTCATGTCTCTGGGTGTCTTTTCATGTCATCATGTCTCTGGGTGTCTTTTTCAAGTGGAGTGGTTTTTTTCAATATTATTTCCCTGTTTCAATTCCAATGCATTTACTACACATCACTCACAATTTGCTATTTTCAGAACTTTCAAATTTTTGTATCCAAAACCTTTGTTTCAAAAATTTCACTCACTCCATTTTTTGCCCAGTTTGTCCGGTGCCGCCGTGCCCAGTACACCATTCGTCACACCACCCGGCGCTGGCGTCACAATGCAATTCGTCACGGATGGTTCCGTCACAATGGGTGGATTTTTCGCCTCATTCACTAGGTTTAACGGTGTGTGGCTGGTTTTTTTAGGGGGGAGGGATCTTATCAGTTCAAAAATGACAGAAAATTGAAATGATGAAAAATTAAATTTTGTTCATTCCCGTGGCTAAAACCCTTTGTAAGCTCGCTGTAAACTGACTGTTTCTAGAAACTGAGAATTTGGGTAAGTGGCAGAAAAAATAACTAGAATGACCCCACTTTATGACATTTACCAGATGATTTCATTTGACAAACAAGGAATTCTGAAAATGTCAAAAACGGAAATTGAACAATTTTTCAAAAAAAAAATTCCCCAAAGTTTTCAGTTTTCATCAGGAATCAGTTTATTGAGTGAACTTACACAGGTAAATACTAAAAGCAATTACAGTGGTTCATTCACAACTAAATGAATTGCACCAAAATGCTGATTCATAAATTTTTTGAACCCCCCAAAAAAGTACAAAATCTATTTTCCAACCTCCAAACACACAACAACAACCAAAACATCCATTTCCACAGTCAGCGAAAACCGAGCTAGTTCATGCCCACAAGCATTCTACGAAGCCCCGCCCCATGGGAGACTAGACGTGTCCTCTGCGGGCTTCCCCAAAAGGGGCGGAGTTATGCGATGTTACTATGTGATTGAGAGTGGACAGGTAAGGGGGGGGGGGGGGTCATAGGCGGCGAAAGGTGCCAATTTGTGCTTGTGACATTCACATAAGCCAAAATTTCACCTTGTGACACCTTTTTATCAGAGCCCTTATGTGAAGTTGGCAGTCAGCCAAAAAATTTAATCGCTGTAAATAGAAGTAAAATTGGCTAAAAATAGGTGTATAACCATGTATATAGATTCAAATAGTGATTATAAAGGCAAAAATTGGCAAAATAGAACAGATTTTGGCAATTTTGGCCTAATTTTGAGCTTCCACTCTCATTTGTACAGGGGTGGGCATTTTCAGTTACCGCTGGAAAAACGCGATAGCTTGAGCTACGGTTGAGCTATCACAGTGAAATTTTAACACAATAGAGTAGACTTCATAGGACACCTATTCTGAAGTTTGCAACCCAAACGGCCACATTTTGGGTGAGTTGTGGAACACACAGTTTTTAGTGTAATTTTGTGACATGACCCCCCTTATCTCGGGACTGCGGGACTGTTTGAGAAAAAAAAGAATTTTGTCGTAGCCCCAACCCCAAACCACAACATATTTACTCAAAGGGCATCAAAATCAGTCAATGTACGACAGAATGGGACGACACCAAAGACCGGTGACCCCCCCCCCTCAAATGCCACCCTCGATTTATCCTATCGGTCACGCCAAGTCACAAAATTACACTAAAAACTGTGTGTTCCACAACTCACCCAAAATGTGGTCGTTTGGATTGCAAACTTCAGAATAGGTGTCCTATGGAGTCTACTCTATTGTGTTAAAATTTCACTGTGATAGCTCAACTGTAGCTCAAGCTATCGCGTTTTTCCAGCGGTAACTGAAAATGCCCACCCCTGTACAATACACGCTTGTGAATGTCACAATGGGCCCCCACACGCTAGTTGACATCGACACCAAATGTCAACTGGTGCCGATCTCGATTCAAAGCTTGCTGACGAGCCGACGATCGACGTTCAAACGCATGCTTTGAATTGGGAACGGAACCAGTTGACATTTGGTGTCGATGTCAACTAGCGTGTGTGGGACCAATGTGACAGTGAAATTACTGCTTGTGACACCAAAAATCCCGCTTGTGACATTCACACGCGTACAAGCACTAATGCCGCCTATGGGGGGGGTGGGGTATAACAAAAGTGCCTGTGCGAATAGGATATGGGGGCAGTCCACTGTGTAAAGTGTAAATTAAAGTTTCAAATGTGATGTAAACTGTCAATGTCAAATGATTTTATTAGTGAACTTTTGGCATTTTGCATGGCATTTGACACATTTCTATGACCTTCACACTTTAAAACGGCTTTAAACACAAGAAAACCATTGAACTTAACCCAGATCTACAAAAAAACACAGGTCTCATTAAAATTTCAAAAGCGTGTCTCAATAATTGTGAAAAATGCGCCAAAATTAACACCCATCACACATTTTCCTATCACTATAAACACTCAATTTTCCCGCTACAGGAGGGTCGTTCAGTGAAATTGACACTTCGAGATTTCAAATCATCTGGTGCGGCTGAAGCCTGGCGCCTATATGAAGCAGATCAGAATGTGACTGCGATCACTAGACCTGTACGCAGGTAAAGTTCTTTTTTCTCGGATTCGAAGACTACCGTATTTCCACGAAATACCCCCCATCCCCCTCGAAATACCCCCCCTCAAAATGGGCACTATGAATTTGTGGTCCGGGAAATGCATAACAGACGTTCAAAACACTTACTGTGTTACGTTAGAACATCGTGGCTACCATCTACATCCTTATATAAGGCTGTAAAAGCTTATAAATGGTGGTTATTGTTCCATTTTTCACGTTTTTCTCTCAAAATTGTCACTCTGAAAAAATAAACCCCCCGGGGGGTAATTCGAGGAAATACGGTACTTCTAGACACTGTAAAATGTCAAATTTTCTTTTACTTTTTAGCGGTCATTTGACATTTTACATGACACTTTGCATGAAATTTGACATTTCACAGGGCGTTATACAGTGTATGGGAGTTGCACCTGGGGGCAGTCCAAATATAATTTTATCCAAATACCGTATTACCTAGAATTAACCCCCCCCCCCCCCCCTCAAAATGGGCTGGGGACATAATAAACCCCCCTCGAAATACCCCCCCCCCCCCAAATACAGTGTAAATGGCATGTACACGACAAATACCACAGTGTGTGAACTGTATTATGCAGAACAAACGTTAAAACAAATGACTGAGTGACGTTAGGGAAGGGTTTATGTGTATATACAGTTGTATATGCCTATAAACACTCACACGACTCTGACAATGTTGTATTTTTCTACATCTGAGTATGGGGAGTTTCGTAAAATTTCTGGCGGAATAATAGACCCCCCTAGAATAAACCCCCCTCGAATTAACCCCCCCTCAAAATTTGCTGGCGAAATAATAAACCCCCTTGGGGGTATTTCGAGGTAATACGGTATCCACAAAATTTGTCCACATTGCCGCATGTGCACTTGAAAATTGTGCCGTGACCAGGGGCATTCTAGATTTTGACCCTCCGGGGGGTTGGATAGATAGCTGAGCGGCCTCCGGGATATTTTGACACTGTTCACATAGTAAATTGTACTTAATTTACATTTTACAGAAGGTTTTTTTACAGTGGGGGTGAAATGTACAAAAAACACATTTTCAGGATAAAATTGTTGAACATTCAACATCAAAATTAAAATGCCGCTTCCCACCCACCCATGCAATGTGTGCTTTCATTGAAAATTGTAAAATTAGTGTAAATTATCTGGTAAAAATGCTTGGCTTTGGTGGGAAAATCTAAAGTTCACAGTTTTGTTTTAAAAAATTAACCCTAAAATTAGAAAATTGTCACAAAAACTTCCTCACAGAGCCCACATAGGTAACCTAAGGGGATGGGCCATGTTGGATGTGAGGATCACAATGCTGGGGAACTTTGGTGCTACGGTGCTACGTTGGATCCAAAGTTCAACATAAACAGGCATAAAAAATCAAGAGCACCGAAATGTAACGTCAAACGTCAAACAATAGATAGATAGCTGGAACAAGTTGGGGAGGGGGGCGGTTGCGGGGGTTCGATACATAGGCTTTTTCAAGGTGTATAAGGAAGAAACGGGCGAAAAATCGCTCAAAGTAGCTGAAGAATGGCTAAAAATAGGTATATAGGCACATATAGTACTAAAAATAGCGAAAATGGGCAGTTAGATACATGAACTAGTGATTTTGGAGGTGAAAATCTATAAAAAGGTACGAAAAATAGCGGTTAGGGGATAAAAGTGTATGTGCATAATCGCTGAGCGGCCTCCAGGAGAGATAGATAGCTGGGCGGTTTGGGGGGGGGGTAACCCCCCACCCCCCCCCCCCTGTCCTACCCCTGACCGCGACCCGTCAACTAAAACCTGAGTTATCATTTAAAAAACTAGTTGACACCCAGTATGCGTATAATTCACACAGGTATTATTCGAGGAGTGGGCTATTTAAGCGCATTATTTTCTTCAAGTCTATTTTTTTCAAATGAAAATTTCCACACCGGAAATAACCCCTCGCAGCATAACCGATGCAAATGAAGTCACTTTGCCAATGGAATACATTTCGAGGGGCCACCGTTTGATGATCGTACATTCGTTGGCGTTTTCCACTGGAAATGGGGGGTTCAGTGCCGTAGTTGAGAGGACTGACAGCCGTTAGAATTACATTTCGATTTGCTGTTTTTTTATTTTGTTTTTTTTTGGGAATTTTGGTTTATCTGGGCTTTTGTCCACTGTGTTTGTTGTGATGGAAGTTATAGGTACATACATTGGGTATAAGGGCACCTTTTATAAAGCGACAGGTAAGAAATTTTCTTGGAACCGTGCCAAAAAATTAAATGGGAATACGGATAGTGATAATGCTGAAATCATGCAAATAATGACAATTACAACAGTGAAAATAGAATTACAATGAAACTTCCACACAATAAGTGAAATAAGTTTTGTGATTAATAGAAGGGCACCCTCAAAACAATGACACAGAACAAAAATTTCTTCAATGACAAGAAATACAGTAAAAAGATCACAAAAAATTGCCAAAAAGCTTGTTTTTGAACCACAATTTTCGCGCGCAGCGTGTTTATGTCTGGACGCATCGCGGACAATTCGTAGCCCCAGAGAAATGATTTCTCCCGGGTACCCGAATCAACATTACTGCGACGATCTGAATTGTTCGTTTTTGACACATTTCATTATTTCACTGCGATTCACATGGAAACAACAAGTTACAAATTGATAAGTAAATTGACAAGTAATAAATCAATTACTTAGTGGGACTAAAGGGGTCACTCGGTACGAGCCCGTGCCATCCGACATCTAAACCCATCCCACATCTAGACCGACCGCACATCTAATTTTGTGTCATCCGTGTCAGGGGGGGGGGTAACCCCACCCCAAACCGCCCAGCGATCTATCTATCCCTGGGCAAATTTTTGGCGCTACTTTCCCCTGATAGATTTTTACCTTCCAAATCATTAGGTCATGTGTTTTATTGCCTATTCTCAGCATGCCGGGTATAATTAAATGTGTTCCGTGTCCCAGTCTAGATGTGGGATGGGTTTTGATGTCGGTTAAGCATGGCCCACTCGGTACGAGTATTTGTCACTTGTCAGCTGAATACCGTAAATGCTCCAATAAGGCGACGGTCGGTTTATTGTTTTCAGCACATTTTTGGGGGTCGCATTATTGGAGGGGTCGCTTTATTGGAGAGGGTCGTATTGTATTTTTCAAAAAATCAACTTTTCATTCAACGCGTATGAGCATGGCACCGTAAAGCAATAGGTAATCACATCAAAGCCACAAAATTCTCAAAATACTTAATATTTGGGTTCAACGATATCAATTAGCGGCGTCCGAAGATAGCGACATCGTTTTTCTTTTTCTTTTTAAATTTTTCTTTGGGGGTCGAATTATTGGAGTGGGTCGGATTATTGGAGAGGGTCGCTTTATACTTACACGACGTGCCAAAGGGGGTCGTACAATTGGAGAGGTCGCTTACTTCGAAGGGTGTCGTCCTAATAGAGCATTTACGGTATCAGCTATAATATCAGCTGAATAAAACCTTTACTTTTACAACCTTTACTTCCTTGTCATTTGTCCAATAGCAAAATTGGCACTCAAAAATTGCTTTATAACTCGACTGAGTTTTTCAAAGAGCTCCCATAGCTATAGACGACATTGCTTCTAAAAGTCGATAACTCCAAACTTCCAAAATTCAGTTAAGCACGGAAACGGCATCTAGAATTCTAGGTTCCGCACATTTTTCACCATTTTCCAAATTGCAATACTGGCAGAGACGCCATTTTATCAAAATCGATTTTTGGAGTTATCGACTTTTTTAAGTGGACACGCCTCAATACTTTTTTCACGCCCTCTATCAACTTTCAACTTTCGCGATTTTTCCAATTTCAAGGTCAATACCAATTGGAATGCGAACCGGGTCAATTCGCCCGATTCGTAGTTCACGATTTCGCAACTGAACAGAGAGTCGATAAAGTGGAGATTTTCGACAGGAATCAAAATTCTATACCCGGTGGGGATTCGAATGCTACCCCGATGTTAAGGTGAGATGATTTTTTAGGGTGCCTTTTTATTCAATTATTGAAATTGAGTGGGTGGTTTGGGAAATTAGCCGTACTGTGTCTAGAATTGAATTTTTTAAAATACAAAAATGACAAATGTTACAAACACTTGTTCCAGTGTGCGCTTTGGAGTTTTTTTTGCATTTTTACTATATATCTCGCCAGTTTCTGAAGTATGCTCATATTTAAATATATTATACAAATGCTCACTTGACGTAGGCCTAGTAGTCATGTAGACCCGCCAGTCATGTATATTAGGGGTTGTTAGCGGCAGCAGGTTTACGTGGTAAGTACAGTACACAGCGTGGGTCGCTGTGTGTGTGATGTCGCATTGTTTTTGTCACTCTCTTGATTATATGCCCAAAGATAAATTGAAAAAATCAGAAATGAGATGTTGCGCATTTGAGTTGTTCAATTTTTTGAGTGGTGTCATCAAAATAGTGACAAAACAATGTGCTTCTACATGACTAGCGAGTTTACATGACCAGTAGGCCTAGTTATAAATATGTCATCGTATTCACAAATTTTTTGAAAAGTCATTTCACACATTTATTTCACAATAAATATCACATTTAAATTACCCGGAAAAATTCCAGACTCACAGGGGAGGGTTTCTCCGGCGAATCGCTCACAGCCAATGGACCCAGGGCCGCCTTCCATTTTACAACTGACCGCTCTGTGACAAACACTGGGTACAATGTGTCTTTTGAGTGCATTACTAGAGGTGGGTGAAAATTGTGAAATGCTTGGGTTTTTTGGATTGGGATTTTTTATTTAAATGTTGAATGAGACCATCCAATAAAATACATGTCATCCGAAATGCGCAGTGTAAAGCGCAATGTAAAGTTGGCACTGATCCAAAGAAATGAAACACTTTTCCATTCCGTTTATACAGTAGCTAGCATCGAAAGTTAACAGAACTGATAAATAAGATTTGAACACAATTGACTTTACCAGAAAAGTCATTTGTCGATTATTTGCTCCTGGCAGAAATCAAAAACGTTTAATTTGTCATTCAAATGGCATTTGAAACAAATAGGAAGTTTCGGAAATGTGACCTGTAAAATAGCCTGTAGATAAGTCACTCAAATTTACAATTACCCCCCCCCCAAAAAAAAAATAAAAAAATAAAAATTACCCGCCACTCAGAATGCACGTGCCCCAGTCCCCAGCCGCAATCGTTCAATGAGGAATCAGGCACTGTGAGCTATGAACACCCGAGAACTGGCTGCCAGTACATTGACTGTTTGTATGTTTTGACTCAGCCCAATAATGATAGAAGGTAGGTTAGGGGGGTTGACTTTTTAGTAATGTTGTGGACTTGTGGTTCAGAAAAGTGATTAAAAAATGTGCCAAAATTTTATGCTTGGCATTTTTTTGTTTCATGGCAATTTTAAGAGGGACCACATCATGTGTCAATGGTGCCGCAGCTACATAAATAACTACAGGAGCCAGCCAATGGCATAAATACTGGTATATTTTGCTGCGGTGCCAATTGACAGCAACATGTGCTCATTGTCATTGAAAAATTGCACCAAGTTGAAACTTAGTTGAACTACCCCCAACACCCCTTGGAGACCCCCGCGCATTGCTCATTGAGCCCCCCCCCCCCACGGTGATGGATGGGCAATTGCCATAAAATGAGCAGTAGATGAGCACTGGGTAAAGATGAACACAGGTCCTTAGTCCTAATGTCCAAAAACATCAAAAAATTGCCCACCAAAATACCCAGATACCATCTAATCATGAATGTGACCCTGACCCCAGTGGAACCAAATGGCTACCTATTAATTGCACCTTCAGATGAGAATTCTAGAAGGGCAAGGGTTTCAAGACCACTGAAATTGAGTGCACAGACCGCAGACCATAGGGTCACATATAATAGGGCACAACATATTAGGATACAAGTGAGTGAAGAACATTTTTGGGGGAATTCTTCTTACTAGGTAGTTGGTGTTGTCAATAACATAGCTTTTTGCTGCCATGTAGTTAGTTGGGATTATTACCAACCTGTTTGTTCACTATGTGCAAAATGTATCTCACCCTTGCTGGGAATTGAACCTGGGACATTTTACTGCACAGATAAATGCTCTAACTGACTCACAGCAAAAAAAAAGATGCGCGGTGAAGCGTCATGAAGTGTCTTCACGCCAACGCTTCCCGACGCTTCACCAAGCTGCTCTGCACTTCCACACGCTTCACAAATATTTTGTGAAGACACTACACGCTTTTAATATGGTGCTGACACGCAAATGTATACGTGCGTGAAGCGTTTGGCGGCGCGAAGCAGCGTGAAGTGTCTTCACATTTTTGGAAACGTGTGAAGCGTTGGTGAAGCTAGGTGAAGCGTGTGGACGACACTTCACCACAAATTTCAGCATTCTTGGTGAAGCGTGTGGAAGTGCACCGCTTCACGCGCATCCAACCCGCTTCCCGACGCATCACACACGCATTTTTTGCTGTGACTGAGCTACCACAGTGCACATTTTTAGTACCAAAATGCATGTGCAGCTGCAGCTCTGCTGCAACTATAGAGCATTAATGCATCCTTCCATGTCTGATAATTCATTACCACCACATAAATATCACTTACAGTACCATGCATCAACTGAAGCAGACACTATTCCCAGAAATGCTGGATTCAATATCATCTACCAATGGCTTGAAAGTTTGTTTCCTCTTTAAGAAATTTTAACATGATAACCAACAGTGACATTTAGAATACACTTATCTCCAACATTTGGCAGGATGCCAGTGTGGTGAGCAAACACTCACAGCTGAGGTGGGAGAGTTGAAAATTTTGACCAGTCCAGATTATCCCAGGGCATACTGTGAACTGTTGGATTGTAATTGGGTTGGTTTTTGTGAATTTTTATTGGTTTTTAAGTGGAAGTTTTATGAACTGACTCATATGATGTAGCTTTTTGTATTGGATATTTGGACGTTTTAGAATTGAATATTTAAAGTTTTTTAGAAAATGTTTCAATGCAAAAATTTAAATGGTTTATTTTTAAATTTTTAGATTATGCTATTGTGATTTAATATTCCTTCAGAAGTTATTTTCATCCAAACAGTACAAACAATCATCTTATTTTTCTTGAATTATTCTGCAGGTAATCACTGCTCCAGAAGACCACCAAGTACTGCTCAGAATCACTGATTTTAGAACTGAAAACCAGTATGATTATGTCAGTATTTATGATGGTGAAGTAACTGGCAGTGAGGAAACAACTAGTGTTAACAGAGTTGCCAGGTATTTGAGATTTTGACATTGGGGGTGAATGAAGTCTTGTAATATTCTGTCAAATTCAGCATGCACAGCAAAACCTGTTTTTGTGAAGCATGTCTGCAGGCGGGTTCAGTAGGGGTGTGATGGTTACCTCCCTAATACCTCAACTTTCTGTCTATCACAAAGGCTGCTCAGCTATCTATCCCAGAGGAAGTTTTTGGCTACTATCCCTCGAGCCCTTGACCAGCTAGCTATCTATCTATCTGGAGCAATTTTTGAGAAATTTTGTCTCAACTTTCTGTCAGAATCACTTATTTTGATACTGTAAAATAGTTTTTTTGCATTCAAAATTACTATCATTCATGTGAATTATTACCTATTTTCAATTTCTTTGGCTATATGTGTGCCAAGTGGATTACATTCATGTGAATTGTTATATTCCTATTTTCATTTTTTCACATATTTTTTAGTGATAATTATCACTCTTTTTTTGGTTCTACACCTTGAAAAACTTATGTATTTAACCATGTTGGCGTGTGGAAATCTTTTCACAGAGGCTGCTACAAACGGGGGGATCCAATGAAACATGTAAGCACACGAAACATTTTGTATCATGACACACGCACACGCGCCCATGAAACACGTTGTATCATTACACACGCCCATGCGCCCATGAAACACGCCGGTTTGCCCATGAAACACGCGCGCGCGGTGTCATAGCAATGCGTGAGTGCGCAATCTGTGTACTGATAATTTGTTAAGTAGAGTGTCGATAATTACTCTGATTGGCAAGGCGTGAATGCGCGGCTGGCAGCATGGATAAATTGAATGTGCCCAATATTGATTACCGTGAGCGTGTGCATAGTGTAAATCTGTTCATACGTCAGTTGAAAAAATCGCTATCAGAGGCATCAAACGCAATTTAGCACGCATGTAAATAGGTGATATAGAGCGCTGACAACAGTTGATTATACTTACCAAAAAAATAATTAAATGTGACGCGCGCACATACATTGCTATGACACCGCGCGCGCGTGTTTCATGGGCAAACCTGCGTGTTTCATGAGCGCATGGGCGTGTGTAATGATACAACGTGTTTCATGGGCGCGTGTGCGTGTGTCATGATACAAAATGTTTCGTGCGCTTACATGTTTCGAGTAGCACACTCGTGAAGTGTTGTGAAGTGTCTTTATGTGAAAACATACATGGCAAATAATAGGTTGGTATAGAATTTGGATGTGTTTGTAGGAGTCCATCCAAATTCTACAAACACATCCAAATTCTATACCAACCTATTATTTGCCATGTATGTTTTCACATAAAGACACTTCACAACACTTCACCACACATCACACACTCGTTTTTCATGTAATCGATAAATCAATTTATAGATTGGCAGGCCTGTTGTATTCAGTTTCACCCAGAAAAAGCTCATCCAATAAGTTGTCAGTGTGGTTGCACACTGATGGCTCTGTGGAGTACAGAGGTTTCAAGGCTTCATACAGTGCTGGTTAGTGCCTTTTGAAGTTATGGTTGTTAGATGGGATAATTGTTTGACAGAAGTGTGGCATCATTATTTTATGTTGACAAAGGGAAAAACCACCCCTGAATTTATTGAGATGTGTTTAAAGTCCAGTACTTTGCAAAAGAATATGTAAATCAGCAAATTGAAAATTAGGATAAGTTAAATTGCTGAGATTTAAGGAAAACATTTTGTAGAATATAATAGTAAACCTAATTTATCCATGAATAATTGAATTTATGCATTACATTCAAAATAGATAACAAATCATCATTAAAAATTTCATTATCTGCAGTCAGTCTGATTTTCTGCTGTCACTTAACTTAAATATAGCACTTATAACTCTACTTAAAAGTAACCACTCATCACAGTTCATACAGACATTTCCCCACCTCCAACCCCAAAAACTCTACATGCAGTTCCCATCACAACCACTGGACCACCAGCTGCCACCACAGATGCCAGCGTTGACAAATCTGGTGACAAAGACAAAGACAAGGATAGTGTGTCATTGTCAGCTGTCCTTGGCTGGCTAGTTATCATTGTCGCTGTGGTTGCATTGGGTGGATTGGGCTATTATTATTTTGATACTAGAGGGTGTCCTGATTGGCTGCAACATAGTGAGTGGGGTTTTGGGGTTTATGTTGAATGTGTAAGTTTTCAAATGGAGGGTTTTAGATTTTTTGTGCACAAAAAATGTTGAATTTGAATTTTTAATTTCTAAATTTAGAATTTTATATGATAAAAAAGAATAAAGCAGAAATCTAATGGATACTAGGTTTTCTTTGTAATTATTCAGTTTGGCATGACTAAAAATAAGCGTGAAAGTCTAATTTCCATTTTTGCATGCTAGTGTGTAATAATAGTCCATGATATGTTGGTTCCAAAATTTTTTCACCACTAGATAGGACCACTGAAAAATGACACCAACCATCAAAATGGTCTCATGGCACTATATAACTATTGATAACAAATCTCCAAAAAAAAATTTGCAGGCAAAATGTCACTGAACCGCCAAGCCGCTTCTGGGAATGCTGGTGATAATTCAAATATTACATGGAATCCAAATTCAAATGTAGAGCAAGATGTTGCCAGGGTGGCTCTGATTAATAATGAACAATATGAGTGATTTTTAATATTTTTTGTGATTTTAGGTGAAGTGCCTTGCTTTATATGATCACATTCTTGCCATTAAATACATTTTGTTATCTTTTTGCCTGAAATATATATTTATGTTCTTAATTAATTTATGTTGTAAAACATGTGTATACGTAACATTTTTTGTGATATTTTCAGCAAAATTGAAACAGTTAAGATTATTGTTGAATGACTGTGGCCTGTGCATGTAAACCCGGCGCGCATGTAGACCTGGAGTGCATTTAACTCTACCCGGCGCACATATAGACCCGGCGCGCATGTTAGGGCGGCCACCTGCCATGGCGCCAACGTTGTCTCGTACCCAGTTAATCGGCGGATAGACACTAGAAAGTTTTCAAAATTCAATCGTTTAGTAGAAATAATTCAATTTTTTTAAATATGTACCGTATTTCCTCCAAAAAGCCCCCCTCATAACCCCCCTCCTCATAATGACCACAATGAATGTATAAGTCTCCCTCCCCCCTCAAATACCCTAATTGAGTGTAAACAGCATGTAAATGATAAAAGCTGCGGTTTGTGATAGGGGCAATGCAGAACACATGTTAAAAACAATGACTGTATTACATAAGAACAGAGTTGTTACCATTTAGATACATATATATTTAAGTCTATAGACTTTTATACATGGCAGTTATTGTTGCATGTTTCCACACCTGCGTATGTTACAAACAACAAATTAGTACTGGGTGTTAAATAAACTTCTGGCATATTAATTAGCCCCCCCTCCCCCTGAAATACCCCCCTCGCTTAACCCACCCTCAATGTGCGCCGGGTCTGCATGATCGCTGGGTTTACATGTTCACAGGGTCTTTTTAAACTGGTCCCTTTTTCCTCATCAATGGAACTCTTGTCTATCTTTTACCACAAAAATTGTCAATGTTTAAATGTTTATAAGCATTCAGTCATTATTATAACTACCTATTATTATACATCTTTTTTATTATATTCAGTAGCAGTATTTTTGAACAATGTATGAAAAAATTATATACCTGCATCAATAAACACTATATTTATCTACCCAAAATAAAAAAATGACAACATTTAAAGTGTAAAAAGTAAGAAATTCAATGCAATCTCGAGTGCACTACACAGTCGCACAAGAGAATATCATTATAAATAACTAAACTAGCAGGATTTTCTCTGACCTTCGGTCGGCTTCATATTACACTTTCACACATAAAAATAATGTAATAGTGTAAATAGTAAATATATGCAATGTTATTCCCAAAACAATTGCCTATTATTTTATGAAATTGATGATATGAATATCAGAAATTTTAGGATAGTGATGTACACCTACATCGATTAGTCAAATTAATTACATCAAATTGAACTACACAAAGTGAAAATTTATAAAAAAATATGAATCCAGAAATGAAAAAAGCTACAACATTTGAAGCATAAAAAATATAAAAATTAAAAGCAAGTTTAAATACACTCAGCCTACACCCGTGCAGAAAACCGTGAAAGAGACAATATCATTATAAATAATGACCCCAGGGAATGATCTATATTTAAATAGGATGGCTGCACAATTTTATACATATAATTCCATGGCAGTTACTTTCAATATACCGTATTTGATTGAATAATCCCCCTGGGGGATTATTATTTCGTCAGACATTTTTGAGGGGGGACTATTCGAGGGTCGGAACTATTTTTTCGTCAAAATTTTCAACCATGATTCTATCAACTCATTCGATGAAATATGCTGTATTAACACAATAATGTTCTGTTTTGTAGAAATTGGGCACAACAAATCGATCAAATCTCTTAAGGGGGGGAATTATTCAAGGGGGGATTATTATTTCCCCACTCGTCTTACAGGGGGGGGGATTATTCAAGGGGGAACTATTCAAGCAAATACGGTACCTACTCCGTTGACCGGATGCAATGAATAAAATTTTTCTCCACAATGACGTCACCATTAATAAAAATCAGATTGTAAAAAATGTTGCACGATGGAAAAAATTCCATTTTTTTGTGAACGTGCATAAACATAAGTATCGCATAGTGCTTTGGCGTGTAAGACATAAGTATGTGCTCATGTAAACTGTGCTGTAGGGAAGTAACCATTCTACAATAGCTTCAGATTCATTATGGTTTTTCAGAAATGAGCATCAGTATTCTTTGTTTTCTCGAGGTCAAATGTCTTTGTTTCCGGGTTTTTTTTCGTGAAAACTCGACATAAATAACATATTTTTCACAAATATTTACATACCTAAACTGCGTTGAATGCCACGAAAAGCACAACTTTTATTTTTCTGTGCTACTACATTTTAGCAATCGAATTGCGCCATTTGAGAGAACAAAAAAGTTCGCCGCGCCGCGCCATGGTGATGGTGACGGGACGGGGGTGCACTGATACGCACATCTGCCCGATACGCACATTTGCCCGTTTCTTTCACTTGACACTTTTTCAAGTGATTTTCAGATATGAGTGACGTGAAAAAAGTTCACTAATGTCATTGCGCAACTTTTTTCATTTTACTCATATCTGAAAATCACTTGAAAAAGTGTCAAGTGAAAAAAACGGGCTAATGTGCGTATCGGGCAGATGTGCGTATCAGGCCTGCCCCATGGTGACATTGGCGTTGGCGCCATTTTCCTGTGGCGTCCTTGGCGCCGCTTTTCTGTGGCGCTCCTGGTGTCTGGTGCCCTGATTCCGAATGACGCCATGGCGTCATTGGCGCCTGGCGCCCATATTTCTGGCGCTTTTCCATCACTACTACATTTTTATGGTCAGTAAAAAAGAAACAACAAGATTTCATTGCATGGGAGGGGGATTTGTATGTTTCTTTTTGTGTATAACAAAAACACAGTGATTCAGTTTTTCTACAGACTCTAAATATGTGTCCGTGTCTGTGTTTTTGCCAGTGCAGTAAACCAAAAGTGAAAGTTTTCCACATGGGATGAAGACTTATAATTGGTATTTTAACATTGCCAAATTTCATTCATTTCATATCTCCCTAAATAGCAGTAAATGTGGTGTTATTCAACAAGACATAGTCACTTGAGTTGAGGCTTCTCAATTGTCACATAGTTAGGCTATTAGATATTTTCTATATAAAAAGTGTCATGACAGAATGTCACCTTTGGAAAAGTTGTCTGGGCAGGCTCCAATGGGGCTAGCCAACCACACTTTACATCTGTCTATAAAAACATACATCATTGGTCTTGCCGCCAAACACATGATTTTCACTTGTGTTTCTAGTATATAAATAGTATTTGCATGATAAAATACTACTGTGTCTAGTGACTATCTGGGGGCAGTCCCAGACCCTGTAAAAAAACTTGTAAAATGTAAAAGACACAGTAAAATGTACATGACCCTGTAAAATCAAAATGTTGACACAAAATTGTAAAATTGACACTTTCCATGGTCTTTTACGTGACACATGGCACTTAACGGGTGTCTTTTGCATGACACATAACATTTTACAGGGTCTGAGACTGCCACCTGAATTCACTAACATTCACGCATTCGCGGGGGCGGTGTTAATTCAAGGTGGAGGCTTTTTCGAGGAAATACGGTATACCTGAACACAACCACAAAAATGACTAATGAAATGCATTCCACCGTGCACCATGCACATTATTTCCACTTCATTCCAACACCTGTGATCATCACTATTTATACCAGAGTTGGAAAAACGTATTTACGTTTACCTGAAATACCCGGTTATTTGGGTATTTATATTTACGTTTACGTTTACGTTTTCCAAAAATACCATTACGTTTTGTTACATTTTCCTGGCACAATTACCCGGGTACCAGAGAAAACGTAAAAATCGTATGGAAAATGCACAAAAACAGTGCATTTTTGAACTTTTTTCTGATACAATAAGTACAATTTATGTTTTTGGCCAATTATCTTCTTCATTGTTTGATAAATAACATAGGTAAGCAAGAATGTGATTGTATCAGCAGAGAAATGGTCGAAATAGGCAAAACAAAAGTGTTTTTCAATGCACTTGATCATGGATGGTGCACTTCAAAGTTTTTTTTACGTTTACCCGGGTATTTTAGAAGTATTTTACGTTTTCAGTATTGATACTCACAATTTAGAAAAGGTATTTACGTTTACGTTTACGTTTTCCAAAAATACCAGTATTTGTACAACTCTGACTTATACTCCAGTGACATGACATGACACTGTGCACTTGCAGTTTTTATGTCTCACATTGGAAGCATGCCAATGATAATAAAATCATGCTAGTTTTGTCAAATCATGAAGAAATTTTATGTTGTGAATTCTTTTAGATGTAAAACGTGATAGCAGCAATGATTTTTTCATCTTTCCTTATGAGAACTGCATGCAAATTACCAATTACCGCACCCTGCAAAGTCAGGTGTCAACTGTCAAGTGTCATGTAAAATTTCATACATATTTGTCAATTGTCATGCAAAGTGTGAAATGTTTTGTAATAGACTTTTTTCATCTGTATTTTGACTGACATTTGATTCAAATATCATTGAATCAACGTTAGTCGTAAGTAACGATGGCAAAAAAAGATTCAAAAATTCGAAAACGTTTTCGAATTTTCGAATTTTTTTGGACTTTTTGAATTTTTGAGCACGCGGTGAAAAAAATACATAAAAATCGATTTTTTACAAAAGATTCGATAAGACTTTTCGAATTTTTTTTAGGAATTCAAGGCATCGATATGTATTCTTAAGTTTACAGTACTAAATCAATTGACAATTGACTTGCGGTGTGTCTGAGCTGTTATCCGAGCTGTCTGAGTCCGAGCTGTCTGAGTCCGAGCTCTCTAGAAAAGTGGTTATGATTCAAAAGATTTGTAAAGTGTGTGCAGTAACTACCTACAGATGGTTTGTTTGTATTGGCATTGATTTTGAAAATGTTGTTTCATTTAATTTCCCTGTTTTTGTAATGATGGGTGAATGAAACAAAGATATCATAAACTGGTTAACATAAGTGCTTTGATTGATGTAAATGTAAACAAACGTGAAAATAAGCTTTAAAAAGTAATATGAACATGAAGACTACCCAAAAACGGCATTTAAATCGTTAAATCCAGTTTTTTTCACAAAAAATTTTAAAACTGTTTAAAAAAATTCAAAAACAACCCCAAAAAATTTGAAAACTACCAAAAAAATTTGAAAAGTACCCAAAAAAATTGAAAATTCGAAAACGAAATTCGAAATGTGAAAAGTATTTTTGGGGAAAATTCGAAAATTCAAAAAGTCATTTTAGAAAAAATACTTAAAAATTTAAATACTTTTTTCAGGTGGGTTTGCCATCGTTAGTCATAAGTAACTCGTAAACGTACATTCTTATGATGAATTGTATTGTTCCACTAGTAGCACGCTTGAATGCGCATATAAATTATCTTTGCTTAGCTTAGTGTTTTAATTTAAAAAAATTTTTTTCTAAAATAACTTTTAGTGCATCAAAATTCAATATCAATATTTGAATGCTTTAAATGTCCTAGCTTTGTGCTCTAATTACAAAACATTACTTTAACAACTGCACTATAAACAAGTGTGCCATCACAGTGTATACTCGACGGATGCATTTTTCTAAAGGAAACACTCCATCGTGACGTCATCTGTAATAAAATAAAAATGGTTCCAAAAATTATTTCTGGCACAACACGTATACTCGGCAGACACGATACTCTACAAACAGATAGGAGTTATGTCTTGGGCTGGCAGATGGCCAGCCGAGAACTTATGGAAGGCGTAATGACGTCATGAAGACGATATGATAGCGAGAGATGATCAAGGCGATGAAAGTGATCGCGTCATGATCGAGTGTTATGTCATCCGAGTATACGTTGGTTGTACTCTGGGACCAGTTCTGCAAAATGAGAAGTGAGAAATGAGATGGAAATGAAATGGAAATGAGATGGAAAGGCGAAGTGAAACGGCAAGTGAATTGGCAAAAGCGAAGTAAAAAATAACAAAAAAGTAATTTCTCTTCTCTTTTGCCATTTCACTTGCCATTCACTTGCCATTTCACTTTGCCTTTGCCATTTCACTTCTCATTTCTCATTTTGGCCCCAGCTCTGCATTTTTCTATTTTGTGAAAGTGCATACATAAGTATCCTGCTCGCGTATCACGGACTAAGACATAAGTAATTCTGGGCGCATACTTTGCGGTCCGCCATGTATATAGTGGAAACTTGATACATGCAAATATCACATGCTGCAAACCCATATATCTTCATGCTTTATCCATGTGTCAAATGCCTTTCAGATCCCGATTTCTCAGTGCATTGAAAGTGTAGTAAAGTGCAGAAGATTGATTGAAAGCTTTTACTTTTTTGTTGTTGAAATGATGGAATGGCATTTTTTGTTTATTTTTTTTGCTTTTTTTAAATATAAGTTTAAATTACAGTTCTTTAATTATATTAAATGTGTGTGGGATGATTATTTTACAAGTGGAATTTTGTCTTGAAGGCTATTATACCTTTAACACAACATTCACAGATGCCGCAAGATAATTTATCAAATTCATTCTAACAGGATTATCAGAAAATATTCACGAAATGTCGCAAATCATGAATTTTAGTGAAATAGACGCTGACACGGATTACAGCGGTGAGTTTCACTTAAAAATATGAACTTTTTGTGAATTTAATCGGTGCATTCTAAACAAATTATAGTACATTTTGACATCTGCAAAATGCACATAAAAACTTGTGAATATGTTGTTCAAATAATTAGTATCTTTATACCTAGTCTAGATGGAACGATTCTAACAAAACATTTACATCAAAAAAATATTCACGATTTGTAAATATAGACGTTTTTTGGATTTGTCAGAAATTTTCTCTTAACAAAGCACCTAAAATGTGCATAGGAGCCAATTAAACAAGTGGACAAGTGAAGGAAAAGTGGCAACTACATAGTAAATAACTTTATAAGTGTTAAGTAAACTGATAACCGATAAGTGTCAAGCCAAGCAAAAATAAACGATGGCAAGTGTTTTAATTTTTAATTTTTTTTTCTCAAATGAGGTTTAAAATATTTTCGAATTATTGTATACTTTCCGAAAACTCAAAAAATTAAAAAAGTCGAAAAGTCATCGTTAAGTTTCACACGTTCTCAGCTTTTGTTCATTTAAAACTTTATCCGTCACTCAGAGTTGTTAAAATACCGGTATTTTTGGAAAGCGTAAGCGTAAGCGTAAATACACTTTCCAAATTTTGAGTATGGATACTAAAAGCGTAAGGTATTTTGAAAATACCTAGGAAAGCGTAAAATAAAGTGTAAGCGTAAATTTTTTCTAAGAAAGTGATCTTGCTGTTGAGGATCAGAAAACACCCTTGTATTCACTTTTAGATAAGTTCATACGTTGTTTCCATTCATTTTCACATTTGTTATCAACACAATCAACAATCACGATCAACGTAACAAATAAACATAGTTCAAAACCGGGGTCTAGTAGGACACCCACTTGGTAGTCTGCTCTAGGATGTTATGGCATTTCATAGGCAGCGGCACTCTAGTCTGCGTTATATTCTAACTGAGACTTAGTGCTATCAATAGTGACAACATCGTCGTCGGAATCAACTATGGCATCAAATTTCCGAATTCAGTAGCCACAAAATGTCTAGACACTCGAATACCTATTTAGCCAGTAGGTACATTGTGTTCATATTTTCACAGGATTTGTACATGTGACGCTTTTTTCACAGGATTTGTACATGTGACGCTTTTTTCACAGGATTTGTACATGTGACGCTTTTTTCACAGGATTTGTACATGTGACGCTATTTTAGAGCGTTTCTACACACACGCAGTTACTTTTTATTGCTACACGGTCTACTTAACTTTCTGTTTTGTAGTTTAATGCTTTTTCTAAAGTATTAAAATTGGCTATGTGAAATATTTTTTACGCTTTCGGTACCCGGGTATTTCGGCCGGGAAAGCGTAATAAAGCGTACGGGTATTTAATGAAAGCGTAAGCGTAAGCGTAAGTATAAATACCCATTTACCCGGGTATTTCGGGTAAGCGTAAATACGCTTTCGCAACTCTGCCGTCACTTAACTTTCTAATAATAACTTTGTTTATCACATTTCTTGTCACTGACTCACTTGAGGAATCGTCCCCTGGCTTTTTCACATTCTTACACTTTACCTACATTCCGTTCCAATAAAAAAACACAGTTGTTTTTTTTCCAACATCTGCTCGCGTGGCGATATGCAACCGCTATTTGTATTAAAATTAGGTATACTCGTTACTAGTAATGGAAAAGCGCCGGGAAAAATGAAATCAATTTTCCTCGCGTCATTTTTGTTACCATCGAAAAATGGCGTCGGGCGCCGAATTGGCGCCAGCAAAAATGGCGCCAATGGCCCTACACACACTAGTTTTCCCCGTGACTGATGTGAAAACTGAAATGGCCACATCGCCACATCCAGCCTACCCTTTTTGTATGGTATTTTTATTTTAGTTATAAAATTTTCAAATTTTAACTTCCATAAATTTGAATTCCAATTTAAATTTTTTTCAATCATTCAACCGTGTTCATTAATTTGCATTTGAAAAAAATTCAGTTTTCACACGAAGTCACGGTGAAAACTAGTGTGTGTAGGCATAAGTGCGCCATCCAAAATAATGGCGCTGGCGCCATTTTCTCTGTCGTTTTACAGCACTACAAACACCTGTGCACACACACACCCACCTATTTACACAATGCATTTCAATTAGAATATTTCGATTGAACTCGCTGCAGAAATTGTGAGACGTGAACAGACAAATCGATATTTTAGAAATTGCGTCTCATTTCTGTTTCAGTGAGGGTAGACATTTTTGTTGTAAATGTATTCACACATTTCAGCGTGTTTTTTAGTTTGTTTCCTTGTGTTTGCGGTCGTTTTGTATGTATGTATTTTTTGCAATGTTGGAATCACGAGTCATGGACTGCGTATTTTGTTTTGTATTTTGTGGTTTTGTATTTTGTTGTTTTGTATTTTGTTATTTTGTATTTTGTTGTTTTGTAAACCCCGCACTGAAAAAGACGTATCCTTCTGCGCGTTTACTTTTCCTACCGAAACGTTTTTTTACTCTCGTTTTTTTTTAAACTCTACTTTTTAAAGCATACGACCCCTTGAGAATTAGGTGCTAACTCCGCAAGTGAAGTAAAAATACACTTTATAAGTGAGAAGTTACAAGTAAATAAACTTTTAAAGTGAGACGTTAAATGGCAAGTAAATGTTAAAAGACAAATGGCAAGGGACAGGAAAATGCTATGAATGTTTTTTGAATTGCCTATTACTTGCCATTTCACTTCTCATTTATAAATTTATCGTATTACCTCGAATTATCCCCCCTTAAATTAACCCCCCGCCCCCTCAAAATGGGCAGGGGAAATAATAACCCCCCCTCGAAATACCCCCCGGAATGATGTACATCATATACACAATGTAAATGATGTATTTATTATGGCTAATTTGCATTGCAGCTACACATAGATCTTCTTATGTCCTAATATACCCTGTTTGGACACATTTATTCCTGTTTTGGGTACGCAAATGCCTAATTTTTACTATTATCCTAAGGCCCCGTTTACACGGATTTTTTGTGACGACTCAACATCACTAAAAAGTTCAATAAATTGAGTAAAAAGGTTCCAAATTCATGAGAAAAAGTGGTCAATTATACATTCAACCTAGGCGAATATACATCTCAAATTGCAGAATCGTGTTTATAGCTTAGACTTATAGACGTTTGAAAACAATTTGCCGTTGTCGCTGCCGACAACGGCAAATTGTTTCCAAACGTCTATAAGTCTAAGCTATAAACACGATTCTGCAATTTGAGATGTATATTCGCCTAGGTTGAATGTACAATTGACCACTTTTTCTCATGAATTTGGAACCTTTTTACTCAATTTATTGAACTTTTTAGTGATGTTGAGTCGTCACAAAATATCCGTGTAAACGCGGCCTTACGAAAATTTCTGACGAAATAATAACCCCCCTCGAAACACCCCCCTCGAATTAACCCCCCTGAAATTTTGCTTGCGAAATAATAAACCCCCATGGGGGTATTTCGAGGTGATAATACTTTACTTGTTTTCTCAATAATAAATTGTTGTTTTTTTGGCGCCTTACGTTCTATTTGAATCCGTTCCCACGTAAATATACATACATGTCTCTTTTATCACCCTGCAGTGAATATAACATCCTCGAAGAAAGACACATCCAAAAATGGCTGCACATCAAAATGGACATCAAGCCATCGACTGCACATCGACATCAAAAAATGCTGAAACCCAAAAAGCTACATTTACGCCATTTTATCAAGAAAATGTATTCGACGTGGGAAATCGACACTTGAGGCGCGCTTTTAGAAGATTAAAGAGAAGCCTGGACAAAAACGGACTTTTTCCGGAAAACGACCAAACTTTTGGCGCGAATGGAACGAGTGTGGACAACTGTGCGAATGGACTAAATCTGGATCCGAAACAATTGCAGATGGATGCAATGGCGTATAGTTTGACGAGTATAAGTTCGGGCAGTGAAGAAAATAGCGATGGTTTGTAATTTTTTGAGTTTGGGCATTGTGATTGTGAAGTGTCTTCAGGCAGCTATTCATTAGTGACCAGGGTTGGCAAAATCGCAGAGAAAAAAAAATAAAATAAAAATAAAATGGAAAATTTGAGAATAAAAACAATTAAAATGGAAAACAACAAAAAAAAATTGTATAAAAATTCGCATTTTTGTAAAAATTTTGTAAAATTGTATAAAAATTCATATTTTTGTGAAATTGTATAAAAATTCATATTTTTTTGTAAAATATTTTTCTTGTTGCTTGAGTTTCTACCTGTTTATTCGTGGAACTGGGAGTGGTCCCAAGCTTTGTAAAGTCTCAAATGTCATGCAAAATGCCATGCAAAGTGTCAATTGTCATGGCAACTTGCCTTTCTGACTTCGCCTTTGCCATTTCACTTCTCACTTCTCATTTTGCGGAACTGGCACCAGTAGTCCTTTAAAAAATGCAAACCATTGTTATCAATAATTGTAAGTTTACACTTGCTGCTAGCTAAGAATACCTACTGCATGCAACTTTTGTAAAGTAATGGAAAAATTTGTCACAAGTTTTTCATGTATAATGTCTAATGATGAAATTTTTACTGGCCTCACATAGGGTTCAAACGGGATCCCGATCCCGATCCCGGATCCCGTGAAATTCCGGGATTTACCAGTCCCGATCCCGATCCCAATCCCGAAACCCCAATCCTGATCCCGATCCCGATCCCGAAATCTCAAAAATACCAATCCCGATCCCGATCCCGATCCTGAAAATTTTCAAATCCCGATCCCGATCCCGAGAAACTCCCAAGTCCGGGATCCCGATCCCGGAAAAATTAGTGGAAATTATAAAAAGTGAAATAATGACGTTTTTGCATGCAAAAAAGTGGATGCAAACCCCCAGCGTCAATTTTATGCCACTTTTCTGGCATCCAACAGTGTTTTGAGACCTTTATGAACAACTGTGAATGCCAGAAAAATGGCCGAAATCTCTATCCCTAGAACCCAATCCCAATCCCGGAAAAATGCCTATCCCAATCCCGATCCCGATCCCGTGACCCCAATCCCGGCCAATCCCGATCCCGATCCCGATCCCGAAATCTCAAAAAACCAATCCCGATCCCGATCCCGATCCCGAAATCTCAAAAAACCAATCCCGATCCCGATCCCGATCCCGAAACCCCAATCCCGATCCCGATCCCGATCCCGAAATCTCAAAAAGTGAATCCCGATCCCGATCCCGATCCCGAAAAGTCAATCCCGTTTGAACCCTAGCCTCACATGCATGATTCTGATTTTTTGTGGAAATTTTGTAAAATTTATGTAACATTTTTGTAAAATGGGTCATTTTATTTTATTAACAACTTTTGGGAATAAAATAAAATAAAATAAAATGAAAGAAGAATAAAATCAAAATAAAATAAAATTTTTATACAATTTTACTAAAATGAATTTTTATAAAACCAACCCTGTTAGTGACCTAATGTTTGTGCCAGGAAAATGTAACAAAGCGTAATCACGTAATACCCAGGTACCGAAGGTAAACATAAGTGCATTTTTGCAATTCTGCCACATAAACTGCACGGTTTTGTCAGGCGCAGTGAAAAGCGGCTACCATGAGTAAAAGTAAAAAATTGCTATACTCCGGTTACTTTACACCTTGCACGCGTGGTTCCTGCTGGAAGTGTGGCAACAATCGTTTACGCGTGCGAGTGTCATAAAAAGATGACAAAATTGATTGCTGTTATAATGTTATTCATTAACATATTCACATCGATGAATTTTTCACCTTTTTATGGAAATCACATGATTTAATAAACTCGGCAGACATGAAACGAATCAGGTATTCGGCCCTTGTTTACCAATGACGTATCTTTTTTAATTCGAACTTGAATGGACGGATTCCATTCGGTTCACGATACTTTTGATTCAATCCAACTTTTTATGCGAGAACGAGATGAGTTTGATAGACAAATCGTTATAGAAAGTCAGATTGTAAGGTCTTAGGTCGGATCTTATCGTCGCAGTCTCGACGAATTCCTTCAAAAAAGAACGTATGAACTTCCCAGTGCGTCCAAGTTACCTTTGCGTTGAATACGAATGAGGTAAAAGACGCTAGATTTCCGCTCTCGTCAACGAAAATGACCGCGGTATCCAATTAAATCAACATGTGTGTCAACTCGTGTGTGCGCCGCCATTAGCGACCAATTGCGTTCGCTTAATCACATTCCGCAGCCATTTTTGGTGACGCAGACGGAAATCCTGCATCTTTCATACTGGGTAACATTCTCTCAAACGGTAACTTGGACGAGTGCCAACTACGAATATACGCAGTTGTACGAAAATCCCGTAGAGCATTGACTTCCATAATGTCCGTCCAGTTTAATCATTGGCACGCTTCCAACACGAAACATAAATCAGTGCGAGGGCAGAGTATCATGTCCGCCGAGTATACTTTATGTTTTCTGTACTCAGGGAAAAACAAACACTTTATGTTTATGTATACTTTTACAAAAATTCCTTACTTTAACAACTCTTGTTCAAACGGACCACCTCTCGTAAATACAAGAAGCATCATGAACTCATTTTCCATTGTGGTGATATTTAGTATTTTGTTTATATGTTGTTGTTTTGTTGTGAACTTGCATATTTTTATTATTTTTGGAGCTTTGTGTCAGCGATTCAGTATTTTTGTTTGAAATGACATCACAACTTCCACTGACTCAAAAATTTCGTCTGAAGAATGACGTCATAAGCCAAAGCAATTAATCTGGCCAGCCGTTGTAAAATGTTAAACGCCGCTTAATGTTAAAAATCACCAATTTCATGCAAAACGTAAAAGGCCCATAAAACGTGAGAAAAAAAAGTTGAGTTTACTTTCTTTTCTGTACAAGGTAAAGTAAAGTAAAGTAACGGAACTAAAGTTTACTTTCCTTTATGTACAAGGTAAAGTAAAGTAAAGAAACCAAAGTTTACTTTCTTTTATGTTCTTTAAGCAATGAACTATATTACCGTATTACCTCGAAATACCCCCATGGGGGTTTATTATTTCGCCAGCAAAATTTGAGGGGGGGGGGGGGTTAATTCGAGGGGGGGGGTTTATTCGAGGGGGGGTCTTATTATTTCGTCAGAAATTTTCGTGAGGATCGTAGTAAATAGTAGGCATTTGCATGCCCAAAACAGGTAATAAATGTTTCCAAACAAGATATATTTGGACATAAAAACGTAGATTAGCTACACAAACATGTCCATGTGTAGCTGCAATACAAATAAACAGTAATATACATCATGTACATTGCATACATGACGTATTTATTACGTACAAAACGTACATCATTCCGAAGGGGCGGGGGTATTTCGAGGGGTGGTTTATTATTTCCCCAGCCCATTTTGAGGGGGGGTTAATTCGAGGGGGGGTTAATTCAAGGGGGGGGGGATAATTCGAGGTAATACGGTATTTGACAATTTCGTAGGGAACATAGTAAGTAAATAAAACCGAAAACCACATTTATCAAGCGTGTAGAGCATACCTAGATGCATGGACTTCTGGGGCACTGTACTATTTCGCATGTAAACCCATCCCGCATGTCGAACATTTCCTGCATGTCACACATTTGATCATACTCGGCATGCTGAAAATAGGCAATAAAACACATGTCTTTATGATTTTGAAGGTGAAAATCTATAAGAAGTATGAAAATTAACCATTTTGGGAGAAAATTAGAGTAAAATTGCTCAAAAGTGCTCCAGATAGCTAGATAGCTTGGCAATTCGCGAGGGGGGATTGTTCAGGGGAAAGTTTCCCAAAAAATGGTCGCAGGGATAGATAGATAGCTGGGCGGTTTGGGGTGGGGTCACCCGCCCCCCTCTCTTACCCCTGCAGGCATAATGTGTCTATAATGGGTCTACATGCGGAATGGGTTAACATGCGGAATAGACTTGGCCCGTACTGGAGTGGTACATCGGATTAATCAAATTTCCTCCCTGATCACACAGACTCATTACATCATTTTCCCATCAAAGCAGATGGGGGTATTATTCAAGCACTTTGTCACTTGATCACACTTTTTCTTCACTTTTCAGATGACGACAGCTTTTTGAGCCACAATCAGAATCCCGTGCACGCTGAGTTGACCGATATTGAACGAAGCAAATTGCAACGGCAACTCAGATATGTGAGATTATTTTAATTGTTTTTTTTTTAAATATATTTTTGAATATGAAATCCTAAAAATGTATAAGGAAGTTTTTTATGACATAAAAAATAACAATTTAGAAGTTCTAAGCAAATGGTCGGAAAATGTTTTTTTTTAGAGTAAAAAAGTGATTAAAAATAATAATAAAAAGTTTATGTATACTTCGAAAATAGTCAGTACTTTTAACAACTCTGCTACCATCAGCTACAAAATAATTTTACCCTCCCCATACGCTTATTCACACTTAACAGCACAATATACCCCCCAAAAAACCCCCGACAACTCTCATGTACATGCCTATACATTCCATCTTTCAGACAGAAGAAGAAATCCACGTGTTGCAGCGTCTACTAAACGCACGGGAACACCGCGCCCTATCGCTCCGTTCACGACTTTTGTCGCTTTCCAACGCTAGTTCCATGCCCAACGCTATTGCCGGTGATGTGATCAATGGATGGAAGGGCGTTAAAAGTAGCAATGTGTTAGTTGAGGGGGGTTTGGGGTTGTTTTTGGTGGATTTTTTGGTGGATTTTTGAATTGAAACAGCTTCCCGGGGCTCATTTTTGACAGAAATAAGTGCGGGGATTTTTCGAGAAAGGCAGCTATTATTCCTGCCTGTAGAACGGCAGAATGCCCCAACCCCAAAACCCAAAATCCCCAAATTCAATGTCAAAAAATCTCAAAAACGTCGCACAGATACCAGCGCACGAATGAAGCAGTTTCGCAAACGTCCGACATGGTGCGCAGCGGCATCAACCAGCTCAAGTCGTCCGACACTTTTAAGGCACTGGATAGAGCCGTGGAAAATGTCACCGTTAGTGTGCTTGGGGCAGAGTTGTTAAATAATACCGCGAGCTTTTGGAAATTGTGAGCACATATGTGTATGTATAAACACTCGGCGGACCGCAAGGTATGCGCCCAAAATTATTTATGTCTTGGTCGATTACGCGCGAGCTGGATACTTATGTAGCACTTTCACAAAAAGGAAATTATTTAAAAAAAGAAAAAGGCGGAGTCGCGTAGAAATGAGGAATGTTTTGTCCCGTCATGTTTTTTCTTTTTTTGCTCAAACTATTTTTATTTTATCAATGATGACGTCATGACTCATGATGGAGTGTTTCCTTCAGAAAAATGCATAGCATGCGGTCCGCTGAGTATACCGAAATTTATCATAGATATCGCATGCTTAAATCGTTGGCACGCTTCCAATGTGCACGTAACGTGCACATTGAAAGCGTGCCATGCTACCGGAGTGCAGCCATAACATTAAAACCTTACCTTTCCCCTCCCCAACCTTCAGACCAAATTGGCCGCTTCCGTCTCGCTGCACACCAACCTGAACGTGTCCGGCGTCGACGGCACCGAGCCCGCCGACGACAAAAACGTCCATTCCGCCAGGTGCCAGTCCCGCACCCTGTGAAGTGTGAAGTAAGTGTCGAATGTCGTGTAAAATGTCATTCAAATTTGTCAATTGCGATGCAAAACGTCAAAGGGTGAGTAATTTTTTCAAATTGACATTTGACACTTGACTTAAAACTTCACACGGTGTGGGACTGCCCCCAGAATGAGTTATTCGAATGGAAAGGAGGGCGGCGGCAAATGTTTAACGTCTCGTTCTCAGTGCGAGAAAAGCGATTTGGCAGGTGATGCATTGGCGGGAAATTTGAAAAATTCTTGGCAAATGTCCAAGAGCGATAGCGGTACGACAGAGAGCGTCCAGTCGACCGTCAGTGATGTGCACGAAGTCGGGAATTGATGTTATATGAAATGTGATATTTATATAGTCTATTTACTGATGTGAAATCTACCATATGTCCCATCTGAATAAAGAAACAATCCTACTTACTTGTATTTTTAGCTGCGTTTACAGCTTGAGTAACATACTGTATTTCTTTGAATTACCACCCGCCTTTATTAACCCCCTTCGAGATACCCCACGTGTAATAGGTTGGGGAAATAAAAGACCCCCTTGAAATACCCCCACCCACCCAGAGTGTAGAGAATGTAAACCACAAAACTGCATTTTGTGATCTGTCTGTGAAACGCAGGACACTGAAAATGAATTGTGTTGTTGTTAACTGCTGGTAATTTAATTTAATTTAATTTAATTAAAGGGTGGAGCAGATCAACATACAAGCAATTTAAAAAAAATTACTCATACATAAGGGACAGCCAAGATAAGGTCTGGTGCTTCCGCACAGGATACAGTATATAGGAAATATATATTCAATGTCAACACAAGAATGAACAAAATTCCAATGTCAACAAAAAACATAAAGAACCCACCTAACACTGTGTAGATCAGCCTTTGTTATCAAGCAACTTGCCAATGGCACACCACCCACATCCAAAGTGATTTATGACCCGGAAAATGACGTTCATCCCATGATCAGAAAAAAATGTGCTGCACCCGATCTTATTTATTGAGGTCCTACGCATGATCACATGGAAAACACCATTGGAATTAATCAAAGATTTGTTCAAAATATTTAGTTTGGGCTGAATGGCGTTGTGATGAATTTGATCAATCTGCCCCCAAAAGTGTGTATAAAATAATTCCAAATCTACAGTGTAAAAATTGTGTTTTGATCCTGACTATCATCACATCAATACCACCTGAATTGACCGTTAAAAATTGACCACATAATTCACCACAAAATTTTCCATGCAAACATACTGCTGTAAATGACAAATGACAGTGCATGAATATATATACAATCACCCTGACTGAGTATTATTCAGACTTAGGTGATTGTGATACTCAGCACTCATTTACCATTTACAGCAACACTCAATTACCAGTACTATCCACGAAAGTATAACCCAGTGCAGACTAACTTATCTATAAAATCTCTGTGTTTGCTGCTGCTGGTAAATTTTTGCAAAATCTGGCGAAAATAATTCAAGGTAAACTCAAACATAAATATAAGGTACCCTAGAATATAGGTAAGGTATAACGATTGTCAGTAAAAAGCTGACAAAATCTATATAAGGTATAGGTTATATTGGTGTTGGAGTTTTCTACATCTGAGCATGTGGATGTGAAATTTCATAAAATTTGCGGTATTTCATAAAATAGTAAAACCTCCCTCGATTACGCCCTCCTTGAAAAATCCCCCTAAAATTTTGCTGGTGAAAAAAGCCGATGAAACAACTATTTTCTAGTCTTAAAAAATTAGAATTCTCTAGTGCACAGGAAATTGTGACCAAGTGAGTGTCTGTTTTTGCCATAATTACCTAAATACAATGTCACAAGTCACAACCATTTTATTCATCAAAAAATCATATATTTATTTACATGATCACATTGGTTTAAAAAATATCAAACCACAAATCACAGCTGAGTGTCATCCTGTCCAAATAAATGAACATAGTATTCATCAACTTTCTGACATGAATCAACAGCAGTGACAACTGACGGTGACAACATTTTGCACCGTTCTTGGTGACAATTGTCATTGGGTTCACCAGCAATGACACTTGACGGTGACAACATTTTGCACTGTTCTTGGTGACAATTGTCATTGTGTTCACTAGCAATGACACTTGGTAGTGACAACATTCTGCACTGTTCTCTGTGACAATTGTCATTGGGCACCCGTAGCTCATTGTCCAAAAACTCGACGCTCCCGAAGTGCTTCAAATTTGACGATGATTTTGAGTCGATTTTTCTCAACAAAGGAACACTCCTTCTCTCGGCCGATTTAATTCTTTTTCTCTGATTATAACGTTTATTTTTCACCCGCGGAGTTACGGGTTTGCCACAGTTTTTATTTCTGTTAGTAATGAGTTTGTTAGCAGTTATAGATGGATCATTACCTGCACGTTGTAAATGTAATGTAAGCCATGCAAATGTTAAACAAGTGGTTTGGAACCGAGTTGTTATAGCACCAAACTTTTTCAAAGTATACGTAAATGTAAAGTATTCGTTTTTTTACTCACCCCCCCCCCCCGAGTGCAGAAAATGTAACGTATTTTTTTCACTTTTACTCATGAGTAAATGTACTTTGTTCCTGTAAAACGTTGAAGTTGATATTTTTGATAATTTTTGCTGAAATTCTCTCTCAAATGACTAATAATACTTTTAATACCTTTTTGCATACTTTCACCTTCAAATTCACTATTTCATCTGCTTTTTGCCTATTTTCAGCAATTTTTCTTTATCATTTGGCTTTTCTTCCCTATTTTGAGCTTTCTTTTTCCCCCATTCAAGCCTTTAAAGGCCTACCTATATTAAAACCTATTTTATAGATGTTTGGTGTAGTCAAGTACTTTGAAAGTATGTACCTATATTACCTTACTGGGTAAACACACTTACATTTCTTCCCAAAAACAGCATTCTTTTGATGGCCGGTGTAAAATTAGGGTCTCAATTTTCCATTTTCCGAAGGACAAATTTTTGTCTTTAACTTAAAAAAATTTGGTTTGCAATCATTACTTGTCACGTGAATGTAAATAGTTTACTCATTCACTCAAAGTGAAAACACGTACTTTTACATTTTCTGGAGTAAAGTATGTTTACTCATGAGAAAAGCTAAAAAAAACTACTTTACTTTTCTGTACTCAGTGGGTGAGTAAAACACTTATGGTTAACTTACATACATTATAAATTGAAAAAAGTTCAGTACTTTTAACAACTCTTCATAAAACTCACATTCCCCGGGCCACGCAAATGGCCACTTGGACACGCAGCCGCAAAGTGTCAAATCCACTGTGCATTTCGTCATTCCATCGCTGTCGCCCGAAATCCGGACGCATTTGCACCGAAAACCTTGGCACAGTGCCAAACAGTGCGACCGCACATCCGCGCTCAATACTACCAGGGGGCAGTCCCAGACCCTGTAAAATGCCCCTGTAGAATGTAAAATGTCATGCAAAGTGTCAAAAGTCATGTAAAATGCCCTGCAAAATGGCAACCGCGTTGCCATTTTGCAGGGCATTTTACATGACTTTTGACACTTTGCATGACATTTGACATTTTGCAGGGCATTTTCCATGACTTTTGACACTTTGCATGACATTTGACATTTTGCAGGGCATTTTCCATGACTTTTGACACTTTGCATGACATTTGAAATTTTGCAGGGCATTTTCCATGACTTTTGACACTTTGCATGACATTTGACATTTTGCAGGGCATTTTACATGACTTTTGACACTTTGCATGACATTTGACATTTTGCAGGGCATTTTACATGACTTTTGACACTTTGCATGACATTTGACATTTTGCAGGGCATTTTACATGACTTTTGACACTTTGCATGACATTTGACATTTTGCAGGGCATTTTACATGACTTTTGACACTTTGCATGACATTTGACATTTTGCAGGGCATTTTACATGACTTTTGACACTTTGCATGACATTTGACATTTTGCAGGGCATTTTACATGACTTTTGACACTTTGCATGACATTTGACATTTTGCAGGGCATTTTACATGACTTTTGACACTTTGCATGACATTTGACATTTTGCAGGGCATTTTACATGACTTTTGACACTTTGCATGACATTTGACATTTTGCAGGGCATTTTACATGACTTTTGACACTTTGCATGACATTTGACATTTTACATGACTTTTGACACTTTGCATGACATTTGACATTTTGCAGGGCATTTTACATGACTTTTGACACTTTGCATGACATTTGACATTTTACAGGGCATTTTACAGGGTCTGAGATTGGCACCAGTAGATAGGGATTTGAAAGCACCGAAGAATATAGACTGATGTACCAGAGAATGACGGTGATTATCCACGATGTGCGCGTGGTTAGAAAAGATGGGAAATAGCGAATAATTATCCTGAAATGGTGTAGACAGATTTTTGTAATGAAGTTATGAAGTCACATACCGAATATG
>OZ038453.1:2740215-2760712 GCA_964036195.1 Sphaerolaimus hirsutus | reverse complement strand
ACCAGCAGTACATCCGTGGCGGCAATGTGTCTGGACGACGGATTCTGGGAGAATGAAAAGAGTGTGATTGAACTTTTTGGGAAATAGCATTGAATTAATCATTACACACACACGCACACGCACACGCACACACACACGCACACACACACGCACACGCACACGCACACGCACACGCACACGCACACGCACACGCACACGCACACACGCACACGCATATGCACACACACGCAGACACACACACGCACAGACACGCACACACGCACGCACGCACATGACTGGAAGTTATAAAAAAGCGAACTCACAACATCCTCAATAGTGACGGTGTCCATTTCGCCAATCGTGGTGAACAGCTTGGTGTACAGCTTGCACAGGTTAGTGTGACATGGCTTCGTGTCATTCTGTTCACCCATAGCGTCTTCCATCCCGTCGTTGTTGTTATGGGAACGCTGCACACGCAGTGCACCTGCAGTTCGAAATGAGACTGGACTGATGTGTATGTGTATTAACTTCTATTTGCATGCATTATATTATAGGAAATATTACTCTTGCACAAGTCAAATGTTTGTGCACAAGTCATTTTGACTCCGAAACGGAAAAGACATTGCAAAATTGTATATTTTAATTGATACGTAAGGATTGCTTTCTAAACTCAATCATTTTTGACAAAAGTTTTGGATTTTACTTACGTTTAAATTCAAAAACAAAACAAATTTACATATTTTTTCAGCTTCAAATAAAAATAACTTGTGCACAACACATAATACTTGTGCACTAGTCATATTTTGTATAAAAGATCGTAAATATTTACATGTTTACAAAAGTCTTAAAGGTGTTACACAATTACACGGAAAAATGAAGTGTTAATGAAGGAAATGTAATTAATTAATGAACAAATTACGCATTTTATGTAGTGTAACTGACCGTCATTGTCCAAAATTTGGTCTGTAACATTGACCAGCGCCCTGCGGGATCGACTGGCGTCATCGGTGACGTTGCGTGGTACAGATGGGGCGGGGGCGGGGGCGGGGGCGTCCGATTTGAGCAATGGAGCTGCGCAATGTAATTAGAATTACTCATTATGAATACATTCATTCAAATATCTTGTGCAAAACATCTTGTTCACTAAAGAATAGGTCTAAATACAAAGTTGGTTGACAACAATAAATTTCTTGTGCAAAAGTACTCGATGAAGGCACAGCTTACCGTATTTCCTCGAAATACCCCCCTTGAAATACCCCCCCCTCGTTTGACCCCCCCCCTCTCGAGACCACTATGAAACAATCAAACCCCCCCCCCCTCAAAATACCCCCTCCCCAAATTGAGTGTAAAGGGAACGTACATGACAATAACTGTAGTTTGTGTTCAGTGTACTGCAGAACACACGTTAAAACACTGTCGGTGTCACGTTAGAACAGTGTACATACCATCTACATACTAATATTAGTCTACAGAACCTTTTAAATTGCGGTTTTTGTTGCATTTTTCGACGTCTGCGTACGTTTCAGACGACAATTTCGTACTCGGTTTTCAAAAATTTTCTTGTGAAACAATAACCCCCCCTTGAAATACCCCCCCTTGTTTAACCCCCCCCCCCTCTCGGGACCAGAATGAAACAATCACCCCCCGGGGGGTATTTCGAGGAAATACGGTATGCTCAATTATAAAGATAAATATTCACCATAAAAAAATTGAACTGACCAATGCCGGCATACAGGGAAAAGAAGATGGTTGCCCACATAGCGCCGAAAAAAATGATGCCCATCGTTTTTGTCGAAGCTGTCGTGCGTTGAAAAAATATATACAATTTGATCGCAAATGGTAGCTGAAAAAAATGAACGTTCCTTTTATGTCAGGAAAAACTCAAAGTGGTTGCCTAAGGCTACAAAAAAATAATGTCCATGATCCATCAAATAAAATGAAATACTGGAATGTCATGCAGAGATAATCATCTCTTACTGCACCACAGGCAAAAGATTACATTTAGATTCAAAAGCAAACAAAATATACACAAATGTCTGTTTCAAGTCAAAATGACTTGTGCACAACACCTGTGACTTGTGCACTATTCGTATTTCCTATAGTATAAATAGATCCATGCAAGTAGAAGTGCACTGCAACATGCGCAGTGCACTGGGACAGGTGTAAATTTGATACAAAGTGAAATTTAGTGCAAACGTAAGTGTAAACATGTGCATTGACCTACATAACTATTCCCTTCAAAGATACTTTGTCTATTGTTTAAGTAGAAAAAAATTGCGCATAAGTACATATTCTATAATGCATATAAATGCAATCGCGAGTACACTGAGACAAATGTAAGATTAATTTGCATGGGAATCTAGTGCAACCACCTTTGTCAGTGCATTGCGCATGTCGCAGTGCAGTCCTATTTGCACGGATGTATATTGTGGGAAATTTGATTTGTGCACAAGTCACATGTGTCGTGCACCAGTCACTTTGACTTGAAGCAGTAGACATCACGCAAAAAGCTGTCAAAAATATATCCATGCAGATAGGAGTGCACTGAGGCTTGTGCAGTGCACTGAGACGGGTGTACATTTGATACGGGTGAATTTTAGTGCATGCACTGACGTATGTAAATGAAGCAGTTATGTATCAATGTAAATACAAAATTCACATTGCTTTTTTTACATTTCAAATCAATTCATATACAAATTTATACTTGCACAATCCGCATTTGATGCAGTCAATAATTCTCTGCACCAAATGTCCCCAATCTCTACATCTGCTAATTTCACATTCCTACAATTGACTGCATATATTCATCGATAAATGCATCGAGTGAGTAATTAAAGTGGGTTGGGTGCGCTGGCACACTTATCGATTGCTCTATTTATATATGCAAGTGCATTTTAAGTACAACGTGTGTTCTATTTCCAGTTCACACGCATTAATCTGCTTAATTTACGTAACTTGCTACTTAGTGGTTTACATTTGCAAATTTATTCATTTGCGGCACCTAAGTGTGTTACATTCAACGATTCCTGAACTTGTACTTATGTTTTCATCTATTTATGACCTCTTTTTTGCATTTCTATCAGTAGCCAAATCGAACTTGAGATGCGCGATATAAGCTACTAGTGCACAACATAATGTCTCTTTAATTACACCCCTAAGTTTGCCGATGCGCAACACACTTCAATGGCGGACCGGAAAATTTCATTTAATTACAGTTCCGGTACTCCGGTCCGATAGTCACGTGGACTTGTGCACAAGTGCATTTTGCTTTGTTTATACCACAAAATAATAGCTCCACAAGTCATGTTTACTTGTGCACAAGTATATTTTGCTTTGTATACGAAACGAAAAAGCTGTCTCCGCAAATGCAGTTACTTGTGCACAAGTGATATTCTTACAAGTGTAATTGTGCGCGAGCAAAAGTCCATTTACTTGTGCACAAGTTGAATTAGCCCGGTGTCATAACTATTGACACAGATGACCTGGGAATGTGATTTTTTGCATGCGATATCAGGAAGTGTTTTCAAATTCGCATGGCAAATTGAAGCGCGATCGCACAACATTTAAAAATTTTATATATTATGAGACAATATAGTGTTATGCGATAGACAGTCATTTGCGGACATTTTTGCCATTTTGTCTATTTCGAGTTCTAAGCGGATCCATAATCAGTGAGTCATGCTTTATAAGGAACACACCATTTAACATCAATATAACACGTTTGAAATCTGCGCGACACACCGACTCCTGCAGTAGAACATGTATTAGACCAGGTAAATATGATATGATGTGTAAAGATGTCTAAATTATGTGTAAAGTCATCACATAATCTCTTCAAACAATCACCAGTCCACCTTGTACAAATTCATTCACCAAGTCTTGTACATAATGCCACTGTCCAGTTTTTGGATCCATTCTGATTACCTTTTGTCTGTTCTGCCGAATGCCAAACAGATACAGTGTGTCCCAATGAAGGGCAAACTTTAAAGAGTCACCTGCCATTGGCAGAGGTGTAGCTGTCAGTGTCTCCCAGTGTGAGCCATTGAACCTGTGATGTGATGTCATGCCTTATTACCTCCAATTGGAGGTACCCTCTAATTGGAGGTAGGGTAAAAAAGTAACAAAATGATCAATTGAATTGAGGGTATACCTCCAATTGGAGGTAATACGGTATGTGGGTAGTGGGAACTTTCTAAGAAATTTCTAAATAACTTGATTCTCTGAGTCTTTGCACCAATACCAAATCCCAAATAGTGCAAATTACTGTAAATTCTTGAATATTACCACTGGTGACTGGTTGAATGATATTTTTATCAGACATTTGGGGGGGGGGCTATTTGAGGGGAGGAGTTTTTTGTTAAATTTTTTTACCACATGCCTGTCAATTCACTGCATCTATTAACAAGATTATATGTCTGAACAGTACAATATGTCAATTTGCTGTAGATCCATCACAACAAATGTGACACTGCTGTTGTGCTGTTTTGCTTGCGATAGTCATGTTTCCATGTAAATAACCTCATTGACCTAACACCCGGGTGTTATACAAGTTTTAAAAAAGGTTGCTCAAAAGTGCCTCAATTTTGTATAACACCCAGGTGCTTTACACAGATAAATAAAGTATGCAGTCTTTTTGTGTTGAGGCACCAAATCGATATAGCCTGCCACCGAATCCGTGTCCTCAGGGGGCAGTCCCAAGCCCTGTAAAGTGTAAAGTAAAGTGTCAAATGTAAAGTCAAATGCAAAGTAAAGTGTCAATCGAAGCAAAAAAGAAAAGATTTTATTACTGAACTTTGCATGACAATTGACAGTTTACTTTGCATTTGACTTTACATTTGACACTTTACTTTACACTTTACAGGGCTTGGGACTGCCACCAGGACTGTAATGAACAACGGTCACAAGAGTAGTTGATTTTCCGGGGTATTTGGCCCAGTTTGAACACTTGCCGGTAGCCACGTTTTATTGTGTTGATTTGCGTGTGAAGGGATTGTTCAAGGTTATTATCAGTTACTTTATTGTCACTCAGAATCAGATAAAATAAATATGGAAGTGGGTCGAGTTCTCTTGAAACACAGTGACTCTATGTTGAAGTTGTGTGAGTGACTAAAACTTCCCTAAAAGTGCAGAAAAACGGAAAGTTGGAATAAAAATACTACCGACAATAATCCTAGAATGTAGGCACATACCGTATTTCCTCGAAATACCCCCCCCCCCTCGAAATACCCCCCTCTCGGGAGCACTATGAAACAATCACCCCCCGGGGGGTATTTCGAGGAAATACGGTAAATACGGCTCTATTTATGTATAAACAAAGAACAAATGTTGCATTTCAATTCAGGCATACATTGTTGCAAAGTACAGCTTACAAATTGTGCTGCGCTGTTTGAAAAAGACCAAATAATTAACTCGGAAGCACAGGCGAGGAAATCTGGCACTTTACTAATATGAAATAATTTGTCAGAAAGTGCTGATGCCAAACAGAAACCTAAAATGACATTGGCGAGCAAGTAAATACATTGCTGGGAAACCAGTGCCTAATTACGAGTACAGAAAGTTGCAGTTTGTTACCAAAAATGCAAAGACAATTGACATGAAAACTACATTAAAGTAAATCACTTCCTGCGACAGATTAGGGAGTTATTTGAGGAGTTTGGGGACGTTAATTGAGCAGGGTAGAATGTAATTATAAATGGTAAAAGTTTCATGTACCAAGTACTAAATTGTCGTCTGAAACGTACGCAGACGTCGAAAATGCAACAAAAATCGCCATTTATAAGACTCTAAAGACTTGTATAAGTGTGTAGACGCATAATCACTGTTCTCACATAACAGAGTCATCGTTTTTAACGTGTGTTTTGCATTACCCAGATGACAAACCGCAGGATTTGTCATTTACGTTCTCTATACACTAAATTTGGGGGGGGGGTATTTCGAGGGGGGGGGGTTTATAAGTTCATAGTGTCCATTTTGAGGGGGGGTATTTCGAGGGGGGGGGGGGGGTATTTCGAGGAAATACGGTACATTGCGCTTCATCATGTCACTCGAGTTTGCATAAAAATTATGAGCAGTGAGCGCAATATAATTCAGAATGGAGGTTTATGTGTTCACAGCTATAATCCAGAGTTGATAAAAGTACTGAACTTTTCCAAAGTAAACGTGAAGATGATTTTTAAAGTAAAGTAAAAGTAAAACGTGAGTAAACATAAATACCGGTATTTTTACTCATGGAAAACGTAAAACTGCATATTTTTCTCTGTTTTGTACTGAGGAAAACAAAAAAGTGAGTAGAAGCAAAAGCGAGAGTCGTCGCATTCCCTACCCATCGCAACTATGCTCATTTCCGCTGCGATTTTCACAGGAATTTCCACTCGTAAGAATCGTTTTTGCTTGTTATGTACCCCATTTATCTTTCGGAATTACGTTTTCAGTACTCGCATACTTTTAAAAAGAGTAAGTGAGTACCGGTATTTTTGTTGGGAGGAAACGTAAACGTATTTACGCAGTACCAGAGTATCCATATTTTTCGAGTAAACGTAAATACGTTTTAACAACTATGCAATAATCAAATCAGTAAAAGGTAGTTATCTGCGTTTCTGGCATATCGGTTGTCGAGGCCTGGTTGCGTTTTTCCCATATCTTCTGCACCTGCACGTTCAAATACTTTGAATTCCAGTGGATGCATCAAAACGACATTAGCGTAAACCAGAGTTGCGAAAGTGTATTTACACTCACCCGAAATACTCGGGTAAATGGGTATTTATATTTACACTTACACTTACACTTTCATAAAATACCCATACACTTTTTTACACTTTCCTGAGCAAAATACCCGGGTACAGAAAGTGTATGTTTTTCTTTCAGATGGCCCTGTTTTATGCTTTTGCGAAAGTATAAAATAGGGTCATGTACAAAAAATAACTGCACAGTGCACACATGCAGTTATGCATTGAATGTAGAAAATATGGCAAATGTACAAACTGGCCTTTGATCTCCAACCTTTGATCAGTACTCATGGTATTCTACAGTTTCATCATACTTTTGTAAAAAGGACAAGATCAATGGAAATTCACCAGCTGGACACAAAGTCAACTGGCTTTTGCATAGACATTTGCTGCATGTCCAATCTTGCATTTAAGCAGTGTGTATCGCATTGCTTAATCAGTAAATATCAACACTGAAAAAGTGACATTATTAGTGAACTTCATACCACTACAGTATTTGCTACAGTCTGAATGTTTCATAAAAGGCAGTAAAATGTGAAATGATGCATAAAAATGAAAAATATATTGATCTAAAGGTGAAAACAGTTGTGTATTATAATGCTCAACAGTGAGAGTTCTTTCTAAAAAAATTTTTTACACTTACACTTTTTTATACACTTTCCTAGGTATTTTTAAATTACCTTACACTTTTGGTATCCATACTCAAAATTTGGAAAGTGTATTTACACTTACACTTACACTTTCCAAAAATACCGGTATTTTAACAACTCTGGCGTAAACCAGAATTCCTCGAATTACCCCCCCTGTGCGTTTATTTTTTCAAGGTGGAAATGTTGAGGGGTGTTAAACGAGAGAGGGGGGGGGTTTCTTGATATCCCACTCCCAGTACTTAATTGTCGTTTGTAATGTACTCAGACGTAGAAAAATGCAAAAAACAGTCATGTAAAAGACTGGATATAAAAATAAGTATCTGGATGGTAAATATAAACCCTGTTCTAACATAACACGATCATTGGCTTCAATGTGCGTACTGCACTGCCCGTGCCCGGATCACAAGCCACAGCTTTTATCATTTACGTTCCCTATAAACTAAATTTGGGGGGGGGGTATTTCGAGGGGGGGAGGTTTATAAATTCATTCTGGCCATTTTGAGTGGAGAGTATTTCGAGGAAATGCGGTATATTGATGGTTGGAGTGGCGCTATGAAATGTGGCACCAGCGGCAATTTATGGTGTTAGTTATGCTAGAGTGGGACCAACGCTTTTGAATGAATGCACCCCCCCTTCAAAATTTGCCGGCAAAGTAAAAAAAACCCTGGGGCTATTGTAAGGCCATTTTTAGTAAAGTATTCAACCCACCCATATAAAAAACTTTCTATAAAAATCAAATGAAATGCAAGCACAGTTCACAACACGTAAATGAGTGTTCTGAGAACTTGTATAACCTTGAATTATCCCCCCCGCAGACTTCTTGAACCTGGCGTGTCGAAAAGCGTGACCTACGTGCCTGCACCCATGAGCTGCAACCCATGGGGCGGCGCAGCGCACCGAGCAGCAGCGCAACCACACGGGCGGACAAAAAGACAACATCTTCACTGGCTGACCGAGTCGCCATTTATGTCACCATTTGTTGTGCTCTGCTTTTGTTTATTATCCCATAATTCCATTAGCTGTTTTATCGCATTAAATATTATAAGTGCTAAATCTGTTTTCTTGTAAATTCAATTTGCAATCAACCCAAATATTGTGTCTGCGTGTCACCTATGTGAGAGGGGAAATTGTATTGTTTTCACTCAAAAAGGTCGCGAGACAGCGTGTGTTGACGCTTTGATGTTGTTGTGCAGTGGCTTGACTGTGCAGCCGGCTAACCGCACATTTACCTATTTTATCATGTGGGCTCAGGCAAAAGCTGCAGCTGGAAATTAGGTGGCGACCTTGTGCCTGGAACAAATACTTTTACCTCAAAAAATACCTTTTCCAACATACCAAAAAGTTCCAAGTTTCACCCCATGTTGACTAGTTTGGCGGCAGTGTCAACAAGTATCGATGGGTGACTGAAACATCACTTGATCACGCCCCCTTAGTGACAAGCCAAAGCCAGAAAAAATACTTTTCCGCCGCCCTAGTAAAATTATCCAACCACGCCCGGGGAGGAATTCGGCATCGGCTGAAACCTTTTTCACGGGCACAGGCTGGTTGAGCAGTGATAACACTGCGCGGCAGCGTCGGAGGTGAAATGCACCTGCCTTTGCTATCTTTGTAGTCCAAATTACAGTAATCTCTAATTACAACCCCCCCTTAAAACTATCAGAAATGACACACACATTTTACATGTAAATACATGATTGAATTGTAAATAGTTGTAAAGAGCTGTAAAATTGTAAATTGCATTTGTAAATATTAGTTATTTGCACCCTGTAAATATTGTACATATGGCATTGCACTGCGCTCTAGGAAGTTGTATTTATTTAGCCCTTGTACATTTACATTGTATTTATGATGCTCCCATTAGTTCATTACTTATTGTAATTATATGAAACTTTGCATAATGAGACTTTAGGTCTCAGTTTACCTTGTGTTCAAAAAAGTCACCGTTTAGAATAATCCCCCCCCCCCCCCGTTTTTATAAGACTTTGTAACTCGTACCTCATTATTATTGCAATTTTGTGCATTTGTAACATTTGTGTATTTATATGGTATAAGTGATTCTAGTGTAGTATAATTACATTGTAATTAATCATTTGTGCCTCATGTTGCATGAAGCTAATTATTGGTAACCAGTTTATTATTTTGTGCCTTTTTCCATGTAAATATGTGTCTTATATTTACGTGCATTTTTGTGAAAACGTGATTCAATGCCTTTTTATTCAGTTATATTATGGTATTGTTCCCACATTTATACGTAGCGATTTGTTATTGTTTTACTCAGACTTTGTGTCTTTCGACCAACTTAATCGAACTACCTGCCCAAATTCAGTAGTGAATAAACGTGTTCCCATAACAAACTTGGACCTCCTTCTGTATAAATATTAACTAATTGTAAGCTGTGAGTGCTTAGCACCTAATTGCTTTATTTGTATGTTCATTAATTTACTAATTTATTTTGCTTTGCTAAACCCATAACAAGCTTGCTTTGTGGCTGGTTGTGCGTGTGCCGCGGGTAAACCAGGACAAACAGCTTTCTCCAAGAGATTGCTGGGCGTCCTTATCACTTGAAACATCGTGTTTATCCCATATAATTTTTACAACACCACAACAACTCACTGGAAAACCCAGTGCACTGCAGTGCATCACACGGCAAACGGCAAGCTGGGTATAGTGATTTAGGGATTGAAGCAGTGAGCGGCAACACTCCTGTGAGTCAGTGCGTGCTAGCAAATTGGCACACACAGATTCATGACAACTTGGTAGCATAGCTAGCGCGTGGTTTGTTTGAATCACTTCTGAAAGCAGAAGCGTCTGATCAGCGCTGCTGCTGAGGGAGCAATACTATCAACGTCAACAATCTGTTGCGCCGCAAGGAACACTCTTTGCGGTCAGGAGGGCCAGCAGCAATCCCAGGTGGGTCTGTTGAAGAAGTTTGCCATGCTGCAGAAAAGCAGCAGTGCACGGCAGTAAGGGAAACAGCATTACGACGGGCGCAGCGCACTGCGGATGCGCAGAGCACTGCGGCTGGACAGGTAACTAGTGATAATGAGGTCAACGATGAGGCGATCGCAGAAACAACAGCGGCGTGGTCGCGACGCACAGTAGACGACACACCTGTGGTCAGGCTGGCGCTGAAATATTTTGGAGCATGTTCAGCAGACAGCAGCAGCCAGTGGGACACACCGGCGTGCGTGCAAGCAGAAAAACCGGTTTGATTAAGAAGAGCATCCAGTGGAGGTGCAGCAGAACGCCCAAGAAGCCAGTTGCTGCGCCCTGATCGACCGATCAGTGCAGAACCCGGCGCAGAGCAACGCAGAACAAGTAAATAGGTGGGCATTATTTAAACGATTGTGGGGCAGAAGTGGCCATAGTTCCCCGGTGTCTACAGGGTCGGGATCACAAGTTGATTTGGCCGGATACGCAGGTGAAGACGAGCACGTGTGCTCGTCAGCGTACCAACGTAGAAGTGGTGAAGTTCCCATAGCAATAGATACACCTGTAACTGGGTTACCACACATAAATATAGAAGCCCCTTCATTAGCTGAAGAACTTGAAGAGGCTGATAATTTTCGTGATAGCTCGGCAGGATAATTATTGTTAAGTGCCCCTAGGAGTGTGTCTACTCCGCACGGTCTTGGATCAACCAGGGGATCATTGTCAAGTAGTGCTTCTGCGACCAGAGCACGTCGACAACTCATTGAACCTTCTCCCATAAAACCCGCAGACATGACTTTGCCTCCCCCTGGTGGCAGCGGCCTGCAGACTGGCAACGTCACACCTGGAGTGACTGGCGTCAAGGTGCTGAACACAGCAGTGCAACTCAACCCGAACGTCAGCCCGCCAGCATACTCCAGAGGTGGTTGGACTCTTTATGCCATTTTGAGTTATGTGATTAACTGGGCTAATGAGTTGGCGCAGCGGGTGCCCACATCAATTTCTAATAGTGCTTCGACTGAAGATAAAGCCAGGTTGCAAGCGGTGAGGCTTGGTATAAGTGTGAGCCAAGCAGGTAGGCAGCCCAATTAGTGTGTTGAATGCTGCCATTGATGCATACTGTAATCATATCATCGCACAGGCGATGGTGCCGCTCACCGCGACTGGAACTGTGCCAGCCGTGCAATTAAACACCACCACACAGGCACAACATTGCATGTGCAACATTTCCAAGAGTTACTCAGAATTGCTATGACTGAACATCCAACTGCGACCACTAGATGGTATATGTAAGATAATGAAATTTTGGCTAAAGTGGCTCCAGATGGATTTTTAGTGCATAAATGCTTTGCTGTAAAAAATTATCAGATTTCCGCCAAGACTGACAAAGAAGCATGTCACACGACTGTTCCCATAAGACTTAAATTGCATGGACCAATTGTCATGTTGCACTTGAATACTCTGACAAATGCCTTGATGTTTCAACCAGTGCTAGGGCCATGTTCCTACTGGCATAATCGAATTCTGAAGTTGCATGGACAGTGGTACAAATATTTACCTGCCGAGGGCGCAATCGAGCATGTACCTGTCTATAATACCCATACTTTCCCCCACAGATGGCAGCTGGAGCAGCCTACTGATGTGCACCACCAGATCTTTGCAGCCACAACAATGTACAACCTGTCAGAGCTGCTACCCACCACTACACTGAATGACGTGTGGCACTCGTATGCAATCGTGTGGCGTGTGCACGGCGCACCCGCGCATCAAGTCGATGGCAGTGTGCAGTCGCACCGGCTGCTGGCGAAATCAATGCTAAGTGTGGGATTTTGGGATTTTGATTCAATTCAATCTTGGTTACAAATTTGGATTTATCTGGTGTGCGCGATTGTGAGTTGCCAATATTTATTGGCCGCTCTCATGGCTGCAGCACAACCCACCTTGGCACATATGTTTGAGTGCATGCGCATGCGCGCTGTACTTAATCGCAGACCGAGAGCGGTGAAGCATGTGACCACACATGAAGTTTTACAACATTTTGATGGAAGTTTAACTGTGGTAAATCCAATTAGTGGTTCGCCCGAGTGCGAGCCAAATAGAAATACATTGTTGCAAGTGTTCCCATCTATTAAATTCAATCCCCAATTAGAAGTTGATGAAACGTCATTCATTCACACCCCTGAGTATGTGCGCATGATTACATTGTTCCCTGAAGAACAGGAAAATATTAAGTCTGTGGCCGCGAGAAGAAGCAGGACAGTGCATGTGTATTTTAGCCCCGCTGTAACTGAACTAATTAATGAAAAAGTGTACCCCCAGATGTTTGCTCAATACAGGCCCAATGCGATCATTGTGCAGTAAGGCTGTGTTCAAAGAACATCAAGAAAAAGCTACTAGTGTTGAAGAAGTTTCTCCCATAGGTCATTTGAGATGTGCAGCTGATTCAAAATTGAAAGTAATTGGACAAATCAAACTCCCTGTGATAATTGGTGGGCATACTTTCCAAATAATGTTTCAAGCAGTAGAGGGATTATTGGATGACATCATTTTTGGCGCTGACGTGTTAAGACACATGATTGTTGACATGCCTGCATGCACATTAAATATTCCCGCCCTTGATTTTAAGGTACCATTCGACAGCTTCGAGCCAGAAATGCAGCATCACACAGTGTTTGCAGTGGTGCGTGCGCCCACTGAAATATTAGTGCGGCATGAAGCCATGGTTCCCACGCAGCTATCTGCACTGCTGATTCATTGTACGTTTACGGTAACTGGACTGGAAGCGGTTAGCTTGAAGGATGGTATCATGACTGCATCTGCAGCTTATGATACTGCTAATGAGGGTTTTTACGTGCGTGTTGTTGATGTCAGAGATCAACCGATTGTCTTACAGGCTGGGCAAAAAATTGGATTAGTCAAGCCGGTCAACTGTGTGCTGAAAGTGCGACCTGGCGAGCCGCCAGAGGAATGGGTGCGGCAGTGCAAGGGCATTGAGCCAGTGGGACAGGTTATGGTAAGCACCCAGCAAAGGCTATTGGAAGACAAGGTAGGGAAGCCTTTGATTGTTAAATGTCCCGATGGACATGAAATGGAATTTTCTGTTCCTGAAACTTTATCAGATGAACAGCGCCAAGATTTAGCAAATGTGCTCCTTGAACATAAGGGTGCATTTGCACATCACAAATACAATATCCGCTATAGTGAACTGGTAGATTATCGATTGCAGTTGACTGATAGGAAACCGATTGCATGTCACATGTACAGATTGAGCTTAGATGATCAACAGTATCAACAGTACCTGGAAAAACACCTGCGATGTTTGATGGAACACAATATCATTGAATCAAGTCAAGCACATACTGCACTCCCACATTAGTTGTTTCTAAGCCAAATGGTTCCAAACGCATGGTGATTTATTATCAAAGACTCAATGCTGTATTACATGCGCCACAATTCCCATTACCACGCTTAGATGACACAGTTGACGCTTTAAGCAACTGCAAGTATTTTTAGCAGTGCCAATATTAATCAGGCATTCTATAATATTGTGCTGCATCCAGATGATCGCCATATTACATTGTTCAGAAACATTTTTGGACAATTTCAACTGAAAAGATTACCCATGGGATTAAAATGCTCCCCAAGTTTAGTGCAGAGATGTTTTGAATTAGCTATGGCTGGATTAGTGCATTGTAATGTGCTGCTGTACATTGACAATCTGCTAATTTACAGTCGTGATTGTAAAACACACATGAGAGACATTGGACAAGTTTTAACTAGATTAATTCAAAATAACTTCAAAATCAGCCCCCGGAAATGTTTTTTTGCACACACTACTGCGGTAAAATTTTTAGGCTTCATGATCGGCCGAGAGGGAATTTGCATCCCAGTTGATAAGCGGTGCATTATTCAAGAGTGGCCGGTGCCTGAAACTGTAAAAGAAGTAAAAGGGTTTCTCGGGGCTGTGGGATTTTTTTGGAGAATGATCCATAGATGTGCAGAGATTGCAGTGACATTGTCTAATTTGACCCGCACGGGACCACAAGAAAATTATGACGGTGATGTGCCTGTAGACATAATGAGTAACCCTGTGGCACTGAAGGCATTTTACAAATTGAAAGAAATGCTACTTAACAGTCCCGATAAAATGTTCATTGTCATTACAGATGCCAGTCATTATTTGTCAGACGCCTCAAAAATTGCGGTAGCCGGCATGCTGGTGCAGCGAGCCGATGAGAAATCTGGGCTCCACTCGTGTGCTTTCTACAGCCGGAAGCTAACCGAGCCGCAAAGCAGATGGCCCACCATAACACTGGAAGCATATGCTATTTTTGAAAGCGTTCGTAATTGGCATTGTTATTTAGCGGGAAGACCCTTTGAAGTTTGGACAGATGCAAAAAGCATTCCGTGGGTAAAAAAAAAACAATTTGGAAGCCACCCCACATGCAGCATTACACAAGTTTGTGCTTGCAATCACTCCATACCAAATTACATTCAAGCATTTGAAAGGCAAGTGTAATGAGCTGGCTGACGCTTTATCCCGTAGACACAATGCTCCCATAGTGTTTGATGAAAAATTAGAGCTTGATGAAGCCTTTGAACAGTTTGCCACAATTACGAGCACATGCAGCAAGCACGCGACCATGCAAACGGGTGGTTGGCTCGAGGATACGGTATCGGCTGCAGAGCAGCGCATCGCACCAAAGGAACCAATGACAACATGCGCTTGTGTGAAGGCGGAGTCACACGCTCATGACACCGATCCTGGAACAATGGACATGTGACAAGGTGAGAACAAAGGGGCGGAGCCGATTTGCAGTCTCACTACCGTAGGTCCACAAACAATGGCTGGTGGCCCGACGACCACCAAACTCCATGCGAATGGATTCAACACAGACCACGTTTTACCTCCATTTACTCCCATAATTGAATTGAAAAAGTTGCAAAAAGAAGAACCATGGGTTGAGAATTTGTATTTGGTTTGTAAAAGTTCCCCCAGGCATTGTGTACCCCCGTTTTTTGTAGATCAGTATGGTATAGTGCGCCGGAAGGCTGAGGCTTCAATTGAGCCGGGGATCAAGTTGTATGATCTGGTGTGTATCCCTGAGTCATTGCATTCGCTAGTACTTGGACTAGCACACAATCACCCAACTGCGGGACATTTAGGAATAATGAAAACATTTGAAAGATTGCAGGAGTTTGCATGGTTTCCTAACATGTGGCCAGAAAGTGCGTGCTGGGTGGCTACTTGTCCATTTTGTTGTGCGCGAAAAGGGCTTAAGCAGGCAATGCGAACTCAAATGGAGTGCTGGAAAATTGCGCGAAAACCCGGTGACGTGATCAGTGGACGCCGTGGGCCCGCTGCCAAGAATGTGCTGTGGAAATAAACATGTATTAGTCTTTGTTGACCAGTGCACGTGGTTTGGCATTGCAGTGCCTGTGCCCGATATCCGTCAGAACACAGTATCGTATGCATTCCTGTTGCACATTCTTCCGCTATTCAACATGCCAGGCATCATTTTGTCCGATAACGCGCCAAGTTTCATTGAGGGGTCATTCAAAAGGTTGTTGATGTATTTCAACACCAGACAACACAAATCATTTGCTTACATGCCAAAGGGAAATGGAATGGTGGAAGGACAGAATGGTGTTCTGATGGAAATCGTGTCCCATTATGTAAATCGATCTCACAATGATTGGGACTACCATCTGGGGGCGTTATATGCCATATGCGTTGTTGTTTGGGCAACCGGCGGCCTCATTGTGGGAAAGAATGTTAGAACCGCCCAAGCGCAATGCGCCACTGCCTGAGTCAACCGATAAGCATGGCGTGCCTACAGAGTTGGCGCAGCTGGGAAAATTGAGTCGCGTGCTGTCAGAAATCTGATGAAACTTGGCTGCAACACATGCACGAGGCGGTGTGCAAGCTGTTGCAAGGGTGGGCGCAGTGGGCTGCCCTGGAGCAGAAGAAAAGGAAGGACATGTTGAATGTCCCCGGGATGGCTGATTACTTGAAATTGAGAGCAGCTTTTGCAGTGCGACTGCTCAGTCCTCTTTTAGAAACACAGGAGGTTTACAATAACCTCACTGTTGACAAGCTGCGGTCACTGCACAAGCTGGCTCAAGACACACCGCACGACATTGTGCGCATGTGTGACAAGTGGGTGGTTTTAGTTGAGCGTTTTGAGGTCACCAAAAACAACTACGAAACGGCCAACTCAATAGTCCACACAAGTGATCAGTCACCCGCGGACGTCATGCAGGTGCTCATGGAGAGTTTGATGCACCTTGTGGCCGCTGCCGACTGGCTGGACGAAGCCGAAAAAGATCTTGCAGCCGGGTGCATGGGAGTGGACGTGGACGATCTGGAGCTCGACAATGACTGGGGCCGCGTGCTGTGCAAGGCCACCAGGCGCTACGCCAAGGCTACGGTAAAGTTGCACAAGCACGTGCTGGACTTGTTACAGCCTGGCCAAGTGCATGTCACCATCAATTCAACACATCAATTGCAATTTTGCACTCTGATCGTGGATGAGATGTCGCTGGCGAGCGACCTCGCCATGGTCACGGCACTGCAGGCTGTACCAATGCCACACAACGGGCCGGTGCTACTTTTTGGTGATAGTAAGCAGCTCATGTGTCAGATGCAGACCCTGCGATGGGTTGAGCCCCTGCTTAATCCGCAGCCCACCCTTATTGACAGGCTCACCACCTTGGAACTGGCCCCTGTGGTGCACCTGGAGACTGTCTTCAGGGGCCACCCGATGCTGATCGATGCCAATTCATTCTGGCATATGAATTCGATGCCAATTCATTCATTTGCCAGGAGCACCCCACACTGCCCAATAACAAGATGCCAAACCTGGAGGGCTTGGAGGGTGCCAGTCCCATACCACTATCAACCGTCATTGTGCACTCCGCGCACGAGACCAAGGAGGGCACCCCGACCAACAACCTCACCGAGCAGGACATTGTTGTACAGTTGGTGAAATATTTTGTGCAGACGGCCTCTGAAAACTTAGAGTTGCCGTGGGGAGACTTACATATGGCATTGCACTGCGCTCTAGGAAGTTGTATTTATATAGCCCTTGTACATTTAGATTGTATTTATGATGCTCCCATTAGTTCATTACTTATTGTAATTACTTGAAACTTTGCATAATTATACTTTAGGTGTCAGTTTACCTTGTGTTCAAAAAAGTCACTGTTTTGAATAATCCCCCCCGTTTTTATAAGACTTTGTAACTCATACCTCATTATTGCAATTTTGTGCATTTGTAACATTTGTGTATTTATATGGTATAAGTGATTCTAGTAAAGTATAATTACATTGTAATTAATCATTTGTGTCTCATGTCACATGAAGCTAATTATTGGTAACCAGTTTATTATTTTGTGCCTTTTTTCCATGTAAATATGTGTCTTATATTTACGTGCATTTTTGTGAAAACGTGATTCAATGCTTTTTATTCAGTTATATTATGGTATTGTTCCCGCCTTTATAAGTAGCAATTTGTTATTGTTTTACTCAGACTTCGTGTCTTTCAACCAACTTAATCAAACTACCTGCCCAAATTCAGTAGTGAATAAACATGTTCCCATAACAAACTTGGACCCCCTTCTGTATTTATATTAACTAATTGTAAGCTGTAAGTGCTTAACACCTAATTGCTTTATTTGTCTTTTCTTTAATCAACTAAGTTATTTTGCTTTGCTAAACCCATAACAAGCTTGCGTTGTGGCTGGTTGTGCGCGTTCCGCGGGTAAACAGGACAAACTGCTTTCTCCGAGAGATCGCTGGGAGTCCTTATCACTTGAAACATTGTGTTTATCCCATATAATCTTTACAACACCACAACAACTCACTGGAGAACCCAGTGCAGTGCAGTGCATCGCACGGCAAACGGCAAGCAGATATAGTGATTTAGGGATTGAAGCAGTGCACAGCAACAATCCTGGGAGTCAGTGCATGCTAGCAAATTGGCACACATGGATTCATGACACTATTTCGACACCGCTCTACTACTGTTTTTTCATCCTAAATCCTTAATTTTTAATTGCAAATGTTAAATCAGGAGTCATGCTGACATGCTACAACTAGCTTAACTTGTTGGTTAAATGGTAAAGGTGATAAATTTTTCAATGTCTGTAAAAATGAGAACTTGAAGTGAAAATTTTATAGATACCGTATTTCTTCTAATACCGTATTACCTCGAAATACCCCCATGGGGTTTATTATCTCCCAGCAAAATTTGAGGGTGGGTTAATTCGAGGGGGGGTTTATTATTTTGTCAGAAATTTTCGTAAGGATCGTAGTATAGACCAGGCATTTTCATACACAAAACAGGTAATAAATGTGCCCAAACAGGGTATATTTGGACAAAAAGACGTCTATAGCTACATAAAGTAGTAATATATGTAGCTGTGATGCAAATTAGCAGTAGTAAACACATCATGTACATTGCGTACATGATGTACATCATTCCGGAGGGGGGGTTTTTTCAAGGGGGGGGGGGTTATTATTTCCCCAGCCATTTTGAGGGGGGTTAATTCAAGGGGGGGTTAATTCGAGGTAATACGGTAGAAGGGTGTCTCCAATAGAAGGTACACTTTTTGACTGAATTTGTGCCACAAAATTAATAGAAGAGCGGTCTCCAATAGAAGGTACACAGAGTGCTGGAATTGTGCCAAATGCATAAAAATAAAAAAATATCAGTGGACGCTGTGGTTTAGTGGCTTTGGTCCATTGACATCCCATGAACTGTCTCAGACGTAACACTTTGAAAATGCTTGGCAGAACTTAAAAAAGATTCCCTGAAAAGTTGAAGAAAAAATAGAAGGGCGTCCTTCTATTAGAAGAAATATGGTAGTCTGCACAGATCTAACCAAAAAGCCATAAAACTTGCTACTTACAGTTTCCATTAGTTCGACATTGCCATTTGGTGATAGCACGATGCAACTTTCATCCATCTTTGTGCACATGAAGCGCATGTAGAACAACTTGCGGATGGTGCCGCTCACAGCGAAGCACTGGGGGCAGTCCCGCACCCGGTAAAGTGTAAAATGTCCTGTGAAATGTCAATCAAAACAACAAAAAAAATAAAAAATAATATTACTGAACTTTGCATGACAATTGACAAATTTGTATGACATTTTATATCACATTTGACACTTGACTTTACACGTTACAGGGTGCGGGACTGGCACCAGGTAGAAGTTGAACGCAAATCGAGTAGCTTTCAGCACATCCTCTATTAGAAAGTACAGCTGCAAAATTGGTGCATGTTTTTTACTTGACACTTAGATAAGTGATTGGCCAGAATGACACTACTGGGACTATGGGACTTAAGATTTTCAGTCAGTAAGGAAAATTTTCAGTCAGTATACAGTAAGTACACCACAGTTGTCAAAAATGCTGAAATTTCTGGGAAAATGTCATTGTAAACATAAGTATAAATACCCAGAATACCCAGGTATTGCATGTAAACATGAATATGTTGTTGCAACTCTGGAGTAGAGTTCAAACGGGATTGACTTCACGGGATTGGGATCAGAATCGGACTTAATCGAGGATTTACGGTATGTACCGTATTTCCTCGAAATACACCCCGGGGGGTGATTGTTTCATAGTGGTCCCGAGAGGAGGGGGGGTTAAACGAGGGGGGGGTATTTCGAGGGGGGGGGGGTTATTATTTCACAAACGAATTTTTGAAAACCAAGTACGAAATTGTCGTCTGAAACGTACGCAGACGTCGAAAAATGCAACAAAAACCGCCATTTATAAGGTTCTGTAGACTAATATTAGTACGTAGATGGTATAAACACTGTTCTAACATGATTCCGACATTGTTTTAACGTGTGTTCTGCACTACGTAGAACACAAACTGCAGTATTTGTCATGTACGTTCTCTTTACACTCAATTAGGGGGGGTATTTCGATGGGGGGGGGTGATTGTTTCATAGTGGTCTCGAGAGGGGGGGGGGGGTCAAACGAGGGGGGGGGGTATTTCGAGGGGGGGGGGGGGTATTTCGAGGAAATACGGTATATTCTCCAGAAAAAAATCAGCTATTTTTCAAAGCTACCAGCAGTAAGGGCCTTTTACACAAAAGATCGACGCAAAAGATTACGGTATTGCGTCAATATGGTAGGTTGTTCCAGTTTTTCCGGAAAGTGTCCGTTTTTTATACTTATGTCCCATTTTGATACTTATG
>OZ038453.1:2600283-2740015 GCA_964036195.1 Sphaerolaimus hirsutus | reverse complement strand
TAAATATTACATTTCTTTCATTATTTTGTTCATAATTTTTTGTCAGTTTATGACAAAATACAGTTGCATTTTTATGTACAGCATTTACTCCGGTCAGTGGACAATAGTGGCTATGTATTGGAGTGTATTTAATATTTGAGGTGTTGTTTGTACTCATTCTAATCTCGGGACTAAAGTGATCGCCACGTCATTCTGACCATTTTAAGTGGTCAACCATCAAAATCGGTAGAGAATTCATGCCAATATGCAGTTTCTTCTGAGGGCGCAGCCACTAAAAACACCTAAATATCAGAATTTTTACGTTTTCCGAAGTACCCGGGTATTTCGGTCAGGAAAACGTAACAAAACGTAATGGTATTTTTGGAAAACGTAAACGTAAACGTAAATATAAATACCCGAATAACCAGGTATTTCGGATAAACGTAAATACGTTTTTCCAACTCTGCTATTCACCCCCTTCCAGGGGTCGATGCTGTGTATGTAAATATATACACATGCATGTATGTTTTCGTATGTTCTGACAGTGAGTTAAGCACCCCCACCCTTCATTCATGCTGAATTTTTAAACAATCGATAAATCAATGGGCTATGTCGCGTAGCCACATGATATTGAAGAAGAGCTATCCGACCACCCACTGCGTAGTTATTAGAAACTTAATGTGTATGTCTAAATTGCCGCACCTGTTGTTGCTATACCCGGCGGACATCACACTGAGTATGAAAACCTACCATAACCCATCTGAATAATGAACCAAAAATTATACAGTTTTTCATCATAATATTCCGTTTTTACTATGGAAAAATAAATCACAAAATTTATCACAAGGTTTTATTCATTAAATTATAATAGGTTTTCATACTAGGTGTGCTGTCTGCCGAGTATACTCCAGCAGTGAACGCAATCAATCCTGATCCAATTATGATAATGCCTGAATTGCAGAAGTAAACAAAGTGTTGACAGTTATTATAATTTGCGTTTCAGCACAAATACCATATTTCTTCCAATAGAAAGTGGGTCTCCAATAGAAGGTACACATTTTTGACTTTATTTGGGCCATTAAATAAATCGAAGGGTCCAATAAAAGGGTCAAAAAGGCTGGAATGGTAGCAACCAAATGCATAAAAAGTTGAAAAAAATGTTGTTGTGTTTTAGTTTTTGTCTATTGATTTGGTACTATTTTAAGATCAAATGTTCTATGAATCATCATTCGAATTGACACTAATAAAAATATGATGTAACACTTTGAAAAATGGTGGCAGAAAGTTTAAAAAATTTTTGAAAAGAATGGAGGAAAAATTGAAGGACGTGTAAATGAATTGACAAAAAATATTCTTACAATTAAAAAATTTAAAGCGAGCGTCCTTGCACCTTCTATTAGAATAAATTCGGTATCAGAAATATTCAACAAACCTATGTTTATCCAAATAATTTTCTTGCTTGGTGTAGCGTCCATCTGGGGAGGCTACTCCCAGACCCTGTAAAGTGTAATGTAATCTGTCCAATGACATCCAAAGTGCCTATAGTCATGAAAAGTAAAATACCGTATTTACTCGAAATACCCCCCCCCCCCCGAAATACCCCCCTCAAAATGGGCACTATGAATTTGTGGTCAAAACAAAACAGACGTTCAAAACACTTACTGTGTTACGTTAGAACATCGTTTATACCATCTACATCCTTATATAAGGCTGTAAAAACTTATTAATGGTGATTATTGTTGCATTTTTCTCAAAATTTTCACTCTGAAAAAATAAACCCCCCAGGGGTTATTCGAGGAAATACGGTATCAAACCTTACTGTTTTTTTCAGAAGTTTTTCATGACATTTTACATGATTTTTGACAATTTGCATGACATTTTTCATTTTACATGGCATTTTACAGGGTCTGGAAGTGGCAACTGGAGACTTTATTACACGTCTCACAATTCGAAATTGTGTAATAGCCATAAGTGTTGTCATTGCTTCACTAAGAAGCCTGAGTATTTGGTAAGTCATTATTATTATTTTGAGAGTCACAATTTCATTTTCACAAAATATTGAGTAATTTTAAGAAAATCTCATCTAGATTTCCACCACTACTCACCATGGAAATCTTAGACAAATCCCTGGCCAGTAGCCAATCAGCCAGGCAAATGATAATGTCACTTTTTGAAATGGAATGTCTCCGAGAAGGAATTTTCTCCCTAATAATAGATAACATATGTAGCTCTGGGGTCAGTTCCGCAAGTGGAGAAGTGAGAAGAAAAGTGAGAAGTGAGAAGTGAAATGAGAAGAAAAATAAGAAGTGGGAAGTGAAGTGAGAAGTGAAATAAAAAAACTTCTCACTTCACTTCGCGTTTGCCATTTTTCGTCTCACTTCACTTCTCACTTTTATTCTCACTTCTCACTTTTCTTCTCACTTCTCCACCTGCGGAACTGGCACCAGGTAGCATGCAAAGTCAATCCATGCATTCACCAGGTGTCAATCCCAAACCCTGTCAACTGTAAAGTAAAATGTTGAATGTCATGTAGAATGTTATGCAAAGTGTCAATTGTCACGATTGATGTAAAGTAAAGTTTCAATTGCCATACAATGTTCAGTAATAAAACCTTTTATTTTCTTGTTTGTTTTGATTGACATTTTACATGACACTTTACTTAACATTTGACACTTTACTTTACACTTTACAGGGTCTGGGACTGCCCCCAGGATAAATGTGAACAGCGGCTGGGCTCTGAGGACTATTTTCCTGGCCAGCGTGATGCCCAATAGAAAGCTGCCCACCTGGTGCAAGCCCCAGACCCTGTAAAGTACCCTGTAAAGTGTCAAATGTCATGCAAAGTGTAGAACATCATGCAAAATGTCAAATGTCATGCAAAGTGTAGAACGTCATGCAAAATGTCAAATGTCATGCAAAGTGTAGAACGTCATGCAAAATGTCAAATGTCATGCAAAGTGTAGAACGTCATGCAAAATGTCAAATGTCATGCAGTGTTCAAAGTCATAAAAAAGTGCTGTAAAATGTCAAATGTCATGCAAACTATTTTTGGGTGTAAACTTCAACTGGGTTTCCATTTTGCAGGGCATTTTGTATGACTTTTTACACTTTGCATGACGTTTGACATTTTACAGGGCTTTTTACAGGGTCTGGGACTGGCACCATGCCAATGCTATAGACGGTGTACACAGAAGTCAGGTGTAAATCAACAATTTGTGATGTTAGCTTTTGGCTGTCATATTGGTCACAATCATTGTAGGTGTGGTTAGATTTGTAGCTTAATTGCATTTGTTGGTTTTTACGCATCAAATTTTCATGCATTGGGAATGATGTGTTGATTTTATTTGAAGCTTTTTTGATGTTTTTATCATAAAACTTACAATTTTAATCCCATTCTTTGAACAGACATTGTTCACATAAAATAATACACCGAATGCTTCCACTGCCTGTTCTTGGCACAGTTGTAAAAATGTATTTACATTTACTCGAAAAATACATATACTTGAGTAAAGTCGGCAGACGTATCGCCCTACAAACATTTGCGTCAGTCTCTCCAGTGGAGAGTGCATGTCGTCATTATTGTGACGCAATATTTTAATGATTGGAATGGATCGGGTCACGTATGAAAACTTGGCTCTTATCCCAGTTTCCAGTTGCGTATTATACAAATGCGAGTGAAAAGTCAAAGTTAGCTAAAAATCGTTTAAAGTTGCTCCACTTTGCCAATTTCCACCTTTATAATCGCTATTTTTGTTTATATACATGGTTATATAGTTGGTGTTAGCCTTTTTTATTCACATTTATAGCGGATTTCGCAATTTTGGCTGGCTGCCAAGTTCTCATATGGGGACTCTTCCATTGGAACGAAGCCAACGAATGAAAAATTAACAAAAACGATAAAAGGGTCATTTAAACAGTCCAATTTTTTCGCTTCCAACGGACAACGTTGAAACGAAACGTTGAAACGGGCGGCGTGCGCGCACGGACACGGCGAAGCGTCCATTTCTCTTTTAATATTTTTTTCTTTTTGAATTCCGAGCGTCCGGGTGGGACCCAAGTTTTGTGTTCGCTCTATTCGCGAGCGAATTCTAACTCTCTGATTTTGTAGGGTGAAATGTCCGCCGACTTTACTTTGTAAACACATATACATATAGTTTTGAAAAAGTACCCATACTCACCTGTACGCGTACTTTTGAAAAGTACACGTGTACAAAAATGTATTTTTTCTCTCTAAAATCGCAATATTTTGTTTCTAAAAATGAAAATCTTGAAGAAATCATCTCATTTTTAAAAAAAATACTAAATGATCAGTAAAAACGACATCTATTACCGTATTTCTCCGTGTATAATGCCTCCCCCGATCATAGTGCCCTGGGCATTATACATTGCAAAAAGTTCCATGCATAGTGCCCAGGCACTATGCAATGCACAACAAAAATATTTGGCACACAAATTAAGTTAGGTCCCTGACACAAAGGGACCAATTTTTCACATGCTGGTGCCTGTTGCATAAATATGTAAACATATAAAAGTGGCGCATTGCTGCGCGCTTCTGGGGCATGCGTCTGGTTGTGTCTTCATTTGATTTGACTTCGCAATTTTGCATCGGCGGCTGGTTTTTGAGTCATGTAAGTCACAATCTATGCACTTTGTGAAGTGAATTGCATAGTGCCTGGGCACTATGCACAGCAAGCACGTGTAACATTTACATTTTCGCTTTTGCATTTTCCACAAAAGTACCCGATTTTGCATTTTACTGGGGAAATTTACTAACATGTACTCATGACTACAGATAAAAAAAGTATTTTACATTTTCTGTATTTGGGTGTGTATAAAAAAAAGTATTTTACATAGGTATACATATACTTTGAAAAACGTTCAGTATTTATAACAACTCTGGTTCTCAGGACGATATTGACTTTGATAACGGCATTGAAATTTTGCGCCGTTTCATCACAAATGTTGAAGTTCACTGATCGAAACTTCGAAAAGAAATTACCATACCACATCTGAATAAAAAATAATGAAATTATCATCCCAATTGGTTGTTATCAAATGGAGTAATACACCCATGTTCATTTGGGTTCGGACACGTGCACATTTTTTATAAAAAGCTTTATTCTGCCAGAACTATACCACTTTGAAAATTTTGGCTGGTACCCAAACAAAGCCATAACATTTGTCTACAAAACCCATGGGACACCCCCCAGTATAACGCCATGTGGGCCGCGTAAGCGGCCCACACATTTTTATATACAAAATTTCATTGCTTACTTGGGTTCGGACGCGTTGTTTATACAGCTAATATTCTGTCTTTCAAGGCCGGATTTTGGCTTTGAAGACAGAAATAAACTCTGGCTAGTTGCCATAGCCCAATTCCTTTAAAAATCAGATTAAGATAGACTTTTTTTGCTTCATGGTTCTTGATACTGATTGGGTGAGTTGACAATCATTTTCCCCAGTTCCCTACAAATGTGCATCACTCAAGCACAGTTGACATGCGATTTTGGGCATTCAGCAGTGTGTAGGGCACTGGAAACAACCAGGCCAGCTAGAGAAGGTTGTGGGGAATATTTTATACACACCCCCATTCGAGGAAACGTCCCAAACTCAAGACGCTTAAGTGCAAAAAAAATATTGTGTGTATCTTACCTTTTTACTACTAAATTTTCCATTTTTCGAATTTTGTATTTTTGCTCTTGAGCGACTCGAGTTTGGGAGGTTTCCTCGAATGGGGGTGTGTATAAAAGATTCCCCACAACCTTCTCTAGCTGGCCTGGTTGTTTCCAGTGCCCTACACACTGCTGAATGCCCAAAATCGCATGTCAACTGTGCTTGAGTGATGCACACTTGTGGGGAACTGGGGAAAATGATTGTCTACTCACCCAGTCAGTATCAAAAAGCATGAAGTGATAAAAGTCTATCCTAATCTGATTTTTAAAGGCATTGGACTCTGGCAACTAGCCAGAGTTTATTTCTGGCTTCAAAGCCAAAATTCAGTCTTGAAAGACAGAATATTAGCTTTATAACCAACACGTCCGAACCCAAGTAAGCAATGAAATTTTGTCTAAAAAAATGTATGGGCCGCTTTCGCGGCCCACATGGCGTTATACTGGGGGTTGTCCCATGGGTTTTGTAGACAAATGTTAGGGCTTTTTTGGGGTACCAGCAAAAATTTCAAAGTGCTATAGTTCCGGCAGAATAAAGCTTTTTATAAAAAATGTGCACGTGTCCGAACCCAAATGGACATGGGTGTATGATCCACAATTTGTCATGTGTCTTAATTCATCAAAATATGGTAACGTTCTTCGTATAGCATCCATAGCCACGTGTGTACCTATATTTGTTTGCATTGTTTCTTTTTTATCATCCACTTTATGTGGTGAGTAGTGTGTACCGACTGCATCGCACTTTATACGTAACATACAGGGTGGGGCAATTTGACCTACGCCTAGATTTCGAATAACTTGTCAGTGAGTATTAGGATAAACGTCAAATTTTAGGTCAACATTAACAACTAAATAGGAAAGGATCCCTGAAAATATGGTTGCGATAGCTCCACTCGTTCTCAAGTTCTTTATGCAAACACCAATAATTGCCGCTTTACCACCACTTGCTTTACAACCAATTACGCAAGCGTCTGCCGATTTCCTTATCGGTAAGGCGGATAAGTGGCGCGCGCACACGCATTTTGGCATGCCACTGTGAAAACAAAGAGAGAAAAACTGAAAAAACAATCCCAATCCCCATCTGGGTCCTGAAAAGTGGATCCCATTTGAAATATATCACGGGGTGGTGGTAAAGTGACACTCACGTGTTTGCATGAATAACTTGAGAACTAGTGGAGCTGTAGTAGCCATATTTTCAGGGATTTTTTCCTATTTAGTTGTTAATGTTGACCTAAAATTTGACGTCAATCAGACTTCCCAGTGACAAGTTATTCGAAATCTAGAGCGTTGGTCTAAATTGCCCCACCCTGTATAAAAAACAGACTCTTGGAAATACTATTGGAAATATGTTAAACTCGGCAGACATGAAACGAATCAGCTTTCCTTCTTTTATGTATGAGTAAGATATGTCTTAAGTTCGAATTCGAATGGACGGATTCCGTTCGATTCACAGTTTATTTCAACCGATTGAACTTTCAAATGTGAAAAATAAATGGATCAAGCACGGATATAAAAATACACGGCCGGAAAGCTAGATATTGCGCTCAAACAGTGCTAACGAATTCCTAAAAATGACGAATGTGATAGATATCCGGTATGTCAACTTGGCACGCGTCGTGTGCTGACCGTGGCAAAGTGGATGGATAAAGAAATACAGAGAATTGATAATTAGGCTCATATTTGTCTATTTACTTGTTTGCACTATTTTTACATTTCTTACACTATATTAATTTACCGCGCAAATTATATTTCCTGCACTATATTATTTATCCATGGAGAATATTCAATTAAAAAGTATCTTATAAGTATTTGATATGTTTATGTGGAATATTTAGGTTAAAAGGTTAAATAAGTTGTTATTAGGTTTATGAATACGAAATTAGGCTCATTCAACTCGCTGTAATTTTCTGATCATTATTATATGTACATTTACATGGTTTACTTGCAATTTGGGAAAGTCAAATCTTGTAAATATTTATGTACTACGTATTTACTTTGGCCAGCATCCTAATAGAGAAATAGTGCCCTGTGTGTAACTAGCATTTACTGTACGTGTTTAACAAAGCCCTTCGCGTAGGCATAATTATTAATCCTGCTCACTATTTATAGTTGTATTTACTTTGACCTTTATAGGCATACCCTGCTCAAGTTAAATATGTTATAAACCCTGCTCAATTAATACACCCATTTACCTCAAATAAGTCCCAATTTGCTAGATTATTTAATATACATTTTCAGAAAGTGATTATTATTATTGTATTGAATATCCTGCTCTATTTATGTCACTAGGAACATCTCCACTACTATTTACAGTTTCCAAACCCTATATTAGTTCCAATGTGCATCAATGTTTTCTGACAAATTGAAACAGATTAGTAAATCGGCTGAGTTTGCCGACTTCGCGCCTCTCAAGATTAATGGTTTTTCTATTCGCCCAATTTGTACCTGGTGTTTCTTTACCATAATTGTTTGAATGTATGCACGCGTAAAATAAGCCAACTGTCTTGGCTAAACGTATCTTATTGTTGCATTTACTATTTATTTGTGCATTTGTATTAGGAAATTACTGTATTAATGTTTCTATACATGATTTCCGTGTCTTAGCTACTTTGGAAGTTTTTACTTCAGTCTTATGACCCAGTCCCGACCCAGAAAATAAGCTAGCAATAGAAACTTTGACTAGGAAGCTCGCTAGGCTTTGCGCTTTTGTATCACGCTGTATCTGATCGAAATAAAGTACCTGAAACAATCTTGAAACCCCTTTCAACACGCAACCACGAAATAAACTCAACTTGGCTGTCGACAAGTGAACGTCCGGCTACAACGGGAAATCAACCACTCTAAAGGCTGTTTCTCACTACGGTCTTGGAGTTGCCGGATTCAGTGGTAGAAGACGCTGACTTCGGTGGCTTCATCACATGGCGCAGCGAGCAGGGTGATTGCATGACATTGTGCTATCACCAAGCCAGAACGAACATTGTGCGGCAGTTGGCAGAACTTCAAAAGTCCTGCTGAACATCAATTGGCCTTGGCTGAGCGTTGGCTGTTGATTTGCAGACAGCATTGTGCCAAAGTCACGGCACTCCTGTCTACATCCTGGGAGTGGTTCTACGCTCACGCGCGGAGGACACTGGAGTTCTGACAAGCCTGTCAGGATTTCAGGCAGCTTTCACCAGTGTTCTGGCAAGGTGCTAGACGCTGGGCAGCACCGGCATTTGACAAGGAGTCATTGTCGGATGGTGGTCAAACTTTCGCTGGACGCTCCTGGACATCCGGACGCCAGTGACCGCTCGCACGTCCTTCCTATGCCAAGGGAGGGTGACCTGACAGAGACAGGATCGCCACAGAGCCACGCTAGTCAAAGGGCTGGATTTTGGGCATTCGCGGAGGTCCCTCACTCCACTGGGTTAGGGTGGACTCATACCTCGGAAGTGCAAAAGTAGGGGTATCAGTGTACAAAGGGCTGTAGCTGACAGAGGGCTGTAGCTGACAGAGAGTGGATTTGAAAACCAAGTATTAGGATACTTGGTAGCGTGTAAGAGCTTTGCGGAGCTCCCATCAAATATACACGCTGTGCCTGCTCGGTACCATCAGATCAAACAGCACAAAATTCTGCCAGAATTCTGCATTGCACAGGCGCAATTGCAGAACAGTGTTTAGAAACACTGCCCAGAATCAGAAAGTGCACCAGAGTGCACAGAGACGTGTCACAGGTGACACAGCAAGCGCAGCACTGCGCACAGCGGCACAGGAGCGGCTCAGGAAGCAAGTGGCCGGCGTGGTCACAGGGCACACAGGTGTGCCAGAAAGAACGCCAGAGCGCTCAGAAAGAGTGTGTACGGACCCTCTTTGGGTGCACACTGCTGGGCAAATAAATTGTTTATTGTCCAAGTGGATTTGACTTGTGTGTTAAAGTCAACGCGTGTAAACAATCACGTCAGGGGCTTTAGGAACACACCTGGTGCCAGTGCAGTAGGGGTCAACGCGTGATAAAACACGTCAGGGGCCTGTAGGACTGCATTGGTATTGTGCGTGGCACAACAAATCTGTGGTGCACAGAGAAGTGCACAAGAAGGCGCAGAGAAGCGTTACAAGCGTCACAGTAGACGCACTATAAAGAGAAATAGTGAAGGAAAAATTCATCAGCAAAAATGGTTTCACCAACGGGTCACATCAGAAAGACCCTGGGGCCAGCAAAGCACAGGGTGGACAGCAGATTGGCAAGAGAATTTGCCAAATATGACCCGGAACTATTTGCGGAAGCATCAAAGGATGAGAAGAGAACAGAAATGAGAAGAGTGATTGCATCTATCAAACAGGAGGGTGCAAAATTGGAAAGTGCAATGACTGCAGTGAGAACTCAATTTGACGCATGGAGGGATGTTGTCAAGGACATTGACAAACCCGATCAGATGGAACAAGAACAGAAAATGTACCAAGATTCATATGATGAATATGCAAATATGTCAGACTTGGTGACACAGAAAGTTGCAGCCATGAACGTGTACATCAAAGAGTTGCAAGACATGATCCAGCAACTGAGTGGAAGTACCATGTATGAAGTCAACACAGCATTCATACAGCAGATGGCTGCACAGATGGCTCTGACAGCTCAGGGAACTGCTCCAGGGGCCAGTTCAACCAATGTAACCACAGCAAAGAGAGTCAAATTGCAGAAACTGGAAGTTGAACAGTTTTCTGGGGAAATTGTCAAATTTCGATCATGGTGGCAAATGTTCGAATCCCACATCCACAATCAGACAGATTTGGAGGACATTTCCAAGTTCTCATACTTAAGAAGCTTGCTGAAAGGATCAGCATTTGGCATGATCAGTGGATTGAGTGTGACCGCAGAAAATTATGCACCCGCAATAGCAATGCTCAAGAAGAGATATGACCAGCCAGTTGTGGTCAGAAACACACTGATGAGTAATATCATGAAGCTGCGACAGGCCAGGAATACCTGTCAGGATATGAGAATTTTGTTTGATGCAATTGAAAGGCTGCTCCAGCAGTTGGAGTCACTGGGTGAATCAGTGGAGCATCCAATGCTGTTGAGCCAGCTGCAACAGAAAGTGCCACCAGAGGTCCTCAGAGAAATCCAGAAGGAACAGGGAACTGAGGAAGCCTTGACGGTGGAGAAATTCAGGGAGCTGTTTGGCAAACAGCTAGCGCTCAGTGAGGCTGTGCAGCACGCACAGCAAACTGATGCACCAGTTCAGCAATCGCGCCAGGGATTCGGGAATAATCCACGCGCACAGCAATTCAATAATCGGTTCCAAGGCAATGGGAATCAATTCAGAGGGCCAGAGAACCCTAGGACCAGCACAGGGAGCATGTCTGTGATCCAGAATGGTCAGAATGCACCACAGGCTGGATTTGTGAATCCTGGGAGGCCGTGTGTGTTCTGCAATGACACACAGCAATTACACTTTAATGATAAGTGTCCAAAGTTCAAAACTGCCAGAGAAAGGAGAATGATTTTATCAAAAGCAGAGAGATGCATGAGATGCCTGCAGAAAGGCCATTATATGGCTCAATGTCAATTTACGAGAAATTGTTTCTATTGCAAGTCCAATAGGCACCACGGTGCAGTGTGCCCAGAGAAATTTGGTGACAATGGCAATGGAAACGCTGGACGGCAAATTCCAGCATTCAGAGCAAATGGTCAACAGAATGGCCAGCAATCAATGAACAATGGCAGAAAGTCTGTGCCGACGGCTGGTTGACCAGCACAGAGCCAACAGAGAAAAGCCACCGTGAATTGTGTCACTGTGGAAGAAGCTGGACCAGAAATGGTAGAGACAGAAACCATATCCAGCACAGTGGTTACAGAACCAAATGCAAAGCAACAGAATACGTCAGTGAACCTGTCAGTAAACAGGAATATGTCAATGTTGATGACAGCCAGAACAGTGATTGAGGCTTCAGAAATGGATACAGAGATGGAGCCTGAACAGCCACCACTACAAATCCAAGCATTCCTGGACACAGGATCCCAGGGAATGTACATGTCAGAGAAAGTGGCCAAGAAACTCAATTTGAAGAGTACAGGTGAACACCACATTCAGGTGTACACATTCGGAAATGAAAAGCCGCACTATAAAGTGGTACAGCAAGTGGAATTCAGAATGTGGCTCAGAAATGGCCAGAAAGTTGATATGGTGGCTGATGTGGTCCCGACATTGACCACAGAACAAATCGAAGTGCCTGTGTCAGAACAGGACGATAAGTACCTGCAGAAGTACTCCCCGGATGAGAGTTACTTTGCAGACAGAATTCCCAAGGAAAAAGGGACAGAGTGCAAGTTCAAGCCAGATATTATAGTGGGCTTGAATTATTTCTGGGACTTGATGTCCAGAAACACCAGCACCACCAGACTTCCATCAGGATTGTATGTAATTCCATCGGAATTGGGATTACTGATGGGCAGTGGGCAGCTGACAAGCAACAGAAACCAATGGACCACGGATGGCGCATATCCGGTGGTGCACAGGGAATAGTACCTCACTGACAACTCGCTGCCAGCTAGGAGACAACAAGCTGACATGCAGTTGTTTACACTTGGCAGCAAGTTGTCAGCGTGCGGCAGCGAGCTGGCAGCGAGTTGTCGGCGTGCGGCAGCGAGCTGGCAGCTAGCTGTAAAAGGCTGCAGTGTAGTTGGCAGCGAGCTGTCAGTTTACTGAAAGCACCTATTTAATAAACACATTACAGCATTTAAAAAAAACATGTCAGCGAGCTGGCAGCGAGGTGCAAAAACGTTGTCAGCGAGCTAGGCCTGATTTTTGCTGCTTGGCAAGCGAGCTGGCAGCGAGTTGTCAGCAAGGTACTATTCCCTGTGGTGGTCAATACAATTGTGCATCAAATTCAGAGAGAAAAGTGGTACGAGGAAGCACCGTTGTCAATTGCTCCTGTACCAAATGTCAAAGACATGGACAGACTGGATACCATTGGCATAATGGACCAGTCAGACCTCGTCGAGGATGATGAGGCCATCAAGCAATTCAATGAGAGTGTACAGAGAAACCCAGATGGACGGTACTCTGTAAAGTTCATGTACAAGCCGAATTTGCATGAACTCCCAGACAACAAAGCAATGGCGTTCAAGAGGTTCAGGTACCTCACCAACAGGCTCAAGAGAGACCCAGAATTATTAGAGAAAATTCAAGCAATCATGAAAGCACAAGAGGAGCAAGGAGTGATTGAAAAAGTGCAAGAGGATATTATGGATGGCAGAAAGTTCCATATTTTGCCTCATCAACCAGTGATAACGCCAGAGAAAACTACCACAAAGGTCAGAGAGGTATATGATGCCTCAGCGAAACTGCCAGGCATGCGAAGCTTGAATGAGTGCATGTACCACAGTCCAGTGATACTACCACAGCTGGTAGGGATGCTGATGCGATTCTGACTGCATGGAATTGCACTGGTCGCAGACATAGAGAAAGCGTTTCTGCAGATTAGTCTGCAGGACAGTGACAAAGATGTGACAAGATTTCTGTGGTACAAGAATCCCACGAAACCATCCATGGAGGACAACATTCAGATTTACAGATTTGCCAGAGTGCCATTTGGTATAATCTGCAGCCCAGCGCTGCTGGCGCTGACAGTCAGATACCACCTGAATCAAGCTGGCACAGAGAATGCAAAATTGATCGATGAAAATCTGTATGTAGATAATTTGATCCTCAGTGTGGACACAGAGCAGAAAGCAATCGAATTGTACCAGGAATCCAATGTGCTGTTCACAGAGGCACAGATGAATCTGAGAGAATTGAACAGCAATAACAAGAACTTTACTTGGCAATTGGCAGAGTCAGATGTAGCCAAGGAAATTGTCACAACAGTCCTAGGAATGAAATGGGACACAGAGAGCGACCAGATGTGGCTGAAAACGCCAAAGACAGTTCAGCAATCACAATTATCAGAAACTGAACAGAAAATCAAACTTCCCACGAAAAGGACAGTTGCAAAGGTGACTGCGGGATGTTTTGATCCAATGGGACTCATCAGTCCCGTCCTACTGCCAGCAAAGAGATTTTTGCAGATGTTATGGCATTCAGGACCAAGTGCCAAAGAATGGGACACACCCCTGTCTGAGGAACAGACAGCAATTTGGCAACAATTAGAGACAGAATTGCTCAAAGTTGAACAGATCAGGTTTAATAGAAATTTGAATTATCAGAGTGGTGCAGATGCACAACTGCACATCTTTGTTGATGCCTCAGCAATGGCATACAGCGCAGCGGCATACATATGCCAGAAAACAGAAAATGACAGCGGCACGTCAAGCCTGCTGTACTCCAGATTGAGACTCGCTCCAAAGAAACCAGAAGTGACAATTCCACGGCTGGAATTGTTAGCAATGTTGATTGGCAGCAGAATGTCAAAGTTTATTCACAGAGAGCTCAAGGACGTCAAATTCAGTCAGACAGTCGTATGGTCAGATTCAACCTGTTGTCTGAAGTGGCTGACAACCTCGAAGCCACTGGCATGTTTTGTCAAAAACAGATTGGATGAAATCAAGAAAATTCAGAGTGAGACAGAAAACATGCACATCAGACACATCGCAGGACTGGAGAACCCAGCTGACATGGCCACAAGAGGCATGAATATGTCAGAGTTGGAAGGCAGTAACCTGTGGTGGAAGGGGCCAGAATGGCTAATGACTGGAGAGTGGCCAGAGCCGAAAGTGGAGCCAGTCACGCCAGAAATAATGGCAGAAATCAAAAAAGAAGAGCTCAAGTTCCCAAAAGCCAGTCCAATTTACCTGGGCACCACACAGCAAGTGGTCAGTGACCCAGATGCCAGCAATGAGCAAGCTGATGAAAGCAAGCAAAGCAACCCATTGGGAATTGAGATACAGAGATTCTCATCACTGACAAAGTTACTGGATGCAACAGTATATGTGATGAGATTTGTGAGACAGATGCACAAAAAGCGCAACACAAACGACGGTCAGAGTGTACTGTCAGAAATTTTGGAAAGTTTCTGTGGTACAATGAAACCACAGGGAATTATCAGTATTGAAGAGAGAGAGATTGCGTTGAAATATTGGATCAAAGTGAAGCAACAGAATCATTACAAAGGAGTGGCAGAGATTCTGGCAACAGGCCACAACAAAGGCAGCCAGAATGGCAAGAAAGCAGCTGCAGACCAGCAGTTGATCAAATGGCTCAATGTGCAAATGCACCAGGATGGAATCCTAAAGTGCCACAACAGAATGGAGCATACTGACCCACAGGAGGTCACAGTGCCACTCATACTGTTGCCAGCAACGGCCACAGTGACACAGCTGATCGTCAGAGACCAGCATGAGAAGTTGATGCACGCAGGAGTGCAACACACGTTGGCAACGATCAGACAAAAGTACTGGATTACACAGGGCAGGCGGGTGATCTACAATGTGACCAGAACCTGCCCGACCTGTAAGAAATTGGGAGCGAAACCGTACCAGCTTCCACCAATGCCAGATTTGCCAGAAACCAGAGTTCAGAGAGCCAGACCGTTCCAGTACACGGGCTTGGATTATTTGGGACCAGTTTGGTACAAAGTGGACAAAGAGCACAGGAAAATGTGGATCTGTTTGTTCACATGCATGGTGACACGTGCAGTTCACCTAGAAAGTGTGCTGGACATGACAGCACAGGAATTCCTGAATGCAGTCAGGAGATTCATCGCCAGGCGTGGAAAGCCTGAGGCAATGCCTGAGCCTGAGGTGATTTCAGACAATGCAACGCAATTCAAGTTGACAGAGAAAGTGCTCAGCTCAAGCACTAACAAGGCCATTAATACTGGAAAGGAATGGTCAGAAATGGTCAAAAGTGGAGCAGTACAGACTTACTGTTCACAGCAACAAATCCAGTGGAATATGACGACTCCCATGGCACCATGGCAAGGAGGAGTCTATGAAAGAATGGTGGGCATCACCAAGAAACACTTCAAGGCAGCTGTGGGGCACAGAATGTTAACCCTGCAAGAATTGTTGACACTTCTGCCAGAAGTCGAGGCAGTAATCAACAGCAGGCCAATTTCTTACATCTATGGTGATGTGAAGAGTCTCAGAGTGTTGACACCAAAAGACTTCCTGACAGGGGAAGGTCAAGTTGGAACACCACAGTTTGATACAGACAAGGATGGAGAATTTGTGCCCAAAATGGATAACGCAGTGAAACTGCAGAAATATTGGGAGACAACCCAGCAAACTTTGGATAAGTTCTGGGACTTGTGGCATCAAGAGTACATCCCGAGCTTGAGGGAAAGGACTCAGGTGACACACAAACATGGCAGATTGACAGCGACTCAATAACCCAAAGTAAATGAAGTTGTGCTGATTTATGAAGAGAACATGCCTAGAGGTGCATGGAGAATGGGTCGCATCGAGCAGTTAGAGCCCAGCAAAGATGGACAGATTCGCTCAGCAAAAGTCAGAACTGCCAACAGGAATGTAGTTAGCAGACCACTCAATCAATTGTATCCACTGGAAATCAATTCAAAGACAATGGATATCCCAGAGACAGCAGTGACAGTCAAAGTGGATTTTCTGGACCCGGCAATTGTCCAAAAATATGTCAGAAATCAGAATTCAAATAGAAATCCTGTACCAGACCCTGCTCAGAGGAACTCAGCATCAGATAGAGTCCTGAGGAGTAAGACAGGGAAAGCCACAGCTACCACCAGCAGTCTGGTGATTGGAATGCTGTGCATGATATTGATGCTAACAGGCGTGTCAGAGTCAGCAACGCTGAGAGAAGCCGGCAAGGCTTACAGCGAAGTATTTTCCAGAACATACGTTCTTGAAACCTCGACAGTAAGGCCACCATCATTGGCAGCGCATCATGGATTGCCGTCTTTGCCTTCAGAATGGCCACCAAAATCTGTCAGAGAAATGCAGACTTATGAGAGATTCAAGGATGCAATCAAGGATCATCCTGTGGAACAGGTGATCAGCTCACAAAGCCAGAAGTATCAGATTTGCACCAGTGGAAGACATGGACATGCACTTACAGTTCCGGAAGAAGTGCAGTGCCATATCCCACCAAGGAATTTTGTCAAAGCAATGAAAGTTACACTTTATGCACAGAGACAGATTCCACAGAAAGAGAAAGCATACAGACGCTACATCAGAATCAAAGAAATCATCACACACACCAGTTTCTGGGGAGCGAAAGGCATTACAGGCAATTTTGAGAAATACCAGCAAGTTGGCGTGGTAGCCTGTAATTATGCAAGAATTCACAAGATGTTCAGAGGAACACCTTTAGTGGAAATGGAGCCCAGAGTGTGGACAACTAATCAAACCTTGAATGTGGAATATTCATGGTGTTGTCATGACAAAGAAAATGTTGTCAGTAACTTCTACATGGAAGAAGGAACCGTAGCTTCACTTGATGGAAAGACTGTAATCAGCGACTTGCAAGATTTTAGCCAGTGCAGAGCAATGATGGGACATTGCAGAGACCATAATTACGGAATCACAGTGTGGGATACGGAGAATTTCAAGCATCAATGTGCATATGAGAGAATTGGCAGATTCAAATCAGAAATATCTGGCCAGACAATTATTGTGTCAAAGTTGCAAGCAGCGTACTCTCACAGCAACAAAACAAAGAGGCCAATTGGCTCAGAATGTGTTCCGGGAGACACATACTACACCGATCAAGGAGGTGTATTCATCCAGTTTGACAGAAGAGAAGATGTGCCTGTGGAATGGGCAATGCCAGGAAAAATAGTGGAGGCAAAAGAGTCGACAATCAGTGGAACATTGTATGCCAGATTGGACGACAGAAACTCCAAGTTTCAATTCCTGCAACATGTAGTCAGAGAGATGACTCAAGCGCAATTTGCGATTGTATGGCATCAGCTACGTCAACTTCGCAAGAACCAGCTGGACATGTTGACTCAGCTTTTCCGCATCAATCCAACATTGGGGATTCAAGCTATGCTGGGAAGACAGGATGTTCATGCAGAATGGGCTGGAGAAGCAATTATGTTTTGGGAATGCAAGGAAGTGCAGCCATACATAATTTATCAGACAGGAAAACTGGGAGAGACATGTTACAAATACACACCAATGAGATTGGACAAGGACGGGCCCTTGTGGTTCAAGAGCCCATGCAGCAGAGACTTGGTGGAGAACTTGGTTTTATTTTTACACTGCATAAAAGGTGAGTAAAATACTTTTTTTTAGAGAAAACGTATAAAGATATATTTTCCAGGGAAAACATAAAAATGGTGATGTTTCCCACAAAAAAAAACAAAAAAGTGGGCATTTTTTCTCACAAAATAATGTAAAAATCTGTATCTTTTTAATATTCATTTCTTACAGATGTCTTTTCTGTCCTGATAAGTATTTCTTAGGAAAATTTCCTATGTTTTCTCTTTCTGTCTGGTAAAATGACATTTTCTGTCCCCTTAAAATATGTTTACCTTTAAAAAAGTACGCGAATAAGTGGGTATCGACATTTCTTGGGAGGAAATGTAAACGTATTTGCGCATAACTCAAGTATACGTATTTATCGAGTAAACGTAAATACGTTTTAACAACTATGGTATTCTAGGGGGTCAATCCAAAGGAGAGGGGCTTTATACGAGAAATTCATTATGTTAGATCCCAATCAATCAGATGAAAAATCAAAACAAAAACTGAACAACAAAGAAATTCAAAAATGTAAATATAAATACAATGAAGATCATCAACATCAGAAATGAGATTTTTATATGATATGCAAATGTGAAGAGAGCAAACTTATACTGTACAATCTTGAGATCACTGGAATGCTTCAAATGTAAATCTTGACTTAGATACACACTTATTTGGATACAACAATGAAAATGGATACAGAAATGCCATGCAAAAGTCATTTACAATGCCCTCGAAAACGTGAAATTTTAATTTTTTATTTTACTGGTTGTTTGGCATTTTCCATCACATTTTACATACGGTAACTGTTGACACTTTGCTTTACATTTGCTATTTTAAAGGGCATTTTACATGACTTGAGACACTTTGAATTACATTTGCTATTTTAAAGGGCATTTTACATGACTTGAGACACTTTGAATTACATTTGTTATTTTAAAGGGCATTTTACAGGACTTTTGACACTTTGCATGACATTTGACATTTTACAGGACATTTTCAATGACTTCAGACACTTTGCATGATATTTGACAGTTCACAGGGCATTTTCAATGACTTTTGACACTTTGCATGACACCTGACATTTTACAGGACATTTTACAGGGTTTGAGACTGCCCCCAGATCTTTCCGACGGGCAGCACGAGTGGATCGAGGGCGGCGGCTTGGACTGGTGCCATTGGACCGGAAGGAGGAATTGCGACCCGGGATTCGCCCTGTGCGGGTTGAGAACGCAGATCGAACCCGGGCAAGGTGAACATTGTGCGGGTTTTGGTGGCCTGGGGGCAGTCCCGCACACTGTAAAAGACCCTGTAAAGTGTCAAATGTCATGTAAAAGACCCTGTAAAGTGTCATGTGTATCCAAATATTCTTTTATCGTATCCAAATCATATGTTTTTGTATCCAAATCTTATGTCAAAAAGTAAGATTTGGATACAAAAACATAAGATTTGGATACGATAAAATAAGATTTGGATACACATGACACTTTACAGGGTCTTTTACACTTTACAGGGATTTTTACAGGGTCTGGGAGTGGCACCGTGCGGCAGTCTCGCACCGTGTTAAGTGTAAAGTAGTGTCAAATGTCATGTAAAATGTCACTCAAGTTTGTCAAATGTTATGCAAAACGTCAAAAGTTAAGTAATTTATTTTCCTTTTCTATTTAAATTCATATTACATTTGACATTTCTTTGGAAAGTTGACATATGTAGGTATTTATATGCACTTAAGTTGTTCAAAACTGTAGTGCAAAAAGTCGTTAGAGTTTAAGACATTTTAAGACCTACAATACAACATGCACAGGCGCTAAATGTGATGACTAGGGTGTCAAAAAAATTTTTTTACGGAAAACGGAAAACGGAAAGGTAAAAATTTTTCACTTTACGGAAAACGGAAAACGGAAAGGTAAAAAAAAAATTTCTGCCGGAAAACGGAAAACGGAAAGCAAAATTTTCACAGAAACGGAAAAAAATAAAGTGAAATTAGCACAGTAATAGACAAATTTGCAGAAGGAATACCAGCATGCAGGTTTGCCTGCTTGGCTTTGATTGTGGTAGCTGTACATTCTGCAACTATGGATCATGCCTGTAACTTCACTTGTAGTTCAAGCTTAACTGAACCAACAAAAAATCATCAAAAAGTAGCCATAGTGGCCATAGGAAAGGAAACACTACGACAATTTCACAGTCTAGAAGCAGTGGGAATCACTGATGACCCCTATGCAATTAATGACGACATTGCAGAGGAGATGATAATAAATAGCATAAAATTCAACGGCAACAACAAACGATACTATATTGACTGGCCGTATAAAGAGAGTATCAGTGACCTGCCCACGGGAAAAGCAGAAGCCTTGGTGCAGTTTAAATCACTGATAAGAAGATTCAACAAAGATCCAAACTTATTCAAACAATACCAGAAAGTTTTGGACGACCAACTAGAAAAGGGAATAATTGAGATCTGTGATGACAAAACAGACAACAAGGGGATTCATTACCTGCCACACCAGCCAGTAATCACGCCGGGCAAATCGACATCATGCAGAATTGTGTACGATGGGTCGGCAGGTAAGCCCAGTTTCAACAAGTGCCTTTTTAGAGGACCAATTACAACACCATTAGCACTGGGCTCACTCATGAGGTTCAGGGCAGGCAATCTAGCATTAAATGCCGATATTGAAAAGTCATTTTTGCAAATAGGATTGCATGACCAAGCTAAAGACTACACACGATTTTTCTGGCTGAAAGATGCCTCAAAACCAGTAACTGAAAATAACTTAGTAGTACTTTGTTTTAAACGTGTACTGTTTGGACTTTCTGCAGCCCAGCAATTTTGGGAGCAGGCATAAAATACCATTTAAATGTGACAATAAACAACATGAATGAATATGAAGAAAATGAAGGGGAACAAAACCAGTTGGCGATGATAATAAACAACATTTAGGTTGATAACTTCATCATGATTGTCACGAATAAAGTTGAAGCTTTAGAACTATATTACAAAGTCAAAGCTTTATTTAACCAATGTTCTATGAACATGAGGGAATGGCTGTCAAACTCCAGATCAGTCATGAATGAAATAGCAGAAAACGACAGGAGTCCAAAGGTGAATAAAATTGTCGCAGTAATGGGCATGAAATAAAGTCACCGAACAGACATGCTGGCAATATCAACACTAAAATTGCAAATTGACAGCATCACAACACAAACCAGATGAAACTTGAATAAATTATTGGTGTCAGCATATGACCCAATTGGGTTCACAGCACCAGTTTCACTGAATCTGAAATCCCAGTTGTCAATGCTGCTCCAAGAGACAAAAACAACACAATGGGATGAGCCAATTGAAGATAAATACAGATTGGAAAAACAATGGAAAAATGCCAGAAAACTGAAAATTGAGCCAGAAAATGGAAAAATGGCCTGGTAAAACGGAAATGGAAAGGTAAAAATTTTTCAGCTGGAAAACGGAAAAATGGGCCGGAAAAACGGAAACAGAAAGGTAAAAAATTTTCAGCTGGCGGAAAACGGAAAACGGAAAGGTAAAATTTTTTCGGCTGCCGGAAAACGGAAAACGGAAAGGTAAAAATTTTTCGGCTGCCAGAAAACGGAAAACGGAAAGGTAAAAAATTTTCCTGCGGAAAGGCGGAAACGGAAAACGGAAACGGAAATTTGACACCCTAGTGATGACACTTCGCTGAACGGAATCAAAATGACTTGCTGTCCGTATTGAGAGAATGCAATTAGGTATTTCTTTTTGTGATTACACACACATGTATACCGTATTTACTCCAATAATTCCCCTGGGGAATTATTTTTTCCTCAGACATTTTTGAGGGGGGGGGGAATTATTCAAGGGGGGAATTATTCGAGTGGGGGAATTATTATTTCCTCAAAATTTTCAGGTATGTTCTCATCACACTACATACACATGTACGTCCAATTTCCATTGGTAATGCACATTCCATTGCATCTTTGCACACCGGATGTGCTGCATTTGTATTCGATGAATCAGTCTAGGCACAGCTTTTTTGCTTGGTTTCTATTCATTGATTGTTTTTTTAAAAATGTATGTGCATTACCTATCCTCCCATTGGGGGGGGGGGAATTTTTCAAGTGGGGGAATTATTTTTTCCTCAGTCGTCTAGCAGGGGGGAATTATTCGAGGGGGGAATTATTCAAGTGGGGGGATTATTCGAGTAAATACGGTAGTTCATGCCAGCCTATAGTACATTGCACATATACCAACAATACAACTTCATTTTCCACATATTGCAACACTTTGCATTATAACGTCACTTGTCGGCTGGTGAGCAAGCTTTGAATTGGGATGGGAACCATTAGGCCCATTGTTTCGGAAAAGTTTTGAATATCCATGCAATTGCATGGCCATGATTTACAAAATAAGCAAGCAGATGGTTTGTTCTTCCTGGAATACACCTACAGTAACACATTTATTTATGTAAATTATGCACACACATCTTTTTACATAGAATAATGATATATTTTTTGAACACCATGGCGCTTTTTTGGCGCTTTTTAAAATGCTAGCGCCAAGCACCAAAGGCGCCATGGCATCATACCGCCAAGCGCCAAAAGCGCCATGGCGCTTTTCCATAGCGTCGGGTACCTTTCTGTCAGCACTGGGGACTGTCCCCGGTGGGATTTTGTTCATTGTACAAAAGTAATTAACCTAATTAACATGCAAACAACCCATACATACCAATTATTGACTTTTGAAGAAAAAAATTATTTTTCACCTGGGGCGCGTCACTGGTTAGGGTCGCTGTGATTAGCCAACAAATGACGTTTAACTGCAAGCTTCGAATTGGGATCAGAACCAGTTGGCATTTGCTGTTGATGTCAACTAGTGTGTGCGGGGCTATTGGCCCCAAGAGTACCATTCCATAAAAATCGCATGATTATGAAGTAAATGATGTTATTGGAGTTATTGGAATTAAAACAAAACCTGTTTGGAGAGATGGGAATGAATTCAGATAAAAAGTCTAGTCGAGATATCAAAATTTCCATTCTGACAAAATAAAACCCCTGGGCCTGGGGATATTTTGAGGAAATCGAATACCGTATTTCCTCGAAATACCCCCGGGGGGTGATTGTTTCATAGTGGTCCCGAGAGGGGGGGGGGTTAAACGACGGGGGGGGGGGTATTTCGAGGGGGGGTTATTATTTCGCCAGAAAATTTTTCAAATCCTAGCACAAAATCGTCGTTTGTGATGTACACTGGGGTAGAAAAATGCATCAATAACTGACATGTATAGACTCCTGTAGACTAATAGTAGTACGTAAATTGTATAAACACTGTTCTAATGTGATTACGACATCGTTTTAACGTGGCTTCTGCACTACGCAGAACACAAACTGCAGTATTTGTCATGTACGTTCTGTATACACTCAATCTGGGGGGGGTATTTCGAGGGGGGGTGATGGTTTCATAGTGTTCTCGAGAGGGGGGGGTCAAACGAGGGCGGGGGGTATTTCGAGGGGGGTATTTAGAGGAAATACGGTAAGTACTGACTACCTGGGGCCAGTTCCGCAAGTGGAAAAGTTAAGAGTTAAAACTTAAGAGTTGAGTAAAATGACAAATGACAAGTGATGAGTAACGATGGCAAAAAAATTCGAAAATTCAAAAATATTATCGAAGTTTCGAATTTTTTCATAATTTTCGAATTTTTATTCCACCCCTGGAAAAAACACTTAAAAATCGATTTATTTTTTTAAAAATTCGAAAATTCAAAAATTCGAATTTTCGTTTCGTTTCGAATTCGTTTTCGAATTTTTCAGGGAATTCAAGGTGACAAAAAGCGATCTTAAGTTCAGCGTGCTACATAAAGCGACAATTGATATGTGGTGGGTCTAAAAAAGTCTCATGTAACGAAAAACAAACATTAAAAAACATTGAAATGGCATCCGCGGGGGCAGCGGCGGACTCCACCTATTTATGACATCTATTTAGGAATGCAGGATCCGCCCAAACAATTAGAACCGCGGCGCTTTACTTCCGCGGATAAAGACTCCGGTCCATCAAAAAAATCGCTCTCGGGTCTTCCGAGGGGCAGTCACACAAACATTTTTGGAAGGCATTCTGCCCCAGTGAAAATGGTGCAAACTGATCCACATAGGTGTTTCTACCATTTGTCATGTTAAAGTGATATGAAATTGTCATGTGAAATTAAGGTTAAAAGGGGCTCCAAACATGAAAACAGTCCAAATACTGTGTTTTAAGCTTCAAATTCAATCTTTTTTCTGAAAAAAAATTCTAAAATTGCCAAAAAAGACTCGAAAATTAGAAAATTAGAAAATTAAATTCGAAATTCGAAAATTAATTTGGGAAAAAATTCGAAAATTCAAAAATTCATTTTAGAAAAAAACACTTAAAATTTTAAATACTTTTTTCTGGGAGGTTTGCCATCGTGAGTGATGAGTAAAGTTAAGAGTTAAGAGTTGAGTAAAACGACAAATGATTTTACTCAACTCTTAACTTTTAACTCTAAACTTTTCCACTTGCGGAACCGGCACCAGGATTTCAAAAAAAACTCTGACGAAATAATAACCCCCGCCCCACCTCCCAAAATAAATTGTATTTAGGTGACATTGATATTCTGAAATCTTAAACCCAAAAATCAAACTAGAAATTTTCAAATTTTGTTAAATTCGTTTCCTGAACATGAAAAGTACAACAATTTTATATTGCATTGCATGATTCATTTATTGTGACATATACGTTACCTCCAGGCTCCAACGAACCGATACGTGCCTATGCGAGTGCTTTTTTTGCATGTGCAGTGCATACAATTTGGAACATGCACAATATCACGTAGATATACGGTTTGCTCTCGGTATGCCGCGTGTGGTTTCGCGGAGCGTACTTAGGTCGCGTGCTTATCCGTCTCAGTATTTTTTCGTCGCGGCGGCAATTTGTCTTTGGGGCAGTATGGCTTGGTGAATGTTTGCGCATGTGTTTTTTTGACTTTTTTTGTCTCATAGAATGTGTCTTTGTCTCAAAATGTGAACTCAAAAAGTACATATACTAAAATAAATACTTGACGTTTACGCATATTGATTTTCAATTTTTGATGTTGTTATTTTTATATTGACAGAGGGCACTTAATTATTGCAGCGCAGTATCCAGATAAATATTTTATCACAAATTATTGGCACTGCATATCACTTCAGCACAGCAACGCACCTCGACATATTTTTTTATTGTCACAAATATGAAAAGGCAAACTGAAATTAAGACGTGTCGAATTCCGACAAACAGACCAGAAGTCATACATACCCATAGGCGGCGCAAGGTCCCAATTTGCGCTTGTGACATACACATCATCCAAAATTTCACATTGTGACACCTTCCTATCTGAGCCCTTATGTGAAGTTGGCAGCCAGCCAAAAATTTCGAAATCACTATAATATAAATAAAATTGGCTAAAAATAGATATATAACTATGAATATACATGAAAATAGTGACTATAAAGGTGAAAATTGGCAAAATGATGAAAAAATTTGCAATTTTGAGCTAATTTTGAGCTTTCACTCTCGTTTGTACAATACACGCTTGTGAGTGTCACAATGTGACAGTGAAATTTCTGCTTGTGACACCGAAAATTCCGCTTGTGACATTCACAAGCGCACAAGCACTTACGCCGCCTATGTACATACCTATCACACTGAACTGAAACGACCGCATGCATGTTACCATACATTACAGTATGTATGTAATACATCATGGCATATGTATGCCATACATCATGTATACAATATGAAAGCGTATTTTTGTGCAGAATTTCATTACTGCTGACGAAATTATGCTGTCCGTCGAGTATACCAAATAGGTAATTTCGTGAATTTAGTGTGTATTATGTTTTTTTTATTCAGATGGTATATGGTAGATTTTGTTATAAATTGTGCGTTCACTGCGGTATATAAATGATGATTTTACGTTATTTTTCAGATAGAATATGATAGATAACGGCTAGAAATAAATAGGTTCAGTTGTTCTGGTGCCAATCCCAAGCCCTGTAAAGTGTAAAGTAAAGTGTCAAATGTAAAGTCAAATGCAAAGTAAAGTGTCAATCGTCATTAGCATTGAAAAAAATCATCAATTTTTAGAAAATATAATTAAATATAATCTCAGAAAATCTCTCAAGAAAAAAATATAATCAAATCTCTCTCAAAAAACCTGGAAAAAATATAAATAAATATAAATCTCAGAATTTGGGAGTTTTTTTGATATTTTTTAAAATCTCAGAAAATCTCTCAAAAAGAAAATATAATTAAATGTCTCTAGAAAATCGTGAAAAAATATAAATCTCAGAAAATCTTATATTTTCTGAGATTTTCTGAGATTTTTAAAATATAAATCTCCCGGAGATTTTTTCAATGCTAATCGCCATGCAGAAGTTCAGAAATAAAATCTTTTCTTTTTTGTTTTAATTGACACTTGACTTTGCATTTGACTCTACATTTGACACTTTACTTTACACTTTACAGGGCTTGGGACTGCCCCCTGGTGTCAATTGCGCAAATGGAGGAGTAAAAGATGGAATACTGACATTTCACTTCTCCGTTCTAACATGGTTTTTTTACATTCGCACTTACGGTATCGATCCCTGAACCTAAATTATACGTGCCTAGTAACATGCATTATACTTACATAGATATACGACACGCAGTTTTACATTAGTTTTGTTGCTAACAACTACCAACGTTGAAATAAACGAGAATTTTGCCGACTCAAAAAATATTTGACCAAGTATATTTGTGCTAATCATGAGCCAAAGCACCCCTAAAAAACCGTGGACTGATGAACAAGAGAAAAGGCTCCTAGCATTGGCTATTCAGCAGACAAACAATAAATTCAATGTGCCACCAAAGAAACAAAATCCAAACAAACAAAGGTAAAAAATATTGTTTAATTTTTTTATATAATTACAGTATTTCCTCGAAATACCACCCATCCCCCCCTTAATTCTTACTCTGAAACAAGATTGTTCCAGAGTGAGAATTATGAGGGGGTTAAATGATGGGGTGTATTTCAAAAGGGGCTTATTCTTTCACCAGAAATTTTTTGAACTCTCGGTACTAATTTGTTATTTGTAACGTATGCAACAATATGCACCATGTATAAGAGTCTATAGGATGTTACATATGTATTTAAATGGTATAAAACAGGTGTAAATACCATATTTGCTCGAATAATCCCCCTGGGGAATAATTATTTCTTCAGACATTTTTGAGGGGGGAACTATTCGAGGGGGGGATTATTCAAGGGGGGGAATTATTTTTTTGTCAAAACTTTCAAGCATGTTTCCATCAACTCATTTCACAAAATATGCCTTAAAACGTGCCATTTTTGTCAAAATAAGGTATAACAAATTAATCAAATCTTTAAAGGTGGGATTATTCGAGGGGGAATTATTCAAGGGGGGAACTATTCAAGCAAATACGGTATGAATATGCCAACGACAACACAGTCATTGTTTTTAACATGTGTTCTGGATCGCCTGGATGACAAAGCACAGCTATCGTCATTTGCATTCCCTTTACACTTCATTTAGGGGGGGGGGTATTTCAAAGGGGTGGGAATTTAATTCATAGTGGCCATTTGGGGGGGGGGGGGTATTTCGAGTGAGCTTATGAAAAAATAAACCAGTCTTCGAAATGCCCCCACCCGAAATGAGTGTAAGATGTTTGGGTGTAATGTACTGTATTTCTCTGTTACATTGTGCCAGTTTTCACACTAAATTTCGAAAACTCACAAATCAGCTTAGAACGCATTTGAGTTTTCTACAATGAGGTGGCTGTCAACTACAGTTGACAGAGCTAAAAAATGACTCGTTGTGGAAAACTCTAACATGTTCAATGCTCATTTATGAGTTTTTGAAATTTCATGTGAAAACTAGTGTGCGCAGGGCCATTAGAACAGGGCTTATACCATCTACTATACTCGGCGTACATGATACTCTGCCCTCGCACTGATTTATGTCTCATGTTGGAAGCGTGCCAATGATTATTAAATCATGCGATTTCCGTAAAAAGATGAAAAAAAATCATCGATGTGAATATGTTAATGAACTACATTATAACAAGAATCGATTGTGTCATCTTTTTATGAAACTCGCACGCGTTAATCATCATTGGCACACTTCCAGCGGGAACCACGCGTGCAAGGTGTAGAGTAACCGGAGTATACTCAGTAATCAATTCAAATGGGTGTTGGGGGAAATGCTGTAAACATTATCCAGTGATGTTTTCAGACCAAAAGGCTGGCGTCAAGCTCTCTTCGATGAATTCAAAACACTCACCAAAGATAACACTGGTCTTGATACAGATAGGAAGATGGAAAATGTATATCAATATGTCAATGACAAAGGCAATGAAGAGAACCTGCTAAAGCTCCTCGATGATCAAACGGGTCAGTGGGAGACACTTTTTTATACTCATGGATAGCGGAGTTTACATCTGCACATATTAACATATTTCCAACGCACAACAAAATTGTGTCGCGCAGGTAGTGATCAGGGTTGGCAAAATCTCAGAAAAGAATAAAAATAAAATAAAAATAAAATGGAAAATTGAAGAATAAAATAAAATAAAATAAAATGGAAAATTTCAAAATAAAAATAAAAATTGTATAAAAATTCGAATTTTTGTAAAAATTTTGTAAAATTGTATACAAATTCATATTTTTGTAAAAATTGTATAAAAATTCATATTTTTTGTAAAAAAATTTTCTGCTGTTGAACCTGTTCATTCGCGGAGCTGGGGCACTCCCATGCCATGTAAAGTGTCAAAATGTCATATGAAATGGAATAGAAACTGTCAATTTTCATGAAAATGTTAAGTAAAGTGTCATGACAAATATAAATTAAAGTGGAAACTGTGAAGCAAATTGTATCCAAATCTTATCTTTTGTATCCAAATCTTGTTGTTTTTGTAACCAAATCTTATGTGAACATTTGGATACAAAAACATAAGGTTTGGATACCAAAATATAAGGTTTGGATACCATAACATAAGATTCAGATACACAATTTACACTCTGCACAACATTTGTCATGACAATTATACTTTGCTTGACATTTGAGATGCCAATTGACTCTTTACTACATTTGTCATGACAATTGACAGTTTGCATGATGTGTTACAAATGCGCCCAGCATACTCCAGTAATCCTTCTACTGAAAATGCAAACCATTCTTATCGATAATTGTAACTTAACACTTGCAACTAGCTAACAATACCTACTGCATGCAACTTTTGCAAAGTAATGGAAAAATTTGTCACATGTTTTTTATGTTTAGGTCTAATTATCACATTTTTCTGACCTTGCATGCAAGATTCTGATTTTTTGTAAAATTTCTGTAAAATTTTTGTAAAATGGTCCATTTTATTATTTTATTTTCATTTTGGAATAAAATAAAATAAAATAAAATGGAACAAGAATAAAATAAAAATAAAATACATTTTTATACAATTTTTATACAATTTGTGTACAAATGATTTTTATAAAACCAACCCTGGTAGTGATGGAATGGCGCCATAGTGCTGGCACCATTTGGGGCTATTGTGGTATTCCATCACCAGCATTGTCTTCTGCACAACAAACTTTTGTTGCACAAAAAAACTTGCAAAAAAACAACAAAAAAACTTGACCGTATTTCCTCGAAATACCCCCCCCCCCCCCCCTCAAAATGGGCGCTATGAATTGTTGGTCTGGGAAATGCATAACAGACGTTCAGAACACTTACTGTGTTACGTTAGAACATCGTTTAAACCATCTACATCCTTGTATAAAGCTGTAAAAACTTATAAATGGTGGTTATTGTTGCATTTTTCACGTTTTTCTCTAAAAATTCTCACTCTGAAAAAATAAACCCCCTGGGGGTATTTCGAGGAAATACGGTAATCGCGCAAAAACTGCGCGACACAATTTTGTTGTGCGTTGGAACTTATTCTGACCCTGTGTTACACGCCAACGTACCAACGCCATACTTATTGCGCATAGTTTAACAAAAATAAAAAGATTTTAAAAAGAAAAAGGCTTTTGGCAGGACACCATTGACCAAAGTGTTTGCATTTTACATCTACATGATGCCACATTCATTATTCTTTCGTGCCGCAGATCCCGGTCCTAATCCTAATACACTTGATGACAGTGGCATGGTTGACAATGTTGAAAATGCTGTGACTGCAACCGCAACTAGACCTTCAGGTATTTTCTATTGAGGTGTCAAGATCGGGACTTTGATTGGGGTTTCCGCATGGTCCACTCCCAGCAGACACTGTAAAATGTGAAATGTCATGCAAAGTGTCAAAAGTCATGCAACGTGTCAAAAGTCATGCAAAGTGTCAAAAGTCATGCAAAGTGTCAAAAGATATGAAAAATACCCTGCAAAATGTCAAATGTCATGCAATGTGTCAAAATACAAGATTGGGACTTTCATTGTGTCATTTCATGTCATTTGAATGAAATGACACAATGAAAGTTCCAATCTATCACAGGATTTTGTGTGGAATTTCAATTTTCATGCAATTTTCAATTTTCATTCATATAAAATGCCCTGTGCTGTAACATGTCAAATGTTATCCAAAGTATCACAAGTCATGTAAAATGTCATGCAAAGTGTTGAAACTCATGTAAAATGATCTGTAAAATCTCAAACATCATACAAAAGGTTAAAAGTCCTGTAAAATGCTCTATCAAATGGCAAGTTTGGCAAGTCGTTTGGACTTGGTCACTGTGATGCCACACTATGCAACACCATTGTGATTCTGGCAGACACTTTTCACCAAAGTGTTGAGATTTTACATCTACATGATGCCATACTCATTATTCTTTCGTGCCACAGATGCCGGTCCCAATCCTAATGCATTTGATGACAGTGGCATAGTTGCCAATGCTGAAAATGATGAGACTGAAAACCAACCTGGACCTTCAGGTATTTTATATTGGGGTGTGTAGATTGGGACTTTGACTGGGGTTTCCATATGGTCCACTCCCATACACTGTAAAATGTCCTGTCAAATGTCAAATGTCATGGAAAGTGTCAAAAGACATTTAAAATGTCATGCAAAGTGGCAAAAGTCATGTAAAATGTTTTGTAAAATGTCAAATGTCATGCAAAGTGAGAAAAGACATCAAAAATGCCCTGCAAAATGTCAAAAGTCATGTAAAATGTTCTGTAAAATGTCAAATTTCATGCAAATTGTCAAAAGTCATGTAAAATGTTCTGCAAAATAATAAATGTCATGCAAAAAGTCAAAAGTCATGTTAAATGCTTTGTAAAATGGCAAGTTTGGCAAGTTTTCTGGTCACTGTTGTGATGCATGCTGCTGTCTTCAACATTCCTTCATGCGGCAGATGCCGGTCCTAATACCAGTGCACTTGATGACAGTGGCATAGCTGCCAATGTTGAAAATGATGAGACTGAAAACCAAACTGGACTTCCAGGTACTTTCTATTGGGGTGTCAAGATTAGGACTTTGACTGGGGTTTCCATATGGTCCACTCCCAGACACTGTAAAATGTCCTCTCAAATGTCATGGAAAGTGTCAAAAGACATGAAAAATGCCCTGCAAAATAGTCAAAAGTCATGTAAAATGTTCTGTAAAATGTCAAATGTCATGCAAAGTGAGAAAAGACATAAAAAATGCCCAGCAAAATGTCAAAAGTAGTGATGGAAAAGCGCCATGGCGCTGGCGCCTGGCGCTAGCGCCAAAGCAAAAAGCGCCATGGCGCTTTTGGCGCTTGGCGCCATTTTGCTGTGGCGCCATTGGTGCTTGGCGCCGCTAGTCTCAAAAGCGCCATGGCGCTTTTGGCGCTTGGCGCTAACACGCTCTGGCGCTATTGGCGCTTGACGCTAGCATTTAAAAAAGCGCCAAAAAAGCGCCACCGCCAGACAGTGAAAAACGCGCAAGGTACACATACAGAGGTATATCACACATGTAGCGTTACTTTGTGATGTTACATACAGCAGTAGAATGGCTCTGGGCCATGGCATAATATTATAGGTGCATTTTGAGGTATTTTTAGTGTAAAAGCTTCCATTTGTTCATGCTATTGTCCAAGAATAAGCTGTGATATATTAGTATAGTACATAATATCCACCCCACACACTTACCGTATTTCCTCGAAATACCCCCCGGGGGGTGATTGTTTCAGAGTGAGAATTTTGAGAGAAAAACGTGAAAAATGCAACAATAACCACCATTTATAAGTTTTTACAGCCTTATATAAAGATGTAGATGGTATAAACGATGTTCTAACGTAACACAGTAAGTGTTTTGAACATCTGTTATGCATTTGCCGGACCACAAATTCATAGTGCCAATTTTGAGGGGGGTATTTCGAGGGGGGGGGGGTATTTCGAGGAAATACGGTATACATATCTCGATAAATATCTTATTGTAAATATGTGCTTCCACATACTTCTACAGTGTGAAAGATCACCACCAATGTACTAGGTACACTTAAATATAACCTTATTTAAGCACTATTTATGCCAAACCTTTCTGGCAGTCAAAGATATTTAAGGAAAAGCAATAGACGTAATGAAATGAGTTGAAACAAAAGTTGATATTTCTGACAAAAATTTCCAAAGTAGTGATCTCCTGTTATAATGCTATCCCATAGTTCTACAGCCATTCTATGGCTATGAATTACATCACAAAGTACCGCCACTTGACTGACATACCTGCATACATGTAAACTAATAACCGTGGACTTTAAAAATGGTTTTGAAGAACACAGCTTTTTTTATAAAAACGGGTCATTGAAAAAACGTCTTTCCATCCCTAGTAGGAACTTTTTAGTAGCAAAAAGTGCTAACACTGGGATAATGCTACCATTTATTGGAAAGTGATAAAGGTAGCTCACACAAAGCAATAGTAAGGACTACATTTAGGACACCATGAACTGCGTATGCAATGCATCATAAAGAAGCGAAATCGCTTTGGCGCTGGCGCCATTGGCGCTTGGCGCCATTGCCTCCTGGCGCCATTGGCGCTTGGCGCCGTGGTCCACAAAAGCGCCATGGCGCTTTTGGCGCTTGGCGCTAAAATGCTCTGGCGCTATTGGCGCTTGGCGCCCTGGTCCAGAAAAGCGCCATGGCGCTTTTGGCGCTTGGCGCTCAAAGCCTGGCGCTTTTTCCATCACTAGTCAAAAGTCATGTAAAATGTTCTGTAAAATGTCAAATTTCATGCAAATTGTCAATAGTCATGTAAAATGTTCTGCAAAATGATAAATGTCATGCAAAAAGTCAAAATTCATCTTAAATGCTCTGTAAAATGGCAAGTTAGGCAAGTCTTCTGGTCACTGTGATGCCATACTATGCATGCTGTCTTCAACGTTCCTTCATGCCACAGATGCCGGTCCTAATCCTAATGCACTTGATGATAGTGGCATAGCTGCCAATGCTGAAAATGATGAGACTGAAAACCAACCTGGACATTCAGGTATTTTCTATTGGGGTGTCAAGATTAGGACTTTGACTGGGGTTTCCATATGGTCCACTCCCAGACACTGTCAAATGTCATGGAAAGTGTTAAAAGACATTTAAAATGTCATGCAAAGTGTCAACAGTCATGTAAAATGTTCTGTAAAATGTCAAATGTCATGCAAAGTGGGAAAAGACATGAAAAATGCCCTGTAAAATGTCAAAAGTCATGTGAAATGTTCTGTAAAATGTAAAATTTCATGCAAATTGTCAATAGTCATGTAAAATGTTCTGCAAAATCGTAAATGTCATGCAAAAAGTCAAAAGTCATGTTAAATGCTCTGTAAAATGGCAAGTTTGGCAAGTCTTCTGGTCACTGTGATGCCATACTATGCATGCTGTCTTCAACGTTCCTTCATGCCACAGATGCCGGTCCTAATCCTAATGCACTTGATGACAGTGGCATAGCTGCCAATGCTGAAAATGATGAGACTGAAAACCAACCTGGACATTCAGGTATTTTATATTGGGGTGTGTAGATTGGGACTTTGACTGGGGTTTCCATATGGTCCACTCCCAGACACTGTCAAATGTCATGGAAAGTGTTAAAAGACATTTAAAATGTCATGCAAAGTGTCAAAAGTCATGTAAAATGTTCTGTAAAATGTCAAATGTCATGCAAAGTGGGAAAAGACATGAACAATGCCCTGTAAAATGTCAAAAGTCATGTAAAATGTTCTGTAAAATGTCAAATTTCATGCAAATTGTCAATAGTCATGTAAAATGTTCTGCAAAATGATAAATGTCATGCAAAAGGTCAAAAGTCATGTTAAATGCTCTGTAAAATGGCAAGTTTGGCAAGTCTTCTGGTCACTGTGATGCCATACTATGCATGCTGTCTTCAACGTTCCTTCATGCCACAGATGCCGGTCCTAATCCTAATGCACTTGATGACAGTGGCATAGCTGCCAATGCTGAAAATGATGAGACTGAAAACCAACCTGGACATTCAGGTATTTTATATTGGGGTGTGTAGATTGGGACTTTGACTGGGGTTTCCATATGGTCCACTCCCAGACACTGTCAAATGTCATGGAAAGTGTTAAAAGACATTTAAAATGTCATGCAAAGTGTCAAAAGTCATGTAAAATGTTCTGTAAAATGTCAAATGTCATGCAAAGTGGGAAAAGACATGAAAAATGCCCTGTAAAATGTCAAAAGTCATGTAAAATGTTCTGTAAAATGTCAAATTTCATGCAAATTGTCAATAGTCATGTAAAATGTTCTGCAAAATGATAAATGTCATGCAAAAAGTCAAAAGTCATGTTAAATGCTTTGTAAAATGGCAAGTTTGGCAAGTTTTCTGGTCACAGTTGTGATGCATGCTGCTGTCTTCAACATTCCTTCATGCCACAGATGCCGGTCCCAATCCTAATGCACTTGATGACAGTGGCATAGCTGCCAATGCTGAAAATGATGAGACTGAAAACCAACCTGGACATTCAGGTATTTTATATTGGGGTGTGTAGATTGGGACTTTGACTGGGGTTTCCATATGGTCCACTCCCAGACACTGTCAAATGTCATGGAAAGTGTTAAAAGACATTTAAAATGTCATGCAAAGTGTCAAAAGTCATGTAAAATGTTCTGTAAAATGTCAAATGTCATGCAAAGTGGGAAAAGACATGAAAAATGCCCTGTAAAATGTAAAAAGTCATGTGAAATGTTCTGTAAAATGTCAAATTTCATGCAAATTGTCAATAGTCATGTAAAATGTTCTGCAAAATGATAAATGTCATGCAAAAAGTCAAAAGTCATGTTAAATTCTTTGTAAAATGGCAAGTTTGGCAAGTTTTCTGGTCACAGTTGTGACGCATACTGCTGTCTTCAACATTCCTTCATGCCGCAGATGCCGGTCCTAATACAAGTGCACTTGATGACAGTGGCATAGCTGCCAATGTTGAAAATGATGAGACTGAAAACCAAACTGGACTTCCAGGTACTTTCTATTGGGGTATCAAGATTAGGACTTTGACTGGGGTTTCCAAATGGTCCACTCCCAGACACTGTAAATGTCCTGTAAAATGTCAAATGTCATGGAAAGTGTCAAAAGACATGTAAAATGTTCTGTAAAATGTCAAATGTCATGCAAAGTGAGAAAAGACATGAAAAATGTCCTGCAAAATGTCAAAAGTCAAGTAAAATGTTCTGTAGAATGTCAAAGTTCATGCGAAGTTTCAAAGGTCATTTAAAATGTCATGCAAAGTGTCGAAAGTCATGTTAAATGTTCTGTAAAATGTCAAATGTCATGTAAAATGTTCTGTAAAATGTAAAATTACATGCAAATTGTCAATAGTCATGTAAAATGTTCTGCAAAATGATAAATGTCATGCAAAAGGTCAAAAGTCATGTTAAATGCTCTGTAAAATGGCAAGTTTGGCAAGTCTTCTGGTCACTGTGATGCCATACTATGCATGCTGTCTTCAACGTTCCTTCATGCCACAGATGCCGGTCCTAATCCTAATGCACTTGATGACAGTGGCATAGCTGCCAATGCTGAAAATGATGAGACTGAAAACCAACCTGGACATTCAGGTATTTTATATTGGGGTGTGTAGATTGGGACTTTGACTGGGGTTTCCATATGGTCCACTCCCAGACACTGTCAAATGTCATGGAAAGTGTTAAAAGACATTTAAAATGTCATGCAAAGTGTCAAAAGTCATGTAAAATGTTCTGCAAAATGATAAATGTCATGCAAAAGGTCAAAAGTCATGTTAAATGCTCTGTAAAATGGCAAGTTTGGCAAGTCTTCTGGTCACTGTGATGCCATACTATGCATGCTGTCTTCAACGTTCCTTGTGATGAAGCCACCGAAGTCAGCGTCTTCTACCACCGAATCCAGCAGCTCCAAGACCGTAGTGAGAAACGGCCTTTAGAGTGGTTGATTTCCCGTTGTAGCCGAACGTCCACTTGTCGACAGCCAAGTTGAGTTTATTTCGTGGTTGCGTGTTGAAAGGGGTTCGAAATTGTTTCAGGTACTTTATTTGATCAGATACAGCCACATATAAAAGCGCAAAGCCTAGTGAGCTTCCTAGTCGAAGTTTCTATCGCTAGCTTATTTTCGTTCAGAAGCTTGGGGTCCGCAGACTGAAGTAAAAACTCTCAAAGTAGCTAAGACACGGAAATCATGTATAGAAAAACAGCTACAGTAATTTCCTAATACAAATGTACAAATAAGACATAAATGCAACAAATAAACACATCTAGCCGAAACAGTTGCCTTATACTGCGCGTGCATACATTCAAATAATTATGGTAAAGAAATACCAGGTACAAATTGGGCTAATGGAAAAACTATTAATCTTGAGAGGCGCGAAGTCGGCAAACTCGGCCGATTTACTAATTTGCTTCAATTTGTCAGAAAACATTGACGCACATTGGAACTAATAAAATAGGGTTTGAAAATCTAAATAGCAGTGCAAATGTTCCTAATGACGTAAATAGAACAGGGTATATTCAACATAATAATAATAATCACTTCCTGGAAACGTATGTTGAATAAACAGTAAACTGGGACTTATTCGGGGTAAATGGGTGTTGTAATTGAGCAGACTCTTTAATATATTTGATTGAGCGGGGTATTCTAATTATTAAGTAAATATAAATAGTTGTGAGCGAGGTTATGACAATTATGCCTATGCGAAGGGCTTTGTACAGTAAATACTAGTTACACACAGGGCACCATTTCTCTATTAGGACGCTAGCCTAGATAATTACGCAGCACGTAAATATTTACAAGTTTTGACTTTTGTAAATTGCAAGTAAACTATGCAAATGTATATATAATCATGATCAGAAAATTACGGCGAGTTGAATGAGCCTAATATTATATTAATACACCTAATAATAACATATTTGACTTTTTAACCTAAACATTCCATATAACCATACCAATAACTTACAATACACTTTCCCAATTAAATATTCTCCATGGATAAATAATATAGTGCAGGAAATATATTTTGATATTTTGCGTGGTAAATAAATATAGTGCATAAAAGTAAAATAGTGCAAATAAGTAAATGTGCGAATATTAGCCTAATTATCAATTCTCTGTATTTCTTTATCCATCCATTTTGCCACGGTCAGCACACTCCGGGCGGAAGAGTTGCTGCACCCCGTTGTTGCAGCAACGTCACATGCTGGTGGTGGTGGGCGCCAAAGTGATGAGTGGCGTTTCCACAGTCGCCTCGGTGGTGAACGTGGTCATGCGCGAAGTCGTGGGCGTGCATGAGGTTACAGGTCCGGTTGCTGGTGATGCCAACGCCGACCTAGCCTGATGATGAAGCAAGTAGTTGCCCGTGTCGCTTCCTGCGCGTTCGCGTGAGGTGAATTTGCGGATATCGGGCATGTGAACACTGTCTCTGTTCCTGGCTCTGACTTGTCCCTCATCAGCTGAACTTTCATCTGGCTGAACGTATGCTGATAGTGACTTTGCCATTCTGTCCTCTGTTTCCGCTCTCCTGGCAAATCTGACGGACTGTGTTGAATTGGATCTGGCTCTCCTCTTGATTGCTGGTCTCAACTCTGTTTTGCGTACTTTCCTCTGTGGGTAATTGGTCTCTTTCTGAGTTGATTTCTTGATAGTATATCTGATGGCTCTGAAGCATAGCCATATGCATTTGAACGGGCACACTATGCATCTCCATATGCATGTGTATACGCATGGTGGGATCACTGGCTTCCCTGTGGCAATTCTCCAATTGTACCACAGGTATCCTGCAGCTACGATTCCAGCTATCAGAATTGTGATCCCTAGCAGCATTGCGATTGTGTTGATGATCACTTGAAAGGGTCCTTTCAGCATTCCTCCCATAAAGTTGGTGTACCCTTTTGACACTCCAGATATATAGTGACCATATGCCTTGCCGATTCCTGCTGCTGTCTGTCCAATTCCAGCTCCAATGCCTTCTATTGAATTTCTGATCACTCTGGGATCCAATGACATGTCTGCTGTGTAATCGATCAACTGGTTCTGCACATGCTCCAAATTCTGTAGTCTCTGAATCTGGCCTCTGACATCCATGAAATTGGTCGCTCTGTTGACAATGTTGGTGAATAGGTGAGGCGCATCAAACGTGAAAGCCTGCCACTGTCCCTTCCATGTCATTTCAATTGGCGTCTCTGTGACATGCACCATTCCATGTGCGGACTTCCATTGTCCATGCTCATTTCTGTACAGGTGCGGTGTAGTGTGGCTGCAGTCCTCTTCTGGTGATTTCTCCACCAAGTCTCTGCTGCCTGGGCTCTTGAACCACAAGGGCCCGTCTTTATCCAATCTCATTGGTGTGTATTTGTAGCATGTCTCTCCCACTTTTCCCGTTTGATAAATTATGTATGGCTGCACTTCCTTGCATTCCCAAAACATAATTGCTTCTCCAGCCCATTCTGCATGAACATCCTGTCTTCCCAGCATGGCTCGAATCCCCAGTGTTGGATCGATGCGGAAAAGCTGAGTCAACATGTCCAGCTGGTTCTTGCGAAGTTGACATAACTGATGCCATACAATCGCAAATTGTGCCTGAGTCATCTCTCTGACCACATGTTGCAGGAACTGAAACTTGGAGTTTCTGTCGTCCAATCTGGCATACAATGTTCCACTGATTGTTGACTCTCTCGCCTCCACTATCTTTCCTGGCATTGCCCATTCCACAGGCACATCTTCTCTTCTGTCAAACTGGATGAATACACCTCCTTGATCGGTGTAGTATGTGTCTCCTGGAACACATTCTGAGCCAATTGGCCTCTTTGTCTTGTTGCTGTGGGAGTATGCTGCTTGCAATTTTGACACAATAATTGTCTGGCCAGATATCTCTGATTTGAATCTGCCAATTCTCTCATATGCACATTGATGCTTGAAATTCTCCGTATCCCACACTGTGATTCCATAATTGTGGTCTCTGCAATGTCCCATCATGGCTCTGCACTGGCTGAAATCTTGCAAGTCGCTGATTACAGTCTTTCCATCAAGTGAAGCCACGGTTCCTTCTTCCATGTAGAAGTTACTGACGACATTTTCTTTGTCATGACAACACCATGAATATTCCACATTCAAGGTTTGATTGGTTGTCCACACTCTGGGTTCCATTTCTACCAAAGGTGTTCCTCTGAACATCTTGTGAATTCTTGCATAGTTACAGGCTACCACGCCAACTTGCTGGTATTTCTCAAAATTGCCTGTAATGCCTTTTGCTCCCCAGAAACTGGTGTGTGTGATGATTTCTTTGATTCTGATGTAGCATCTGTATGCTTTCTCTTTTTGTGGAATCTGTCTCTGTGCATAAAGTGTAACTTTCATTGCTTTGACAAAATTCCTTGGTGGGATATGGCACTGCACTTCTTCAGGAACTGTAAGCGCATGTCCATGCCTTCCACTGGTGCAAATCTGATACTTCTGGCTTTGTGAATTGATCACCTGTTCCACAGGATGATCCTTGATTGCATCTTTGAATCTCTCATAAGTCTGCATTTCTCTGACAGATTTTGGTGGCCATTCTGAAGGCAAAGGCGGCAATCCATGATGCGCTGCCAATGATGGTGGCCTTACTGTCGAGGTTTCCAGAACGTATGTTCTGGAAAATACTTCGCTGTAAGCTTTGCCGGCTTCTCTCAGCGTTGCTGACTCTGACATGCCTGTCAGCATCAACACCATGCACAGCATTCCAATCACCAAACTGCTGGTGGTTGCTGTGGCTTTCCCTGTCGCACTCCTCAGGACTCTATCCGATGCTGAGTTCCTCTGAGCAGGGTTTTGAACAGGGTTTGATACAGAGTCTCTGTTCGAGCTCTGATTTCTGACATGTTTCTGGACAATTGCTGGGTCCAGTAGATCCACTTTGACTGTCACTGCTGTCTCTGGGATATCCATTGTCTTTGAATTGATTTCCAACGGATACAATTGATTGAGTGGCCTGCTGACCACATTTCTGTTGGCAGTTCTGACTTTTGCTGAGCGAATCTGTCCATCTTTGCTGGGCTCTAACTGCTCGATGCGACCCATCCTCCATGCACCTCTGGGCATGTTCTCTTCATAAATCAGCACAACTTCATTCACTTTGGGTTCTTGAGTCGCTGTCAATCTGCCATGTTTGTGTGTCACCTGAGTCCTTTCCCTCAAGCTCGGGATATACTCTTGATGCCACAAGTCCCAGAACTTATCCAAAGTTTGCTGGGTTGTCTCCCAATATTTCTGCAGTTTCGCTGCGTTATCCATTCTGGGCACAAATTCTCCATCTTTGTCTGCATCAAACTGTGGTGCTCCAATCTGACCTTCCCCTGTCAGGAAGTCTTTTGGCGTCAGCACTCTGAGGCTCTTTACATCACCATAGATGTAAGAGATTGGCCTGCTGTTGATCACTGCTTCGACTTCTGGCAGAAGTGTCAACAATTCTTGCAGGGTTAACATTCTGTGCCCCACTGCTGCTTTGAAATGTTTCTTGGTGATGCCCACCATTCTTTCATAGACTCCTCCCTGCCACGGTGCCATAGGAGTAGTCATGTTCCACTGGATTTGTTGCTGTGAGCAGTAATTCTGTACTGCTCCACTTTTGACCATTTCTGACCATTCCTTTCCAGTATTGATGGCCTTGTCAGTGCTTGTGCTGAGCACTTTCTCTGTCAATTTGAATTGCGTCGCATTGTCTGAAATCACTGCCTCAGGCTTTCCACGCCTGGCGATGAATCTCCTGACTGCGTTCAGGAATTCCTGTGCTGTCATGTCCAGCACACTTTCCAGGTGAACTGCACGTGTCACCATACATGTGAACAAACAGATCCACATTTTCCTGTGATCTTTGTCCACTTTGTACCAAACTGGTCCCAAATAATCCAAACCCGTGTACTGGAACGGTCTGGCTCTCTGAACTCTGGTTTCTGGCAAATCTGGCATTGGTGGAAGCTGGTACGGCTTCGCTCCCAATTTCTTACAGGTTGGGCAGGTTCTCGTCACATTGTAGATCACCCGTCTGCCCTGTGTAATCCAGTACTTTTGTCTGATCGCTGCCAATGTATGTTGCACTCCTGCGTGCATCAATTTCTCATGCTGATCTCTGACGATCAGCTGAGTCACTGTAGCCGTTGCTGGCAACAGTATGAGTGGCACTGTGACCTCCTGTGGGTCTGTATACTCCATTCTGCCGTGGCACTTCAGGATTCCATCCTGATGCATTTGCACATTGAGCCATTTGATCAACTGCTGGTCTGCAGCTGCTTTCTTGCCATCCTGGCTGTCTTTGCTGTGGCCTGTTGCCAGAATCTTTGCCACTCCTTTGTAATGATTCTGTTGCGTCACTTTGATCCAATATTTCCACGCACTCTCTCTCTCTTCAATACTGATAATTCCCTGTGGTTTTATTGTACCACAGATACTTTTCATGATTTCTGACAATCCATTCTGACTGTCATTTTTGCTGCGCTTTTTGTGCATCTGTCGCACAAATCTCATCACGTATACTGTTGCATCCAGTAACTTTGTCAGTGATGAGAATCTCTGAATCTCAATTCCCAATGGGTTGCTTTGCTTGCCTTCATCAGCTTGCTCATTGCTGGTATCTGGGTCACTGGCCACTTGCTGTGTGGCGCCCAGGTAAATTGGACTGGCTTTTGGGAACTTGAGCTCTTCTCTCTTAATTTCTGCCATTACTTCTGGCGTAACTGGCTCCACTTTCGGCTCTGGCCATTCTCCAGTCATTAGCCATTCTGGCCCCTTCCACCACAGGTTACTGCCTTCCAACTCTGACATATTCATGCCTCTTGTGGCCATGTCAGCTGGGTTCTCCAGTCCTGCGATGTGTCTGATATGCATGTTCTCTGTCTCACTCTGAATTTTCCTGATTTCATCCAATCTGTTCTTGACAAAACATGCTAGTGGCTTCGCGGTTGTCAACCACTTCAGACAACAGGTTGAATCTGACCATACAACTGTTTGACTGAATTTGACGTCCTTGAGCTCTTTGTGAATAAACTTTGACATTCTGCTGCCGATCAACATTGCTAACAATTCCAGCCGTGGAATTGTCACTTCTGGTTTCTTTGGAGCGAGTCTCAATCTGGAGTACAGCAGGCTTGACGTGCCGCTGTCATTTTCTGTTTTCTGGCATATGTATGCCGCTGCGCTGTATGCCATTGCTGAGGCATCGACGAAAATGTGCAGTTGTGCATCTGCACCACTCTGATAATTCAAATTTCTGTTGAACTTGATCTGTCCAACTTTGAGCAACTCTGTCTCTAATTGCTGCCAAATTGCTGTCTGTTCCTCAGACAGGGGATTATCCCACTCTTTGGCACTTGGTCCTGAATGCCATAACGTTTGCAAAAATCTCTTCGCTGGCAGTAGGACAGGACTGACGAGTCCCATTGGATCAAAACATCCCGCAGTCACCTTTGCAACTGTCCTTTTCGTGGGAAGTTTGATTTTCTGGTCAGTTTCTGATAATTGTGATTGCTGAACTGTCTTTGGCGTTTTCAGCCACATCTGGTCGCTCTCTGTGTCCCATTTCATTCCTAGGACTGTTGTGACAATTTCCTTGGCCACATCTGACTCTGCCAATTGCCAAGTAAAGCTCTTATTGTTGCTGTTCCATTCTCTCAGATTCATCTGTGCCTCTGTGAACAGCACTTTGGATTCCTGGTACAATTCAATTGCTTTCTGCTCTGTGTCCACACTGAGGATCAAATTATCCACATACAGATTTTCATCGATCAACTTTGCATTCTCTGTGCCAGCTTGATTCAGGTGGTATCTGACTGTTAGCGCCAGCAGCGCTGGGCTGCAGATTATTCCAAATGGCACTCTGGCAAATCTGTAAATCTGAATGTTGTCCTCCATAGATGGTTTCGTGGGATCCTTGTACCACAGAAATCTTGTCACATCTCTGTCACTGTCCTGCAGACTAATCTGCAGAAACGCTTTCTCTATGTCTGCGACCAGTGCAATTCTATGCAATCGGAATCGCATCAGCATCCCTACCAGCTGTGGTAGTATCACTGGACCGCGGTACATGCACTCATTCAAGCTTGGCATGCCTGGCGGTTTCGCTGAGGCATCATATACCTCTCTGACCTTTGTGGTAGTTTTCTCTGGCGTTATCACTGGTTGATGAGGCAAAATATGGAACTTTCTGCCATCCATAATATCCTCTTGGACCTTCTCAATCACTCCTTGCTCCTCCTGTGCTTTCATGATTGCCTGAATTTTCTCTAGTAATTCTGGGTCTCTCTTGAGCCTGTTGGTGAGGTACCTGAACCTCTTGAACGCCATTGCTTTGTTATCTGGGAGTTCATGCAAATTCGGTTTGTACATGAACTTTACAGAGTACCGTCCATCTGGGTTTCTCTGTACACTCTCATTGAATTGCTTGATGGCCTCATCGTCCTCTACGAGGTCTGGCTGGTCCATTATGCCAATGGTATCCAGTCTATCCATATCTTTGACATTTGGTACAGGAGCAATTGACAACGGTGCTTCCTCGTACCACTTTTCTCTCTGAATTTGATGCACAATTGTGTTGACCACCACCGGATATGCGCCATCCGTGGTCCATTGATTTCTGTTGCTCGTCAGCTGCCCACCTCCCATCAGCAATCCCAATTCTGATGGAATGACATACAATCCTGACGGAAGTCTGGTGGTGCTGGTGTTTCTGGACATCAAGTCCCAGAAATAATTCAAGCCTACTATAATGTCTGGCTTGAACTTGCACTCTGTCCCTTTTTCCTTGGGAATTCTGTCTGCAAAGTAACTCTCATCCGGGAAGTACTTCTGCAGGTACTTTTCGTCCTGTTCTGACACAGGCACTTTGACTTGTTCTGTGGTCAACGTCGGGACCACATCAGCCACCATATCAACTTTCTGGCCATTTCTGAGCCACATTCTGAATTCCACTTGCTGTACGACTTTATAGTGCGGCTTTTCATTTCCGAATGTGTACACCTGGATGTGGTGTTCACCTGTACTCTTCAAATTGAGTTTCTTGGCCACTTTCTCTGACATGTACGTTCCCTGGGATCCTGTGTCCAGGAACGCTTGAATCTGTAGTGGTGGCTGTTCAGGCTCCATCTCTGTATCCATTTCTGAAGCCTCAATCACGGTTCTGGCTGTCATCAACATTGACATGTTCCTGTTTACTGACAGGTTCACTGACGTATTCTGTTGCTTTGTATTTGGTTCTGTAACCACTGTGCTGGATATGGTTTCTGTCTCTACCATTTCTGGTCCAGCTTCTTCCACAGTGACACAATTCACTGTGGCCTTTCTCTGTTGGCTCTGTGCTGGTCGACCGGCTGTCGACACAGACTTTCTGCCATTGTTTGCTGCTTGCTGGCCATTCTGTTGACCATTTGCTCTAAATGCTGGAATTTGCCGTCCAGCGTTTCCATTGCCATTGTCACCAAATTTCTCTGGGCACACCGCAGTGTGGTGCCTATTGGACTTGCAATAGAAGCAACTTCTCGTAAATTGACATTGATTCATGTAATGCCCTTTCTGCAGGCATCTCAGGCATCGCTCTGCCTTTGACAAAATCACTCTCCTTTCTCTGGCAGTTTTGAACTTTGGACACTTATCATTAAAGTGTAATTGCTGTGTGTCATTGCAGAACACACACGGCCTCCCAGGATTCATGAATCCAGCCTGTGGTGCACTCTGTCCATTCTGGATCACAGACATGCTCCCTGTGCTGGTCCTTGGGTTCTCTGGCCCTCTGAATCGATTCCCATTGCCTTGGAACCGATTATTGAATTGTTGTGCGCGTGGATTATTCCCGAATCCCTGGCGCGATTGCTGAACTGGTGCCTCAGTTTGCTGTGCGTGCTGTACAGCCTCACTGAGCGCTAGCTGCTTGCCAAACAGCTTTCTGAAATTTTCCACCGTCAAGGCTTCCTCAGTTCCCTGTTCCTTCTGGATTTCTCTGAGAACCTCGGGTGGCACTTTCTGTTGCAGCTGGCTCAACAGCATTGGATGTTCCACTGATTCACCCAGTGACTCCAACTGCTGGAGCAGCCTTTCAATTGCATCAAACAAAATTCTCATATCCTGACAGGTATTCCTGGCCTGTCGCAACTTCATGATATTACTCATCAGCGTGTTTCTGACCACAACTGGCTGGTCATATCTCTTTTTGAGCATTGCAATTGCGGGTGCATAATTCTCTGCGGTCACACTCAATCCACTGATCATGCCAAATGCTGAGCCTTTCAGCAAGCTCCTCAAGTATGAAAACTTGGAAATGTCCTCCAAATCTGTCCGATTGTGAATGTGGGATTCGAACATTTGCCACCATGATCGAAATTTGACAATTTCCCCAGTAAACTGTTCCACTTCCAGTTTCTGTAATTTGACGCTCTTTGCTGTGGTTGCATTGGTTGAACTGGCCCCCGGAGCAGCTCCCTGAGCTGTCAGAGCTATCTGGGCAGCCATCTGCTGTATGAATGCTGTATTGACTTCATACATGGTATTTCCGCTCTGTTGCTGGATCATGTCTTGCAACTCTTCGATGTATACATTCATGGCTGCCATTTTCTGTGTCACCAAGTCTGACATATTTGCATATTCCTCATATGAGTCTTGGTATATCTTCTGTTCTTGTTCCAACTGGTCGGGTTCGTCAATGTCCTTGACGATGTCCCTCCATGCGTCAAATTGAGTTCTCACTGCAGTCATTGCACTTTCCAATTTTGCACCCTCCTGTTTGATAGTTGCAATCACTCTTCTCATCTCTGTTCTCTTATCTTCCTTTGATGCTTCCGCAAATAGCTCCAGGTCATATTTGGCAAATTCTCTTGCCAATCTGCTTTCCACCCTGTGCTTTGCTGGCCCCAGGGTCTTTCTGATGTGACCTGTTGGCGAAACCATTTTTGCTGATGAATTTTCCTTCACTGTTTCTCTTTATAGTGCGTCGCCTGTGACGCTTGTGACGCTTCTCTGCGTCTTTCTGTGCAGTGCTCTGTGCACCACGGATTTGTTGTGCCACGCACAATACCAATGCAGTCCTACAGGCCCCTGACGTGTTCTCACGCGTTGACCTTTACTGCACTGGCACCAGATGTGTTCCTAAAGCCCCTGACGTGATTGTTTACACGCGTTGACTTCAACACACCGGTCAAATCCACCTGGACAATAAACAATTTATTTGCCCAGCAGTGTGCGCCCAAAGAGGGTCCGTACACACTCTTTCTGAGCGCTCTGGCGCTCTTTCTGGCACGCCTGTGTGCCTTGTGACCACGCCGGCCACTTGCTTTCCTGAGCGGCTCCTGTGCCGCTGTGCGCAGTGCTGCGCTTGCCGTGTCGCCTGTGACACGTTTCTGTGCACTCTGGTGCACTTTCTGATTCTGGGCAGTGTTTCTGTACACTGCTCTGCAATTGCGCCTGTGCAATGCAGTTTTCTGGCACTTTTGTGCTGTCTGATCTGATGGTACCGAGCAGGCACAGCGTGTATATTTGATGGGAGCTCCGCAAAGCCCCTACACGCTACCAAGTATCCTAATACTTGGTTTTCAAATCCACTCTCTGTCAGCTACAGCCCTCTGTCAGCTACAGCCCTTTGTACACTGATACCCCTACTTTTGCACTTCCGAGGTATGAGTCCACTCTTACCCAGTGGAGCGAGGGACCTCCGCGAATGCCCAAAAACAGCCCTTTGACTAGCGTGGCTCTGTGGCGATCCTGTCTCCGTCAGGTCACCCTCCCTTGGCATAGGAAGGACGTGCGAGCGGTCACTGGAGTCCAGATGTCCAGGAGCGTCCAGCGAAAGTCTGACCACCGTCCGACAATGACTCCTTGTCAAATGCCGGTGCCGCCCAGCGTCTAGCACCTTGCCAGAACACTGGTGAAAGCTGCCTGAAATCCTGACAGGCTTGTCAGAACTCCAGTGTCCTCCGCGCGTGAGCGTAGAACCGCTCCCAGGATGTAGACAGGAGTGCCGTGACTTTGGCACAATGCTGTCTGCAAATCAACAGCCAACGCTCAGCCAAGGCCAATTGATGTTCAGCAGGACTTTTGAAGTTCTGCCAACTGCCGCACAATGTCCGTTCCGGCTTGGTGATAGCACAATGTCATGCAATCACCCTGCTCGCTGCGCCATGTGATGAAGCCACCGAAGTCAGCGTCTTCTACCACCGAATCCAGCAGCTCCAAGACCGTAGTGAGAAACGGCCTTTAGAGTGGTTGATTTCCCGTTGTAGCCGAACGTCCACTTGTCGACAGCCAAGTTGAGTTTATTTCGTGGTTGCGTGTTGAAAGGGGTTCGAAATTGTTTCAGGTACTTTATTTGATCAGATACAGCCACATATAAATGCGCAAAGCCTAGTGAGCTTCCTAGTCGAAGTTTCTATCGCTAGCTTATTTTCGTTCAGAAGCTTGGGGTCCGCAGACTGAAGTAAAAACTCTCAAAGTAGCTAAGACACGGAAATCATGTATAGAAAAACAGCTACAGTAATTTCCTAATACAAATGTACAAATAAGACATAAATGCAACAAATAAACACATCTAGCCGAAACAGTTGCCTTATACTGCGCGTGCATACATTCAAATAATTATGGTAAAGAAATACCAGGTACAAATTGGGCTAATGGAAAAACTATTAATCTTGAGAGGCGCGAAGTCGGCAAACTCGGCCGATTTACTAATTTGCTTCAATTTGTCAGAAAACATTGACGCACATTGGAACTAATAAAATAGGGTTTGAAAATCTAAATAGCAGTGCAAATGTTCCTAATGACGTAAATAGAACAGGGTATATTCAACATAATAATAATAATCACTTCCTGGAAACGTATGTTGAATAAACAGTAAACTGGGACTTATTCGGGGTAAATGGGTGTTGTAATTGAGCAGACTCTTTAATATATTTGATTGAGCGGGGTATTCTAATTATTAAGTAAATATAAATAGTTGTGAGCGAGGTTATGACAATTATGCCTATGCGAAGGGCTTTGTACAGTAAATACTAGTTACACACAGGGCACCATTTCTCTATTAGGACGCTAGCCTAGATAATTACGCAGCACGTAAATATTTACAAGTTTTGACTTTTGTAAATTGCAAGTAAACTATGCAAATGTATATATAATCATGATCAGAAAATTACGGCGAGTTGAATGAGCCTAATATTATATTAATACACCTAATAATAACATATTTGACTTTTTAACCTAAACATTCCATATAACCATACCAATAACTTACAATACACTTTCCCAATTAAATATTCTCCATGGATAAATAATATAGTGCAGGAAATATATTTTGATATTTTGCGTGGTAAATAAATATAGTGCATAAAAGTAAAATAGTGCAAATAAGTAAATGTGCGAATATTAGCCTAATTATCAATTCTCTGTATTTCTTTATCCATCCATTTTGCCACGGTCAGCACATTCCTTCATGCCACAGATGCCGGTCCCAATCCTAATGCACTTGATGACAGTGGCATAGCTGCCAATGCTGAAAATGATGAGACTGAAAACCAACCTGGACATTCAGGTATTTTATATTGGGGTGTGTAGATTGGGACTTTGACTGGGGTTTCCATATGGTCCACTCCCAGACACTTGAAAATGTCAAATTTCGTGCAAAGTGTCAAAAGTCATGTTAAAATGACCTGCAAAATGTGAAATGTCATGCAAAGTGTCAAAAGACATGTAAAATGGGTGCATATCGAGGACATACAGTAATTTATTGGTATTTACATTATAAAAAATGTCCCTAACATATCCAAAATGCACAGGTGGGACCGCTGCCCTTGGAAGGCCAAACCATGATGACATTGCATTCACACTCTATTATCAAAATTTAAATGGGTGTAAAACAGAGTATAGATTGGAAAAATTGAAAAATTTCCTTTACCAGAGCAACAAAGCTCCAGGTAAACACCAAGCCAGCTCCATGTTAAATGATACCGATCAAGTGACAAATTTCAGAATAAGCTAAAAATTTGAGCATCGATTACTTAACAGTTACTTAGACAGAATCCGAGTAATACCATAGAGCCCAGACCCTGTAAAAGACCCTGTAAAATGTAAAAACCCTGTAGAGTGTAAAAGACCCTGTAAAATGAAATTATCATGTGTCATGTAAAAGACCCTGTAAAATGTCATGTGTCATGTTAAAGACCCTGTCAAATGTCATATGTCATATAAAAGACCCTGTAAAGTGCCAAATGTCATGTAAAGGACCCTGTAATGTGCCATGTGTATCAAAAACTTCATTTATCGTGTCCAAATCTTATGTTTTGTATCCAAATATTATGTCAAAAGTTAGATTTGGATACAAAAACATAATATTTGGATACGTTAAAATAAGATTTGGATACACATGACACATTACACGGTCTTTTACATGACATTTGACACTTAACATAGCCTTTTACATGACACATGACATTTTACAGAGTCTTTACATTTTAAATGACATTTTACAGGGTCATTTACACTTGACAGGGTCTTTTACAGGGTTTGGGTGTGTCACCTGAAATTTGTCCACCAGACAAATCAGTTGACATTTTCCAGCGTGTGCCCCCGCCCATGATATCTATGCATTCTGTGAAACCAAGTGGCAGTCAGATCCGTTAGAAATTCCTGGATACACACGCTTTGACGAAGGGGCGCCCAGTAGTGGCACTGGTGCCTGTTGGAACAAACTGAACGTTGAAAAATTCTGTTGGCTGAAGTTCACATTGGCCATATGCACCCGAGTTGTTGAAATACTGGTATTTTTGGAAAGCGTAAGTTTAAGCGTAAAATACGCTTTTCAAATTTCCAGTATTTTGTACTAATGTACTGTTTTCTTGTCACTTGCCATCTGCTTTTTTATATTTTTCACTTCCGATTTCACTTCTCATTTCACTTTTATTTTGCAGCAACGCAACAATAACCACCATGTATAACAATCTATAGACAGATATAAGAATATAAATAAAAGGTATCAAACATGTTCTAACATAACTAGGGTGATAGATAATAGATAACATAGTTTTCAGGGTCTCTTTATTCTAGGAGATGAAAATAGCGGCAACACTAATCCATCCAAACTAGAATTCTGAAATACATTTTCCGTACGCGTATGCTTTGAAAATGTACGCGTACAAGTGCGTACGCTATTAAAAAAAAAGTATATGTAAATGTATTTACCACCTACGCGCGTATGCGTATTTTTCGAGTAAACGTACGTACCTTTTAACAACTTCGAGAAAATAACAACTTCAGTCAGCCATATTTCAGTGTCAGTTTGTTGCAAACAGCCGCCAGGCGGCATCGCTATATTCATCAGGGATGGAATGTTTACCGACGGCGAGAAACAACCGCTACCCAAATGCGACCTTGAAAAGCACTACGATGATAATAAAAAACACCTGCTGCACGTGACCGTGACTCACCAAGGGAGCGGACAAAAGTTTTCATTGATATGCACTTAGCCTTCCAAAAATTTGTGGGAGATTTTTTTTTTTAATGTCAGAAAAAATTTTTAAACTTTTTTTTATGTTTCCTCGACTTACAGAGAATGGTTTTCTCTGATAATGAATAGCAAATTGAATTTTTTTGTGAGGTTTTCTGAGATTTTTAAAAATACCGTATTTCTACTAAAAGAAGAGCGCCATTCTATTTTTTCGTCAACTTGTTTACCTGCCGTTCTATTGGAGGTGCCGCTCTATTGAGGATGCTGTTCTATTTTTTCACACGTTGCTCATGTCATGTGAACAAAGCCTTATTTTTGATGAAGCTTCGGCAATATTTTAATATCAGAGCATATATTGAACATTTGATATCTATTTTAAAGCTTAGAACCTTCTCTCCATACATAGTTTATTGATTTTGTTGTATTTTGGCACACTCCCAACATAATTTATACCTGCCGTTCTATTGGAGGTGCCGTTCTATTGAAGGGTGCCGTTCTATTGTTTTCGTGGATGCAAAAACGTGCCAAAACCTGCTGTTCTATTGGAGGTATGCCGTTATATAAGAAGAAATACAGTAATCAGGAAATCTCTCAAAAAATAAGATTTACATCAGTCTATATTTTTCCGGGCTTTTATCAATTTTTCAAATGAGATTTGATTATAATTTCCTTGTGAGAGATTTTCCGAGATAATATTAAAAATTGTATTTTCCAAAAACTACCCTTTTTGGAACGCTACAATGCACTTATTGGTATAATCGGACGGAAGCGACGATAGAATCGAACGCGGCGCGAACGAACGCCAGGTGGCAGTCCCGAGCCCTGTAAAGCTTAAAATCACGTGTCAATTGTCATGACAAATGTAAAGTAAAGTGTCAAATGTCGTGCAATTGTCAATTGAAACAAAAAAGATACCGTATTTCCTCGAAATACCCCCCCCCTCGTTTAACCCCCCCTCAAAATTTCCACTCTGAAAAAAACCCCGGGGGTAATTCAAGGAAATACGGTAGTACCTATTTTATTACTGAACTTTGCTTGACAATTGACACTTTACCTCTGTCATGACAATAACCACTTTACCGTATTTCCTCGAAATACCCCCCGGGGGTGATTGTTTCAGAGTGAGAATTTTGAGGGGGGATTAAATGGGGGTATTTCGTGCGGGGGCGTATTAATTCGCCAGAATGCTAAAATGCTGTTTGTAACGTATGCTGACGTCGAAGAATGCAACAAAAAGCACCATTTATAACAGTCTATAGACTTACATAAGTACAGGGGTGGGCATCTTCAGTTACCGCTGGAAAAACGCGATAGCTTGAGCTACGGTTGAGCTATCACAGTGAAATTTTAACACAATAGAGTAGACTCCATAGGACACCTATTCTGAAGTTTGCAACCCAAACGGCCACATTTTGGGTGAGTAGTGGAACACACCGTTTTTAGTGTAATTTTGTGACTAGGCGTCACCCATAGGATAAATCGAGGGTGGCATTTGAGGGGGGGGGGTCACCGGCCTTTGGTGTTGTCCCATTCTGTCGTACATTGGCCGATTTGGATGCCCTTTGAGTATGTTGGGGTTTGGGGTCGGGGCTACAACCAAATTCGTTGTTTTTCTCGAATAGTCCCCCAGTCCTGAGATAACGGGGGTCAAGTCACAAAATTACACTAAAAACTGTGTGTTCCACAACTCACCCAAAATGTGGCCGTTTGGGTTGCAAACTTCAGAATAGGTGTCCTATGGAGTCTACTCTATTGTGCTAAAATTTCACTGCGATAGCTCAACCGTAGCTCAAGCTATCGCGTTTTTCCAGCGGTAACTGAAAATGCCCATCCCTGTATGTAGATGGTGTAAAACAGGTTCTAACTTAACTCAGTCATTGTTTTCAACGTCTGTTATGCATCGTCCGGGTCACAAACAGTAGCTTTTGTCATATACGTTCTGTTTACAGTCAATTTGGAGGGGGTTTTTTCGAGCCGGGGGGTATTTCGACGGGGTATATCGAGGAAATACGGTACTTTACGCTTTACATGACATTTGACACGTGACTTTACACTTTACAGGGCTCGGGACTGCCCCCAGACTGGCATTGGCTCTATCGGAAATCGCCGCGAGTAACCGATGGGCGAAAAAACCCACCATAATCGTGGGCGATTTCAATTCTCAGAGGGATTTCAGCAAGAAAAAATTCAACGAAGCAATTTTCGAGGCCCTTACTGACTCTGCGAAGTTAAGAAATCATTATGACGATATTGATTGGCTGGGTAGCAGTAAATATACTTTTAGTCGGGGAAAGTCGATTTTTCGATTTAAAAAAAGCGTTCTTGATTACGTGCTCTCTAGCGGCTGTGATAAGTATTTCACTTTGCACCCCAAAGTGATACCATGTGATACCAGGAATCCGCAAGCTTTTACTGGAAGTGATCACTGCGCTATTGTAGTGAAATTGGTTTGTGTTAATGTGAAAAAGTGCGCACAGCAAACGAGTTCACTTGATGTAGAGGAATAACTGGCGCCGATATATTCAGTCGATACATGTTGTAACAATTACTGAACTTTTTTGAAAGTAAACGTAAACGTAAAGTATTCATTTTTACTCACCCCTGAGTACAGAAAACGTAAAGTATTTTATTTTTACTTTTACACTGTGTAAAAGGTGAGTAAAATACTTTTTTCCCAGAGAAAATGTAAAATCGAGTATTTTTTTCCAGTTAAAACGTAAAAATGGATATTTTTTCTCACAGAATACGTAAAAGTGACTATTTTCTCACAAATTAACGTAAAAATTGGTATTTTTGCAATTTTTACCCTGAAGTACGCAAAAGATGTGTTTTTTTCTCATAATAAATATCTCTTAGGAAAATGTCATACGTTTGTCACTGTTTGTCTGGCAAAATGACATATTCTGTCCCCTTAAAATACGTTTTCTGTACTCGCGTACTTTCAAACAGTACGCGTGTAACTGAGTACGTGTATTTTTTCAGGGGAAAACGTAAACGTATTTACGCAGTACTCGAGTATCCGTATTTATCGAGTAAACGTAAATACGTTTGTTTGATACAACTATGGTTGATACACGACGAGAAACACGCGCTCGCAGTGTCTAGCGAGTTTCGAGTTGTTGTTTTTCATTTCAAACATTTGAAAAGTATTCGTTTTAGTATTTTTTCTGGATTAAAATAACATACCTAAATACATTTTCTCTCACATTTTCCCCCGTAAAAAAGTTTTCTTGCTAGAACTTATGTTATTGCATTCATCATACTTTCATAAGTTCCAACACTGTTATTTTTAGAGATCATTCCAGATTATTATATTTATATATAATATATCATATATTTAGTCATCATTATTATATTTATATATAATATATCATATATCACTGTCATATATTTAGTCCATAAAATGTCCACCAGTCACTATATTCTGGAAACACACCATTACATTGTTTTTTATTTATTTTTGTGTGATTATACGAGTTTCCAAAATACTGGTATTTTTGGAAAGCATAAACATAAAAAGAATAAAAAATTTTCTAAATTCTGAGTATTTATACTCAAACATAAAGTATTTAAAATACCTGGTATTTAAAGCATAAAATAAAACGTAAATGTAATTTTGCAAGAAATGTGCAGACTATTACAGCATTTGAAAACACATATTTTTCTATTTTTCATGCATTGTCAATGATTTGTATCCACACTTTTCGCCCATGTCTCATGAATGGTGATCAAAAAGCAACTTTGCATCATTTCTGCAATTAGTCAGTGTAGGTTGGATCCATGCCAGTTTTGTCACACTCACTTCATGGTAGTTATAGCAGTAGTGCTTATAAATCAGCTTTATTGATGTGGACTGAATGTTTCTCGGTATTTGAGTTGACAGAATATATTTATTAGAGTAGACTGCAGAGTTGGAAAAACGTATTTACGTTTACCCGAAATACCCGGTTATTTGGGTATTTATACTTACGTTTACGTTTACGTTTTCCAAAAATACCAGTATTTGCACAACTCTGGGACTGAAATGAGTTATCATAAATCGCTGTCAACTATAGTTGACAGCCACCTCATTCTGGTATTTAAACTCAAATGTGTTCAAAGCTGATTTATCAATTAAACTAAATCTGAGTTTACTGGCAGGGTAAAAGAGTTGATGAAAAAATAGAAGGACGCGCTTCTATTAGAAGAAATACGGTATTTATTTGGCATGTATGTGGCTTGTAAACCGTAATACTTTGGCACGTAAAGTGGTATACTCTGGCATGAAAAGTGACACATCAATTGGGCATGTAAAAACATGTCAGTGGCTTGAAAACCGTACGTTTTAGCAAGTAAAACGGAGTATTTTACATGAAAAACGTGAGCTTGTAAACCGTGAGGGATGAAAAGTGGACACACTCCACACGTCAACATCTGGTGCCAATCCCAAGCCCTGTAAAGTGTAAAGTAAAGTGTCAAATGGCATGCAAAGTTCAGTAATAAAATCTTTTCTTTTTTGTTTTGATTGACACTTGACTAGTAATATTTCAGCTGTGCAAGTAAACTGTGGGCCGTCTCGTGGGTGTGTGGGGGGGGGGGGGTTCCGCCCTGCTTGGCATCTACACCAACGCGGCATGGAGACCGCATGGCATGTGCCGCATGTAGCCCGCTTGGCATCTATGGGACAATTGATGCCACACGGGTCTAGATGCCATGCAGGCACAAATCCATGCCACGCGGGTCCAGATGCCATGCAGGTTTAGATGCCGAGCGGTGCAGACTCTTCACATCTGCGTTTTTAAAAATAAAAAATACTTGAAAAACGGCTTTTAAACACTTTCGCTTCTAAAACAGACATTCGCATACATCTTTTTTTTAAATGAACGCAAGCACAAAACTGTGCCAAAATCCCGCTGGCCAGCAGTGGCGCCCTGCACGCCTGGGCGAAGGAATCGAACCAAGAGTTGCGGCGAGCCGTCACTGGCTCGAGCGGGAATAAGTTGGAGATGGTATTAAAAAAAGTCTATGCTACTGTGAGCATTGATTGTTTTTTAAATTTATTTTGGTGTCCACCCGGAGGTCTTTTTTGAAAGACAAAGTCTGGTTTTTCCAAAAATGCTTTTTTGTGCCTGTCCAAATGTGTTCCGTGGAAGGGCCACTGCTCCATATATGCTGAGAACAGAGGCGGAAAATTTGAAACTTTATTTGGAAGTCTGTATCCCTATACATACACAGTGGCAATATCACAGTCTGTTGCCCTATACATACACACATGCACTCTTACCAGTCAAGGAGGTGCGCTATACATACACGTGGGCGGTGTTGCGACATTCCGTGCGCAGGAATTAAGTCAACCAACATTGTAGAGTTTCACGTCTGCCGAGTTTACTCAGTTGGGCAAATGCATGCAGTGCATTGTTCTAATGGATTGTGAAATTGAATTTGAGCATTCACAATAAGATGTTTGAAGTTTCAAATAAACTTACAAAAAAATTGAACTCAATGTGAGCTGAGTTTTTATATCTACTGTATTTCCTTGAATTACCCTCTGGGGGTTTATTTTTTCAGAGTGGAAATTTTGAGAGGGAGGGTTAAACGAGGGGGGAGGTTCTTATTTCGCTAGAAATTTTTTGAAATCCCATCCCAGTACTAAATTGTTGTCTGTAAGGTACGCAGCGTAACCCCATTTTGAGGGGGGTATTTCGAGGAAATATGGTATGTATTTACAATTTTGCTGCCATGAAAAACTCTGGGAGTGTCCTGAAAGACTGTCCGCACAGAATGTCGCAACACAGCCCGCGTGTATGTATAGCGCACCTCCTTGACTGGTAAGAGCGCAGGTAAGGTGTGTGTATGTGTAGGGTAACAGACTGTGATATTGCCACCTGTGTATGTATAGGGAAACAGACTGTAATATTGACTGTATGTAGTATGTAGCACCGTCGCCAGCTCCGGCCTCACCAGCGACGTGGCCGGGTATTCGTATTGCACCATGAGCAGCCGTTTGATGCGGTTGGCTTTGTGATTTTTTGTCTTTTTGAGAGTGTTGTTGTGAGCGTTTATGTAGTATTATACGTCTCTTAAATTTATATACTCTGCAGATTACATGCTATGCATTTTTCAGAAGGAAATTCTCCATTATGATGTCATTATTGAGTAAAATAAAAACTGTCCCAGAAAGGAAGAAAAAACGTTTTGGGAAAAAACCATTTGTCGCTTGGACTCTATTTCATTTCTTGGTATCTTATCATTTCTTTTTTTGTGCATACATAAGTATCCTACTTACTGGTGGATTTAGATGTGTTAGTAGGTCATTGTAGTATTCGGTTTAGATTTGGGTCATCGTAGTATTGTTGCTGTGACTTTTTGCTGCTTAAAAAGGGTATGAAATGTACACCGCCACAAGCGGGAATCAAAGTTCCTCTAATAAAACCACGTAACCTCTTTTTTAAAGTGTTGTATGATTTTGCTTCCACATTTCTTTTTAACATGCATTTTCAAATTGATAATTAATATTAGTTCATTAATATCTATCTGTTTAAATTGATCAAGATTCCATAGACTAAAAATTGTGTGTGAACCTATGCCAGATGGTAAGATTGAATCACGCTGCCCTCAAATTGCACCAGGGGGCAGTCCCAGAGCCTGTAAAATACCCTGTAAAATGTCAAATGTCATGCAAAGTGTCAAAAGTCATGTCAAACCGGTGAAATGGCAAACATACATTTTACATGACTTTTAACACTTTGCATGACATTTTACCTTTTACAGGGTGTTTTACAGACTCTGAGACTGGCACCAGAACATGGTCGATTATTGTTTATTTAGCCCGATTTGACAAGATCAACAAGCTTTTTGATCCCGTAGGCAATCAAGCCAAATTGACGTTTCTGCTTTGGCTCTTCTTTTCCCATTTCTGCTTCTATTGCTGCACACGCGGCTTTGATATCTGCCTGCGGGTGAATTTGGGAGGTTTTTATCACCCGAAAATCGGCATTGTATTTACCGATTTACCAAGGATGGAAATAAAAAAATTGAAAAATTTTGTAATCTCGATTTTTAATTTTTAATTTTCTTCTAATTTTTGTTGAATCGATGGTGAAAAATAATAGAAAAGTTATGAGCAAGGTACCTATGAAAATTTCAATATTGAAAAATTATTTTCCTATTTTTAGGCATATTTCAGGTACATTTCACATATTTAGGTATTTACTACAACAAACATAGGTCAACACTTTCAACAGCTAAAGACTTTTTTGTCCAAACATGTAAATACCTCCAGATGGGGGTCCTCGAGGCACACGGGGCAGTGGGATGTGAAAAAGCTTTGGCCGTCAGCCACGCAGTCGCCAGTGTCCGCCTCGTCAGCATCTTCAGGAAGGGCCATCACGCACTTGTCGCACTCGTCCAATTCCACCTGCAGAAACATGTGTTTTTTAAATTTGTCGAAAATTTGGTAGGAATTGAATGTGATTTGTTTTTGGTTGGATTTTTTTGCATCTACCGTATTTCCTCGAAATACCCCCCCCCCCCTGAATTAACCCCCATGAAATACCCCCAGATGTTTTTGAGATCGGGAAAAAATACCCCCCCACCCGGTATACAACGTACATGTATCTGTATGATGTATTTGTGGCTGCCAGTTTGCATCGCAGCCACACATATAGTCTAGTTTGTATAGCGAGCGATGTACGTTGAATGTCCCAATTTATCCCATTTAGTCTCGTTTATTACCAGTTTCAGGTATCTAAAAGCGTGTACCTTACTATAATCTTTACGAAAATTTCTGACAAAATAATACACCCCCCTTGAATAAGCCCCCCGAGAATCCTCCCTCAAAATTTCCACTCTGAAAAAATAAACCCCCTCGGGGTGTTTCGAGGAAATACGGTAATTGGGTGCATAAGGCTCTTGTGGCGCAAAAAGCAAAGTTGTGGTGCTTTTGAACCGCGGCAATGTATAATAGCGATTTCAGCGACTTCTTAGTGGAAAAGATAGAAGAGCAGCTTCCAATAGAGTAGGGGGAGTGAAAAGTTGATGAAACAAATAGAAGCGCGCCACTGTATTAGAAGAAACACAGTAAATGTATCCGCGGCACAATTTTGCGCCGGAATATCCTCGAATATGAGCCAGGGGAGTTATTTTTACGACAGAGTTGTTTGGGGGGGGGAGTTATTCGAGGGGGGTTATTTGAGGGGAAGGACTTATGCGAGGATATACGGTACATGTCCGTACACAGGTAGGGTATCTGTAATTTGTAATCATGATCTATAATTTGTTTCATTTAATAACGATTTTTTTTGTGTAGATATATTAGTGTCTGTTGCAAGCTGCAACTACCGTATTTGCTTGAATAATTCCTCCCCTTGAATAATTCCCCCCCTTGAATAATCCCCCCCCTTTAAAGATTTGATTAATTTGTTATACCTCATTTTAACAAAAATTGCACATTATATTGTTTATGAAGCATATTTTGTGAAATGAGTTGATGGAAACATGTTTGAATATTTTGACGAAATAATAATTCCCCCCCTTGAATAATTCCCCCCTCGAATATTTCCCCCCTCAAAAATGTCTGACGAAATAATAATCCCCCAGGGGGATTATTCGAGCAAATACGGTATTTAGGACCTGGCTTGCAACTAATAACCCTAGGTTTCATCAGTCGTTCTGCACTTTCCAGTATCTGATAAAAGTTACAACAAGATGTGTCTAGCTGCCAGATACCCAAAACAGACATTGGCAAGATCCTGTGTAGCTTTGGCAGCGACAGCCAGCAAGCCAACGAGCACGAGCAGAAGCAACTTCATGTCCAGAGTTTGGTCCTTTTCTGCCTTTTTCTGATTGTGGGAAATGTGGTGATGCACTGTCAAAATGCACCCCCTTTTATACCGGCTTGCGGCATCGGAATTTGCATTGTAATTTGCGGCGTTTGTGCAACATCAAAGGCGCATGCCGGCTGCGTGGTACCATTGACAATCGCTGCTTTTTAGGGTGGCAATTATGTTCAAATCATAACGTCTACTTTGTTGAACATTTGGTTGGCAGAAAATCATTCGACTACAAGCTTGTTCAGGACCTGGGGTAGTGATGGAATGGCGCCATGGCGCTGGCACCATTTGAGAGCGCCAAAGGGTGCCGCGCCATGGTGCCATTGGCGCTTGGCGAGCGTGTTCCGTTTTTTATCCCTTACGGTTTACATGCTCACGTTTTTCATCTAAAATACTCTGTTTTATTTGCTGAAACGTACGGTTTTCAAGCCCCAGACATGTTTTTACATGTCAAATTTATGTGTCACTTTTCATGCCAGAGTATACAACTTTACATGCCAAAGTATTACGGTTTACAAGCCACAAGCACGCCACTAAATACCGTATTTCGTCTAATAGAACGGCGCCCTTCTATTTTTTCAACAACTTCTTTACCCACCCTTCTATTGAAGATTGCCCTTCTATTTTTTTCGTCATCTTTTCAGACATTTTCTTCAAATGTCAGCCAACATTGTACAGGGCATACTGACCAGTTTTTATTAAGCATCATTCGAAACAATTCATAGAATATTTGAAAAGAACAGTAACAACGATATCAAAATTTTTACTACCTACCTACCATACTAAATGATGGAACTGTCTGACATCAGCGCTTCCAGCAGTTTTACTATGAACCTTCTATTGGAGATGCCCTTCTATTAGAAGAAATACAGTATGCCACATTTCATGTTAAAGATTAAATTGGAGCAAAACACACAACTTTGGCTTGAAAAGTGGCATACTTAAAGCATGTAAAGTGTAATACTTTGGATGAAAACTGGCACAGTAGAGTAGCAAGTAAAGTGTCACACTTGGCTAGTAAAGTGAACAGAATGGCATGAAAACCAGGAGTATGTAAACCGTACGGGATGAAAAATGGAAAACGCTCCGCTTGGCACCCTTTTTCTGTGGCACCCCTGTCGCCTGGCACCCATTTTCTGAAAGGTACCATGGCGGGTAGATTCTCGATGAACATCTCCGCAATGAACATCTTCACCGATGAACATCCAATTTAGATGATCATTCATACATAGTGGAAGATCATTGGTAAATAATGCTGAACACCTGATGACCATACAAAAGCTGTACCAATGAACATCTCACGTGACGTGTGCGTCTGTTGTAACCTAAATATGTCGGCAACGGTCAAAGTTCAAAGCTTAATTAATCATCCATCTGTGGCGTTTTTTGGAATGCACGCCACATGCAACAGGCGTCACTTTCAAACGTGCAGTGACATGAGCAATGGAGTTTTATCTCAGGTGAACTTCAGTCACTTAATTTTTTCATTCATTATTTTCTGTCGCTGTTTTTTGAATTACAAATAATCATATTTACGTCATATCAAATGAACAAATTTATGTTCATTACCTATAGGCCAAATCGTTCAATGATTGACAGTACAATACGGCTTGCACTTAGGGTTCCAACGGGATTGACTTTTTGGGATTGGAATCGGGATCGGGATTCACTTTTTTAGATTTCGGGATCGGGATTGGGGTTTCGGGATAGAGATTGGTATTTTGAGATTTCGGGATCTGGATCGGGATTGGCCGGGATTGGGGTCACAGGATTGGGATTGGCATTTTTTGGGGATCGGGATTGGGGTCTAGGGATAGAGATTTTCGTCACTGTTCTGGCATTCACAGTTGTTCATAAAGGTCTCAAAACACTGTTGGATGACATAAAATCTACATTAAAGATGTTCATCAATACACGAGAGGTAATGAACATCTCGCACTGTAGGATGATCATTCATACCTGGGTGGGGATGTTCATTGCGGAGATGTTCATCAGTACCCTCCGCCATGGCGCCCTTGGCGCTTCGCGCCCTGTTACCGTGGCGCCCCTGGCGCCAAGCGCCCTGTCCTAAAAAGGCACCAAAATGGCGCCAGCAGGGTTTCAAAGTGAGTGGCGCTTAAACGAAAAATAAACTAAAAAGCGCGCCCATCGATAATGGAAATTTGCTGGAAAAATGGACGAAGTTGTGTGAGTGGACAAAATCTATCATTCAACGGTTCATTAGATGAATCTGATGGATCATAAGCTAAGAATGATGGATCGTCGAACTTGCAAACCCGCAAATCAACCAATTCAAAATATCGCAATTCCGTTTTTGTCCACTTCAAGAAATTGTTTGTGAACAGGGAGACATGAAAACATATCTGAGTGAATACATTTTCTGTCGATTGACAATTTTCATTGTGTTTCCTTATTCAAATTTTTTTCTCATTTTTTTAGTTGATTTTATCCTGGAGAATGTGAAAAGGAAGTGATTGCGTGTCCTACAATGTTGGATAAATATTTTCAGCAAACTCAGGGTATTGTATGCACATATTTAGCTTGTCGCCCTTGGCGCCTGGCGCCCTATTTTTCAAATGGTGCCACGGCGCCTTTGGCGCTTGGTGCCCTTTTTCTGTGGCGCCCCTTTTTCTGGCGCTTATCCGTCACTAACCTGGGGATACTTTGAGCATATACAGTACAAATTACAGCCAATGAACTTTCCACCGATGGATCAAAAGTTTTAGCAGTATTTTGGGAACACTGAAATTAATAATTTCAAATTATATGCCTGTCTGCTTTGGCTATACCAATAGCAGCGTTGCGTGCATTCTTTTACTTCAACGCTGCAATTTGCATGGGCACACGGTAACAACAGAGCTAAAGTGAGCCGAAATTTTTGCCTAAAATCGCTCAAAAGATAAATGCATGTTTTTGGGGTGTATTGGCATCCATGTGAAAATCTGATGGGTCGAATCTGATGGGTTGTTTGGGCGAGATGAAATGCATAAACATACGATTGTGCAACTATGGTGTACCCGTGTTTGCAGAGTTGGTAAAGTATTGGTATTTTTGCAAAACGTAAAAGTAAACGTAAATGCTATACCCCATTCTGAAAGGCGCCATGGCGCCCTTTTTCTGTGGCGCCCTTGGCGCCTGGCGCCCTGCTTTAAAAGGGCGCCAAAAAGGCGCCAGCAGGGTTTCAAGGTGAGTGCTGTGTAAATGAAAAAAAATGAAAAACGCATCCGTGGAATATTAAAATTCGCCAGGAAAGTGGACAAACTGGTTTGATTGCCCGTATTACCTTAAAAAACTCCCCCTTGAACGATCACCCCTTTTAAAGCAAAAATAATTTTCCATAAGTATTTACTTTCAGGAGCCCATTCTAAATTGCCTATTGAACAGTGGCTCAAGAAACACAGTGTCCGATGATTTATTTGTACCGGAAGTAGAACAATCAGTTGAATATGTTGGAATTGATAATTGCGATTTGAATTTGAATGGCGGTTTATTTGCGAGGAACCAAAAGGTGTGTCTTTTGATTTTTTTTTCTAAAAATACCGTGAATTTTACAAACTCAACTCTGTCACAGCTTTGGAAATACATATTTGCTTGAATAGTTCCCTCTTAAATACCCCCCCCCTCGAATAATCTCCCCTGTAAGACGTGTGAGGAAAAAATAATCTCCGCTTAAATAATTCCCCACTTTAGAGATTTTTTCAATTTATTGTGCTAAATTGTAACAAAAATGTCACGTTATTGTGTTAATATTGTATATTTCATGAAATAAGTTGATAGAGACTTGCTTGAATAGTTTAACAAAATTATAATTGCTCCCTCGAATGACCCCCCCCCCCCCCCCTCGAATACTCCCCCTCCAAAAAGTCTGACGAAATAGTGTAAATACCCAGAATACGCAGGTATTCCGGGTAAACATAAGTACATTTTCACAACTCTGTTTATTATGTAGTATAGTCACATCACATGTTGTAGTCTAGTCTTGAAAATCCGTAAACTCATTCTTTCTGCTAGCATACTTTAAGTTGAAGGAAAAAATTTATATTTTATATGAATGTCAGTTTACTGCAAATTTCATATATAAATAGTGAAATCACTTGATAAAAAGTTTCTAAAATTGTTGTTTTCATAAAAAAACTGCGAGTATACCAAGTATGCAATAAAATCAACCAATGATGTCAACACATTTATGCATTTGCTGTAGTGAATTTTTACTCTAATCTTTTGTAATAATGTGTGTTTCTTTAAAACAAATTTTTTATGTGATACTGTGCATTCTTGCCAAAATCATAGTCAACTTTTATGTTTTTTTTGTGTTTATTCATGTAATGACATGCTGCATTGCACATGAATTAAAACACCATCTCACTAATATAATGAAACATGTTAAATAATATTATATGAACACAAATGCGACATATTTCAAAAATGTTGCCGTGATATGATCACTACAATCGATGAGCACAATGATACATATAACAAAACAAACAAATCCATGGAATAAATAGATTATTGGAACGTGTGCACAAAAAAGTGCAAAAAGAAGGTCATATTGGTCACGGTTTTGACCCGCAAAAGTCAAAATGCGTATTAACAATAATGGGGTTAAGTACCAGGACTAATTATTTACAAATAAACTTACAAACCAATGCTGATCACTTACATTTGTTTAAAAAAGAAATAAATATGAGATCGCACTAGTTTGTCACTTTTTTTTAAAAATAACGACATTTTTACAAAAAAAGAGTATCACAGCTGGGTTGAATCACAGTAGATTGGAAATAAAAGATCCATATGCATCCATAATCCTTAGAAAGTAAGAATTGAATGGGTGCATGGATGGGGAACAATTTTTTTACTAAAAATGGTTAAAACATGGCACAAATTGTGTGAATTACAAGATCGCATTTACCAAGAAATATATTGAAAAACTACATGTTGATGTCCAAAAGTGTGTCAATGCACCCAAAAATAATAAATATTTATATTTACAAAACTCAACAAAATTAGGTACGTGTGAAAATTGATTTAGGTAGATGTATTTGGAACTAATTTTCAAATGGAATCATGACTTTCTAACTGATATGCATCGATTCGGGAGCAAATTCATCTCTACAATTTACCAGAAAATTCGTCTAGGCCTTAGGCAGTCTGCAAATGAATGGGAAGTGTGATTTATGTGAAACTGAGCTTCAAATTTTTGAAAAAGTGCCAATGTCAGATGCCAATGACTGCGGGCAACATAAGAATCAGATAAATATAAAATGGCGAAAAGTTCTGATTCACTACATTTTACACAATTTGCATACCCCAGCTCAAATAGTACCCCCACTAACTGAAAATTCACTGAATAATCCATCAAATGCATGTAAATCGACTCAATCAACTACCCAACTCGTCCCACTCAAACCCTCAAACAGAACCCCCACCCAAAAGTAACCCCCTGCTCAAACACAACCCCCACTCAAACACAACCCCACCTGGATCTGTTGCACAGCAAGAAAGCAGTGGTGAGGGCGGTCACCAAGAGCACGCCGGTGATGGCCAACAGCAAGCCGAAGCTGGCCGAGCCCATGCACACGCCGGATGACACGGGGGAGGGTAGGCCGCGGGGGGAGAAGGGGTTTCTGGGGGTTGGGGGTTGGGGGTTGTGATGGGGTGGAATGTGGGTTACAGTTTGCTGTTGTTTTTTTTGCTGAAGAGAGGAATTACACACACACACACACACTAGTTGACAATTGATTCGCTGTCAACTGGAAAAATGCTTTAGATGAGTTTTAGTTGACAGGAATGCTCAATTTTGGTGAATCGGTATTGAGAGTAGTCAAACAAAATGCATACACATTGAAATTTGCACTTTTCAGTTGACAGCTGGTCAGTTGTCAACTCATGTGCAAAGTCACAATTTGCATTGCGTGGATTGTAACGAACTATGTCCAAAATATGTCCAAAAAACTCAATCTAAAAACCCATTTCCACCTACCTTCCAATCAACTGTTTTCCATTCAATTCCCTCAGCAGCTCAGCGGGGATTTCTGGCTGGTCCAAATCGTCAGATTGGAGTGTGTCCAAAATGTCCAATGAGCTGACAACGTCCATTTCGTTGTTGCTTACTGGCTGCCTCAAAGTTTTGTTCGCTTCCACAAGGATGTACCTGTGAAGTGGGGAGTTAGGTAACTGTGCGGTAGGTAACTCTGCAGTAGGTAATTTTATTGTAAATATTTAGGTATTTGTTCAGTTCGTAATTTATTGTGTCTAGGTAACTGTTCAGTAGGTAACATTTTGTTGGTTCACTATCGCATTTTGAAACAATTCAAACAATTTTTTAAAATACAGCATCTGGCTGAAGCAGTTGCATTTGCCACTTTAAAACCCCCCCAATGAAACCCCCCAAAATCCAACAAACCTTCCATTGCCACCCTCAACATCCCTGCGTTTCCTGCCCCTGCCGCAGTTCGGTGGGGTCAAACCATCGCATTCACCCTGAGCCTTTTTGCACAATTCCACGACGCACTGGTAGTTCAGAACAGAGGTGTCCGAGAACTTGTAGCCGTGAGTTTCCACGTAGGCCTGTATTTGGGGGGGGGGGTTGTTTGAGGGTGTAGGGGGTGGATGTTTGGGGGGTTGCATGGAGGGGTGGATTTTTGGGAGGAGTTGTATGAATGGTTATCTGTTGTTTTTGTTGATGAGTGGTATACTTTTGGGAGATTGCATTATTCATTCGCTTTCATGCCATCAAACACGAGTCACCTATTCAAAACCCAAAACTCAACCTACAACCTCAACCTACAAAACCTCAACCTCAAAAAGGCCCAACCTTGCTCAAATCATCCTCATATTTGATATCGGGCTGGATGATAGGGTCCACTGCGCAGCCATCGATGTCCAACAGATCGAACCTATTTCCCCTGCCATCATTGACCCAGCAAGAGTGCACCAGGAATCCCTGAGCTTCATCATCGCACTGCCACTGGTGGAAGATCTTGTCGCCGACTTTGCCGTAGCTGTAGGTTGGGATTTGGAACTTTATGGTTGGGATTTGGAACTTTTTTGGTGGGGTTTTTTTGGTGGGTGAAGGTTGAGAGAAGGGATAGTGTGAAGTGTCTACAGTGCGGTTGTGAGGTTTTTAGTTGGAACTTGAGTGTCTACTTGACATGTTAAAGCTGGCGCCCTCAAGGCGGACATTTGCACTTTTTGCATCGAATGCTACACTTAACACTTTCAAACCCACAACCCAAACGCCAACACCTCCCCAGCCCACTAGACATCCAACCCGCTAAACATCCAGTGCATTTCACACCCACACAAGTGCATCTATCACACTCACCGGAGCAGAGGTCCATCGGGTCCCTCTTCGTGGATGCTGTACGTGCAAGTGGGCATCTTAGCCGTGTCCAAAAGCTCGGTGGTGCCGATGGCGGAGATGTCCACGAAGTTGGTCACGCGCTTGATGTTGCGGAAGAAGCACATGCATCTGGGGGTTTTGGGGGGTTTTGGGGGTTTTGGGGGTGAAATTTGGGAATTTTTGGAATTTTTGGAATTTTTTTATAGGTATTTTTGGATTTTTGAAAAAGCCTGTGCAGACTATTTTAGGTGTCCAAATGAGACACTGAGCCAATGCCCGAGTCCATGAAAGAAGTGAATAAATCCCTTGGTTAAAACCATGGAATTGACAATGCATATAGATAACTTGCCCTTCACAAATCCCCCATTTTCCCACATATTTCCCGCAAATCCCCTATTTTTCCACCCAAAATTCACCTGTAAGCCCTGTCGACTTTGGTGACGAAAGTGCCGTGGAAGCTGACCACAATCGTGAGCGAAAACATGATGCCTTCCAGACTTCCGGTGACTCGCTGACGAGCCATTGCGCAGTCGCCGTTCTGCGATTAGTTAATTTGTGTGGGGAATTGATTTTTGGATTTATCGACTTTTTCGGGTGGGCGACCTGGGGCCAGAGCCAATTTGAAGGTGTGAGTATGAGGGATCAAGTGTGATTTCAGGCGCTTTTAGTAGTGGAGTGTTAGGGTTGAATTTGAAGCCTGATCTTAAAGGCTTGAAGTGTCAAGGGCCATAAAAACTTCCATGTCATGTGAATATCAGACAAAAAGCCCTGCAAACACTTCCCAGATGATAAATATTCATTAAACTTCAGCAGAAAACCACTTGCCACTTAACAATTGCCACTTAACCCCGCCACTTAACCATTCATCCAACAAAACCCTCCAAACCCCCCACAATTTACCTGCACCATCATGCTGAATTTATTCTGGTCGGCATTAGTAGCGAAGTTCCTGGAACATCTGTCATCATCAGCCAATCCCTTGACGTAAACGCGGCCAGTGAAGGCTTTCTCGGTAGTGAAAGTTAGGGATACCATGGTGTCCTGAAGGGGGGGGGGGTATTTGAGGGGTGACTTTTTGAGGGGGTGACTTTTGGGGGGTTGAGTTTTGTGTGTCAAGTGAACCTTGACACTTTTCTTGACACAAAAGTGAATGTTTTGTGTTTTCTAAAATGGGACAAGTTTCTGAGATTAAATATGCTTTGAAGATACTTGACAGGATTTGAAATGGTGCTTTGTTTTTGGAGGGTGTACTTTATGATAGCATTTTTTGGAGCTCTTCCATTAACATCGGTGAACAAGTCACGAGTAAACTGGTAAATTCAAGTAATGTTTTAAGTGGTAAGTTAAGTGAAAAGTAATCTTGTAGCTGACAAATAATTGAAGTGAAGAAACGTATCACTGCTACAATTGTCACTTTTCTTGTCACTTGTCACTTAAATCACTCTTTTTCTCACCTGGCAATCTACAACGGGGTCGCCCAGAAGATGGTTATCAATTTCGCCTGCAAAAGTGCTGTGCACTAGTGCACAAGCGACGATAAAAAGTGCCTGCTGCATAGCTGCCGTTTTATTGGGTTGGGTGATTAATTAATTGGAAACTAATTAATTGGAAGGATAATTAATTAGATCAGACTGCTAAGGCCCTGCAAATTTGATTTGGGAATTTGAAACTTTGGCTATAAAATGGTCATTGTTGAAGTTTGACCGGTTTTTGACTTTTGAGACGGTTTTAATGTTTTTCGTCGAGATTTATCGCACTCGAATGCTTTAGAAAGTTATTGATAAACACTTGAAAATACTTGAAAAGTGCATTAAAATCGAACGGAGTTTGAACAATTTCGACCGCGATAAACATAAAAATGTCGCAACAAAAGTGACTATTCAATGAAATTTCATAGTCGAACTACTTGAGGATTTCAAAATGTCAAAGTTGAGTCATAAAACTTTCGAAAACTCTTGAAAATCTCCGAAAACGGTCTGAATTTCCATAAACAGAAACAGACTAGTCAACTAAATCTACAAGATGACCATATATAATAAGAAATGGAAGGAAATCTTCAACTGATTGTGTTGGAAATTACGCCGCCTTTTATATATGGTCATTTTCATGACGCCACACAAAACGGGGGGGGCCTTATTTCGGCGCGGCCAAATTCCTCACAAACTTTCAGTAGAAATCACGCATGTGAACAATAATTCCCAGCGATAAAATCCCCCCCCCCCCCCCCGACTGATAAACGATAAATTTCTCATACTCTCGCTGTAATGATGTGCACTAATTTGTGACCTTTTCATTCAAAAGTTTGAATGAAGATTTAGCACCCCCCCCCCCCGATAGAAGATTTTTGCGTGGATTTTAATGGCAAAATGGTATAATATTTATGATGCAACGTGTTTTGCGAGGTCGTATGTCATATTAGATTTAATTTCTGAGGTTTTCGTCACGATTTTGGTGCCCCCCCCCCCCCGATTTTTGGGCATTCAAATGCACAAAATAAAAGGAATTCGTTTTTGTGACGCCTACTAATTGACACGCGAAATTTTGTCCGCGAATCTTTCGCAGTACTTATACCGAAATTAACGTTGCGTCGTTGCCGATTTTGATAAGCTGCGGGTATCAGATTTCTGGTGGGTACAGTAATCTGGTGAATTTAAAGCGCCATTTTTGGGAAGGTGGTTTCTTTGGGGGTGCACTGATACGCACATCTGCCCGTTACGCACATTTGCCCGTTTTTTCACTTGACACTTTTTCAAGTGATTTTCAGATATGAGTGAAGTGAAAAACGTTGCGCAATGACATTAGTGAACTTTTTTCACTTGACTCATATCTCAAAATCACTTGAAAAAGTATCAAGTGAAAAAAACGGGCAAATGTGCGTAACGGGCAGATGTGCGTATCAGGCCTGTCCCGTTTCTTTGTGGAACGTTTCTGGCAAATGTGAAGCTTTTTCGTGAGCAGTTTGTTCGTTAGTATACACAATACCACGATATTTTAAATTGAGTTGAACTTTGAACTTTAAATTGTGTGCTAATAAATCAGCTTTGGACGTATTTGAGTTTTATCTTGAGTTTACCTTGTAATCTTCAGTTGACGGAGATTACAAGGTAAACTCAAAATAAAACTGAAGTACGTTTAAAGTTGATTTATGCGTACTCAAATTAGAGTTTACTGCTTTCAGTAAACTAGGTAGTGAGCGCAGCGAATTCAAATCACAATGTTTCACTTCCAAATCATTGAATACATTCATGGAAATTACTGTAATAAGTCGTAAGTTAACCGATATCCAGTTTGATAAATTGCGTCAAAAATTTGCTACATGCCCCCTCAAAATGAAGAAAATTACGTAACACACAGCAGAAACGTGTTGAGATGACCCCCCAGAAATTTTGATTAATTACACCGAAGATACGGCGCATCTTCAACCAAACAATTCAATTTTAATGATCAATTTTTCAATCGCCCCCCCCCCGCCCGCGAAAATGACAAAAAGTGGCCCATAAATTTGAAACTTAAAAAATTTAAAGACTGTGTTGATGGATGCACTATTCAATATGATCTGCAATTGAGTGCGGTTATTTCGGAGCGAGTAAAGGTCATGTTTCGTGAAGTTTGGGACACTTCCGCACGCGAATAAATGACTAGGTATTTAGTTATATAACTAAGTGATATGTGGCAAGTTATGTTACGAAAGTACTTGTAAGTGTCAAGTGTCAAGTAGATTTGTATTTGGATCGGGATAATTGTCACTTGTGAACTTGACTTGTCACTTGTGCAAACACTTTTTTCATGACTTAGGTGATATGACTTTCTTGTCACTCACTACTGGAGAGTTGTTAAAATTTTTGCAAAGTGCACATAAACCAAAAGTATTTTTACCCACCCACTAAGTACAGAAAACGTTTTTTTTTTACTTTGAATCATGATTCATGAGTACTCATGATGAGTTAACATACTTTCCCCGGATAATGTAAATAGAAGTGAGTAGTGTTCATAAATTTGCACCAATTTTCACTCAAAGTTACTCATTTTCATACATTTTTGCATATTTTCACCTTCAAATTCACTACATGATGTCCTTTTTGCTTATTCTCAGCAATTTTTTTGCTATTTATGTGTTAATATAGTAATTTTTCACTAATTTTCTTTACTTTTAGGTTTTTCTTTTTTCTGTCCCTTGACAAAGCCTATATAAAAGCTCTGAAATACGTTTTCTGTACTTGAGTAAATACTTTTAAAGAGTATCAATATGTAAAAGCGAGAACTATACAGGTACTTTTTCAGAGGTAACATAAACGTATTTACTGAGTACTTGAGTAAATACATGTATCTTTCAAGTAAATGTAAATACGTTTTAATAACTATTCACCACGGTACATTGGTGGTCCATGACAAACATTTTCCATTCCACGATTTTCATTTACAAATCCAGACAGTGGCAATAACGAACATTTTACGGAATTTTCTGCAAGTCAACAAGTGGCAAATGATAAGTAAAGATAAAGTGACTAAGTGACAGTAAATTTGTAGATAAAAATACTTTTCACTTTCCACTTGACATAGCACTTATCACTTTTCAAGTGCGGAATTACTCCCAGAAAAGTGCTAATTCGCCAGCATTTATGTCTTTACATTTCGTAAAAATTGATAACTTCCCCTTTAACTCTCGGAAACGTTTGAAAGGTCACATGATTTATGACCCCTCGAATATCCGATACATATCACATTTCACAAAACGATCTAACCGAATTAATGAATTGCATTAATTAAAGCGCCCCCCCGGAAAATTTTTGCGGGAACGTTTTGCGCAACATTTTCCGTTTCCGCGGCAAAAAAAGTGACTAAAGACATCAGAAAAGGGGTCGATTAGAAGTCTATAAATAGATTTTTATTTTCGAAATGGATTTCGCACGGGCGGCAAATCTTTTGAGGTGTGTGTGAGGCGAAAAAATATTCAGTAGGAAATATTTACACAAGTTAGGTTGTAAATTTAGTAACTGCATTTGGAAAACAAAATACCGAATTTCCTGTAAATACTCCCTCGAAATACCCCCCTCCCTCGAATTACCCAACTAAAAATTTGCACCCTGAAAAAAACAAAACCCCTGGAGAAATATGTTATGCATAATCGTTTCTTCGTGAAAAAATACCTTCAATACAATATTTATGTTGATATTTATGAAAAACACAACTAGGTACATTTTGTAAAACACTATTTGAAACTTGAAATTTTGAAAGTTAAAACATTACACCATTCATGAAAATTTCTTTCAATTTTCCGGACCAAATTTTTGAAAAAAATTTCCGCCAATGTAAAGGGGGTCAACAATGGAAATAAATCCCATACCTTTTGTTGATTGCGTAAAAATCTGTTAAATATTTCGAAAATCATCGAAACAAAGTGCGGTTTATCATGGATGTTTTCACTTTTTCTGGATGACGCAAAATTTCCGGGGGTCACTTATCGTAAAATAAAATAGGTTAAACACTTTTATGAAGTGCACTTTGTATTGACAGTTCTGTATGTGTTTTGGAAGACAATTTTTGGATTTTACTTGTTAAAATAGGATATAGCTAGCCGGCTAGCTCACGCATCTGCATGTGTAAAACCACATACCGTATTTCTTCTGATTTTTGTCAACTTTTTTACCTGCCGTTCTATTGAAGGTGCCGTTAAATTGGAGGTGCCGTACAATTGGAGGCTGCTTTTCGTTTTTTGACAAATTTTTTTGGGTCCATTTTGTCAATTTAGTCTCTTGTTTTTGTCGGTGAAAAGTGACAAAAACCTGCCGTTCTATTGGAGGTATGACGTTCTGTTAGAAGAACTACGGTATGCAAAGTTTTTACCGTGCAGACAGTCATCTACACACCAAAAAGTAGTGCTTTTCCGAATATAGCAGTATGCCCCACTAGTTGACTGTACCTAAAGCAACAACTCTCGAGACATTCAACATGACTTTTCACTTTTTCATGATATTTCACATTTTACATGACCTTTGATATTTTACAGGGCGTTTTACATGACCTTTGACATTTTACAGGGCTTTTTACATGACATTTGACATTTTACTGGACATTTTACATGACCTTTGACATTTTACAGGACATTTTACATGACCTTTAGCATTTTACAGGACATTTTACAGCTAGTGGTTGTGGCCAGGTTCAATAAACTGTGCATTAATGGTTTTGTTAATTCGATGCTTGCAATAATAGCTTGTTGATTTACTTACTTAAACTTTTTGACATGCCATGATAAAAAGGTGCAGATGGAATTTAAAAAAATTAATTTAAAAAAACTTGAAAAACAATGTTTGAGTTATTGGGGTCAGGTCACGCCAATTTAATTTTATTGTTATTTTCGTATAAAAATCGAATAGTGTCTATGTCATTTCGCTAAAAGTTTAATTTTTTCATGGTGTTTTGTTATGATACATAAAAATAGAAGCGACTATTTTCGTTGCTTCGTTTACTCATAAAACTTTGACCCATTTCGAGTTTAGAAAAACTCATTTCAGAAGACAATCATAAAAATTCTATCCCATACTTTTTTAATTTAAAATATCAAAATGGAATGACATTTTGTGGCGAAAAAATTTACAGAAAACGAGTAAAAAAACGAAAAAATGTCATCTCAATCATTTATTCACGTCAAGTGAACACTTTTGAGTAACACATTTTGAAAAATTAGGTTTAAAAGTGTGCAAAATTTGTTCACACGTTCCGAATTTTATCAAAAATCTTTGCCAAACATCTGATAGAAATATTTGAAAATGGATCATTAGTCAAATATTTGATGATGTCACGCTGAAATGAACTAGGTAAATCGAAATTTAATGAATTTTCGGGTGTTACATTTTAATACGGCGGTGTAATGATGATTTACATACGTGAGAAATGTTTCTCGCGGGATTTGTGGAGTTTAAAATGAGAATTTAAATATGTGATTTGCGAATAACCGTATTTACTCGAAATACCCCCCCTCGAAATACCCCCCCCCCCTCGAAATACCCCCCCTCAAAATGGACACTATGAACTTATAAACCCCCCCCCTCGAAATACCCCCCCCCCAAATTTAGTGTATAGAGAACGTAAATGACAAAGGCTGCGGTTTGTCATCCCGACAATGCAGAACACACGTTAAAAACGATGACTCTGTTATGTGAGAACAGTGTTTGTACGTCTACACACTTATGAATGTCTTTAGAGTCTTATAAATGGCGATTTTTGTTGCACTTTTCGACGTCTGCGTACGTTTCAGACGACATTTTAGTACTGGGATTTCAAAAAATTTCTGGCAAAATAAACCCCCCCCCCTCGAAATACCCCCCCCCCTCGTTTAACCCCCCCCCCCCCTCAAAATTCTCACTCTGAAACAATAAACCCCCCAGGGGTATTTCGAGAAAATACGGTACATTTATTTACTTCCGATATTCGATTTCCGATATAACTTTTTCCAAATTTATGAATGACCCTTTACTCAAGGGAAAAGTTACCTTATTATCTTTTAATTTTCTCTGCCGATAAAATGAATTTCACATGGTGCACCATTTTTTAAACGAAATGTTGCGTTCTTTCTGACAAGCAAAATGAATTAAAGACATGAACAAAAATGAATAAATAAACAGTAGAAATAGATAAAGCTAATAAATGAATGTTTCAATCTTATTTTCACCCAAAAATTTCCACTTTTCATTAAACATTTGATCAAAAAATGTATTTTAATTATTGAATATTTAGCCACCATGTAAAAAGCCATAAACACATGAATATCACACAATTTACATGCATTTACATACCCAAATGTATGTATAGTTTTCATTCCGTTACATTCCAGGCCATGTTATTACACTTGTCTGATATCGAAATCATATTTACAGGTACATAAATACACAACTTTCTTGCCTCAAATTTATTAAAGTGTAAAGTGATATAAGAAATTTCAATGACAGAATGTGTAGATAAATTTTCATTGTTCATTTCGATATTGCACAAACTTTTCGATTTCAAATATTGAGATGAAATAAATTCGAGTGCACGTCAGGGGCTAATTCCGCAAGGGGACATAGAAAAGTGGTAAGTATAATTGAGTTGACGAAGTGAGTTCGCGGAAATGGAGCCGTCATAAAAGAACATGGATCAGCATTCACGCTTTTTTCTAGGCTGAATGCCAAAATGTTTACCTTTTTATTAGAAATAAATAAACCACTGAGTTCACCTACCGAGTTACCTCTAATATAAGGTATAGGTACCTTATATTAGAGGGTACCTTATATTAGAGGTATACCTTATATTAGAGGGTACCTTATATTAGAGGTATACCTTATATTAGAGGGTACCTTATATTAGAGGTATACCTTATATTAGAGGGTACCTTATATTAGAGGTATACCTTTTATTGGAGGTAATACGGTATGTTATACAACTTCCGTATTTCTTCAAAATAACCCCCACCCCTGAATAAGTCCCCCATCGAAATTTGCTGTTGAAAAAATAAACCCCCTGAGGGTATTTCGAGGAAGTACCGTAAACCAATAGTAGTGGGATTCTCTCCCGAATTTACGGTCCAGTTTTGCGGTACTCTGTACTTTCACACTCATAAATACTAATGGACATTTTTCACTGATATCAATTGTTAATCCCCTCAAAAACATTTACCTAGATGAAAAAGGTTTAGCTGCAACTATTATATAACTAGGTAGTATATAGCCGAATACACAATCGAAAAATAACTCCCCGGGCTTCTTTAAGTATACCGTGTAGAAGAAAAACAAACTAAATTACGGTACTTACCTACCTGAATAAGTATACACACTTTTGCTTAAACCCGTAAAGCAAACGTTTCAACGTCATTATAATCCGCAATGAATAAATTGAAAAACATCCTAAATAAATAAATGAATTGAATTGAATCCGATTTTGAAAAATCGGAACAAAAATCCTTATTTGTAACCGCTGCGTCTCACCGATGCGGGGGTTGGCTTTACTGCCATAAAAAATGGTGAAAGTTCCATGGCGGCGCCATTTTGTCATGGCGTTTGCTACTCGAATGGAAGACCACTAGCTTTGCATACCGTATTTCCTCGAAATACCCCCCCCCCTTGATTTAACCCCCACCCTCAAAATACCCCTAGGTGTTATTGAGCTGGGGAAAAGATAACCCCCCCCCTCGAAATACCCCCGTCTGGAATAATGTACATGATGTATGCAACGTACATTATGTATATATTGGTCGCAGTTTGCATCGCAGCTACACATATTCTAGTTTGTGTAGCGATGCACGTTGATATGTCCAAATATACCCTACTTGGACACGTTTATTACCAGTTTAGGGTACATAACACCGTACTCTTTACTATGAATTTCGTGAAAATTTCTGACGAAATAATAACCCCCCAACCTCGAATAAGCCCCCCCCCCCGAAATCCCCCCCTCAAAATTTCCACTCTGAAATAATAAACCCCATGGGGGTATTTCGAGGAAATACGGTAGATTAGCGCTGCGCACACTAGTTTACTGCCAGTAAACTGAAAATTTAGTAAACTCACATATCGGTTTTGAATGGAATTTGAGTTGACTGGAATTAGGTGTTTCGTCAACTACATTTGATGGAGGATAAAAATAATTAATTCTAATAAACTCGAAATTAGACTTTGATTTATTCATGAGTTGACAATATTTTCAAAATTACGTTGGTAAATTAGTCTGTGCGGCGCGAAATTATCACAAAAATTTGATTTATACATCTTCTAAATGAATAAATTTGAGTTATACATCTTCTCGCAATAGTTGAAGTGTGTCGTTTTATTCATAATATTATGGTAGGGTTCTCCTCATGCCAAAGCCAAGCAGAAAATAAAAAAAATAAAAAAGCAAAGTTAAACAGACGTGAGTTCAACGAGCTGTTTTTAAACCCATTTATTTCCAAAAATATCTTGCGAAAATGATCTCCCCTCGAATAAGCCCAATAGAATTTTCACCCGTTCAAAGTTTGCTGATGAAATAATAAAACGCCTGGGTGTATTTGGAGGAAATATGTTTTTACTCAGACATTTTTAATATTTTTTATTTTTTTAAATTTTTCAGATATTATATTTGATAATATTTTCTCAAGAACACCGATATTTGGAACGCTCAAATGTACCTACATATGCAAAACTAAACCCGCTATCCTTACGTTTCAGCGTTTTTACAGGCTGATGAGATATTTCGGTGTCGACCTTTCCTATCGTAAAAATGGTCTTACATAAATTGTCATGAATCCTGACAATATGTATTCGTTGTATTTGTAAGCCCTTTGCTTGAACTGCAGAGGGTTTGAAAAACTGAGAGTACCGTATTTCCTCGAATTACCCCCCGGGGGTTTATTTTGTCAGAGTGAAGATTTTGAGAGAAAAACGTGAAAAATGCAACAATAACCACCATTTATAAGTTTTCACAGCCTTATATAAGGATGTAGATGGTATAAACGATGCTCTAACGTAACACAGTAAGTGTTTTGAACGTCTGTTATGCATTTCCCGGACCACAAATTCATAGTGCCCATTTTGAGGGGGGTATTTCGAGGAAATACGGTAAATACTTAGAATTAATTCATCGTAGCTTTAGTGACTAGCGTTTTTTTCTGATCTGAAAAGCGCCCATGGCGCTTTTCAGACCAATATAGCGCCAGCGCCAAAAATGTTTTACCGTAAATGCTCCAATAAGGCGACTGTCGGTTTATTGTTTTCAGCACATGTTTGGGGGTCGCATTATTGGAGGGGTCGCATTATTGGAGAGGGTCGCATTGTATCTTTCGACACCTCAACTACTCAACTGTTCATGTAACTCGTATGAGCAAGGCATCGTAAAACAATATTGTTAAGCAAAAATCACCACAATCCCACAAAATTTGCTCACTTTGCCTAATTAGCAACGTCCGAAGATTGCAACATCATTTTCTTACGTCTGTTTTCTATTTTTTATTTTTCTTTGGGGGTCGCATTATTGGAGGGGGTCGAATTATTGGAGAGGGTCGCTTTATACTTAGACAACGTGCCAAAGGGGGTCGTACTATTGGAGAGGTCGCTTTATTGGAGGGGGGTCGTCCTAATAGAGCATTTACGGTATATGCAATTTGGCACAATAATATTGATACCGTATTTCCTTGAAATACCCCCAGGGGGTTTATTTTTTCAGAGTGAAAATTTTGAGGGGGGTATTTCGAAGGGGCGGGGTACATAATTTCGTCAGAAATTTTCATAAAATTCATAGTAAAGAACACGCTTTTTCATACAAAAAAAGCGGTAATAAACGTTAGAAAATGGGTTATATTAGGGCTACCTATATACACAAATAAGCGTATATCGTATCGTATTAGTGTATCAGCGATGCAAACTGGCATCAATAAATACATCATGTACTTTGCATACATGATGTACCTGTTCCAGACGGGGGTATTTCGAGGGGGGTTTATTTTTTCCTCAGCTCGATAACACCTGGGGGTATTTCGAGGGAGGGGGTTAATTCCAGGGGGTGGGGTATTTCAAGGAAATACGGTATTCTAATAGGAGTACGCCATTCTATCTTTTCGTCGTTGTGTTGTGTGTAAAAAGCAGAGTTGTGCAAATACTGGTATTTTTGGAAAACGTAAACGTAAACGTAAATACCTTTTCCAAATAAAAAGTATAAATACTAAAACGTAAGGTATTTTTAAAATACCAAGGAATACGTAAAAAAAACGTAAACGTAAAAATTTTTACACACCATATTTGCCATTGTGCTTTGGAATATACCATTATTTTCACCTTCAGGTGGGTCAATCATTCCATCTGCACCACTTTCTGTAGTAAGTGTGGCTAAATCCAACTAACGCTGGTGATTCTGGGGGAGTCCTAGACCCTGTAAAATGCCTTGTAAAATGTCAAATGGCATGCAAAGTGTCTAAAGTCTTGCAAAGTGCCCTGGAAGGTGGCAAATCTTTGCCATTTTGCTGGGCATTTTACATGAGTTTTGACATTTGCATGAAATTTTACATTTTACAGGGCATCCTACGGAGTCTGGGATTGGCACCAGAGCTTGCACTCACCCTGCCAGTTTCGGAACATGTACTACTCACAGTTGTTGCTAGTGGCGTCATCGGAATTCATCATCACAAAAAAATTATAAACGCAATGCTCGAGAAACAAACAAAAAGGTTTTTGTGTTCAGCTTTTGAACACATTTATGAATATGTACCCAGTATTCCATGTGTACATAAGTGCAACCGTGCAGTCACTTTTTTCATACACTACATTTTTGTATGTATACATGTTACGTTTATGCGGCTGCAGGTGGTGCACCCCATTTGAACATGTGCACATGTGAATGATCACAAGTTTTTTACGTTTTCCCTAGTACCCGGGTATTTTGGTCAGGAAAACGTAACAAAACGTAATGGTATTTTTGGAAAACGTAAACGTAAACGTAAGTATAAATACCCGAATAACCGGGTATTTCGGGTAAACGTAAATACGTTTTTCCAACTCTGGTAAAAAGACGTTGTGGCCAAAGCAAAAGCGCCATGGCGCTTCTGGAGCTTGGCGCCATTTTTCTGTGACTCCATTGGCGCTTGCCGCTAGGGGTCAGAAAAGCCCCATGGCACTTTTGGTGCTTGGCGCCAAAGTTCTGGCGCTTTTTTTTCACATCACGTGAAATTTTACGTTTTCGTGACATGATTTTACGTTGAGCTGCAATCACAGCTTAAAAGGAAAACATCATATACTTTTGTAAATGTTATTCACCCCCGTGTTATGTAAACACAGTGATTCCAAATAGACTGTATTGGTTTTTACGAGTCACACCAATAATTTGTATCACAGTATTTAACAAAATTATATACATAGGTGCGTTGGCTGAAACATTACGGTCATGGGTTTTATTTATGGATTAAATGTGGCCGCTCACACTAGTATTTACACGTTGAAATTTGGGAAACTCATAAATATGTTTTTAACACATTATAGTTCACAACAATGAATTATTGTTGATCGCCGTCAAGTAGTTGACAGACTCGTGATTATGGTAAACTCCTGTAAAATGTGTTCAAAACAGATTTATGAGTGTCCCAAATGCCGGCTGTATTTACTAGTGAGCGCATACACAATAAATCATTTTACCGTATTTACTCGAATTACCCCCGGGGGTTTATTTTTTCAGGGTGAAAATTTTGAGAGAAAAACGTGAAAAATGCAACAATAACCACCATTTATAAGTTTTTACAGCCTTATATAAGGATGTAGATGGTATAAACGATGTTCTAACGTAACACAGTAAGTGTTTTGAACGTCTGTTATGCATTTCCCGGACCACAAATTCATAGTGCGCCTTTTTGAGGGGGGGGGGGGTATTTCGAGGGGGGGGGGGGTATTTCGAGGAAATACGGTATTCGAAAAACTTTTTTAAAAATGAACAGTTTCAAGAAAAGTGACTTTTCTCGGGCAAAAGAAAAGCAGAACTTGAAATCCTACAGCTGAGTGGATTCTAAATAAACACCTTCCCGGTCACGTCCGGCAGCCATTTTTTGATGTTACTTCTTATATCCTATCCCCAGTTCTAGAGCGCCCCAGAGGCTGAAACTTGGGGGAGATATTGGCGCAACCACTCTCTACTTCGCATGAATTTGGGGGGTCGCCGCGACCACCCAATTCATGCGAAGTAGAGGGGGGTTGCGCCAATATCTCCCCAAAGTTTCAGCTTCGGGGGCGCCCTAGAACTGGGGATAGGGGGATAGGATATAAAAAGTACCATCAAAAAATGGCTGCCGGACGTGACCGGGAAGGTGTTTATCATGCGAAAATGTCATGCAATGCTACGTAACAACATTTACATATTGAGGTAAATAAATATCTGTATATAAATAACAAGAAAATCACGATTAAGCGTGAAATCCCCTTCAGCTATATAATCAAACTACCGTATTTCCTCGAAATACCCCCCCCCCCCCCCTCAAAATGGGCACTGTGTTATGTCTAAATTTATGACTATGTTATGTTAGAACAGCGTTTATACTGTCTACGTACTTACCGTATTTCCTCGAATTACCCCCCAGGGGGTTTATTTTTTCAGAGTGGAAATTTTGTGGGGTGGTTAAACGAGGGGGGGGGGTATTCCGAGGGAGGGGGGTTATTATTACGCCAGAAACCAGTGAACATTACAGACAACGAATTAGTACTGGGATTTCAAAAAATTTATGCCGAAATAATAACCCCCCCCCCTCCTCGAATTATCCCCCCCCTCAAAACTTACACTCTGAAGAGATTATTCACGAAAATACGGTAATTAAATGACATAAAATTAATAAAATACCTACTTTTGCCTTACAGCAGCACACGCGCCTCGTTGTTATACCACGCTTCTATACCATGGGGTGAACTCTTACGGACAGCCTGGGTCTATAGACGCTTATACATGTCAGTCAGTCCTGAAAAATGTCATGTGCCATGTAAAAGACATGGGGGCAATCCCAAGCCCTGTAAAGTGTAAAGTAAAGTGTCAAGTGTAAAGTTAAATGCAAAGTAAAGTGTCAATCAAAACAAAAAAGAAAAGATTTTATTACTGAACTTTGCATGACAATTGACACTTTACTTTGCATTTGACTTTACATTTGACACTTTACTTTGCATTTGACTTTACATTTGACACTTTACTTTTCACTTTACAGGGCTTGGGATTGCCACATGTAAAGTGTCAAATGTCATGTAGTGTCATGTCGTAGTGATGTAATGGCGCCATGGCGCTGGCGCCTTTCAATGGCACCAAAGGGTGCCAGCGTCATAGCGCCATTGGTGCTTGGCGCCCTTTTCTCTGGCGCCATCTGGCGCCTGGCGCCATTATTTCGAATGGCGCCATGGCGCCCTTGGCGCTTGGCGCCATTTTCGCTGGCGCCAATTTGGCGCCCGGCGCCATTGTTTTGGATGGCGCCAGAAAAGACGCCAAAAATCGCAAATAAATGTGACCAAATAGGACATTTTTGGACATTTTATCGTAGATCGTTACACAAAGTAGTCAATGTATTTTGCCATATTTGGTAATTTGGTAATTTACATAGTTGATACTGTTGGAAATCGTGATGTTTGTTCAGTATTACTACTTCCACATCTGATCAAATATAGCTGTGTGATGGCAGCCATTGTGAGAAGTAGTGATGTGAAAGCGCCATGGCGCTGGCGCCTGGCGCTAGCGCCAAAGCAAAAAGCGCCATGGCGCTTTTGGCGCTTGGCGCTCAAATGCTGTGGCGCCATTGGCGCTTGGCGCCGTGTTTCTGAAAAGCGCCATGGCGCTTTTGGCGCTTGGCGCTACTTTCCAGTGGCGCCATTGGCGCTTGGCGCGACCATTTTTTGAAGCGCCAAAAAAGCGCCAGAGAATGATAGTTGCGCTGCGGTGTCCATGTGCCTTATTGCCTGTTTTCAGCAATTTTTGGCCATGTATGTAATTATCTTACATAGATATTTTACTCAGATACTGTATTTCCTCGAAATACCCCCCCCCCAAATTGAGTGTACAGAGAACATACATAACAAAACTTCAGTTTGTGATTCGGGCAATGCAAAACACACGTTTCAAAAAATGAATTGTTACGTCAGAACAGTGTTACACACTTAAATAAGTCAATAGACTCATATATAGCGGTTATTCTTGTATTTTTCTACGTCTGCGTACGACAATTTAGTACTGGAATTTCAAAAAATTTCTGGTGAAATAATAAGTCCCCCTCGAAATACACCCCCTCGTTTAACCCCCCTCAAAATTCTCACTCTGAAACAATCACCCCCCGGGGGGTATTTCGAGGAAATACAGTATGTAATTTAGCTATTTTTACCCTGTTATCTCACAGTTTGCGCTTTAAATCTTGAAATATCCTATAGATTGAAACGCTGCAACCCCCAACCCCCAGACAATCTTTCAGTTTCTACCACTTCAGAGAGGCAATTTGCTATCTACCGTATTTCCTTGAAATACCCCCCCCTCGAAATACCCCCCTCGTTTGACCCCCCCCCCCCTCTCGGGACCACTATGAAACAATCACCCCCCCCCTCGAAATACCCCCCCCCAAATTGAGTGTAAAGGGAACGTACATGACAATAACTGTAGTTTGTGTTCTGTGTACTGCAGAACACACGTTAAAACAATGTCGGTGTCACGTTAGAACAGTGTACATACCATCTACATACTAATATTAGTCTACAGATCCTTTTAAACGGCGGTTTTTGTTGCATTTTTCGACGTCTGCGTACGTTTCAGACGACAATTTCGTACTTGGTTTTCGAAAATTGTCTTGTGAAATAATAACCCCCCCCCTCGAAATACCCCCCCCCGTTTAACCCCCCCCCCCCTCTCGGGACCACTATGAAACAATCACCCCCCGGGGGGTATTTCGAGGAAATACGGTATTTGAACCAGTCTTAGTTACACTTGTGTGTTGAGCAAGAAAACTTATTAATTTCCATTTTTTGACCATTTTTGTCTTTTTGGAGGCAATACAAGTTATTGAAAGTGAAGAAAATAGTACTTTGTCTAACCTGTATCATTAAAGGTAATATCATTTTGGCGCTGGCGCCATTGGCGCTTGGCGCCATGGCCACCTGGCGCCTTTGGCGCTTGGCGCTAAGGTCCAGAAAAGCGCCATGGCGCTTTTGGCGCTTGGTGCCATTTTGCTGTGGCGCCATTGGCGCTTGGCGCTAGTTCCGGAAAAGCGCCATGGCGCTTTTGGCGCTTGGCGCCAAAAGTCTGGCGCTTTTTACATCACTAGTGAGAAGACTATGAAGTACTAACCAACCAAAACCACTCAACCCTCAAATCCAACATGGTGGGCGACCTAAACTGTACTCAATGCAGAGGGGATGGCTGCATCATTGCTGAATGGCTGTGCTGACCTACCAAGCTCTTCATTGGCACCTGCTCACACAGCAGAACCAGTGCCAACAACCTGCTTCTATCCAGCTTCAAAGGAACCTACACCTACAGCACCTGCTCACCCATCCGCTGGGCACACAGCAGAAATGCTTCACAGGTGGGAAAGAGGTCTCCTTCAGTGCTGTCAGCTTGCGGTGTCCACTGTCACACCGGAGTGATCCAGACAAACACAAGAGCACACTGGCAAGGGAGGTACCAGTCTGTTGCTTGCAGTGGCCTCGCCAGAGAGAGAGTGAAAGTGTGATGGTTTTGGTTTACCTTTTTCTCCCTTGACTTAACTTATCCCTTTACTTGGAAAACGGAAAGGTAAAAAATTTTCACTTTACGAAAAATGGAAAACGGAAAGGTAAAAAAAAATTTCTGCCGGAAAACGGAAAACAGAAAGGTAAAAAAATTTCACTCAGCGGAAAACGGAAAATGGAAACGGAAATTTGACACCCTACTTTTCTCAAGGGAGAAAAGGGGGAATATGTTGGGATTCGTGATGTTTGTTCAGTGATACTACTTCCACATGTGATAGAATATAGCTGTGTGATAGCAGCCATAGAGAGAACACTATGAATACTAACCAACCAAAACCACTCAACCCTCAAATCCAACAAAAGGTGTCACAAGGTAAAATTTTGGCCATTGTGACTGTCACAAGCGTAAATTGTGTCCTTGCGCCGCCTATGCTCTGCATTTCACCTGCGGCCTTAAACGCGTCAGTGTTTGCGCCACCCGTAGTTCATTGCAATGCAATTTCTTTTGATAATTGCTTTGACCAATGGTAAATGCTGAAAGTCGGTAGACTAAAACGTGGTCTAGTGATGGAAAAAGCGCCAGGACTTTGGCGCCAAGTGCCAAAAATTCTATGGCACCTTTTTGAACGCCAGCGCCAAACGCCAATGGCACCTAGGCACCTTTTTGAACGCCAGCGCCAAACGCCAATGGCACCTAGGCACCTTTTTGAACGCCAGCGCCAAACGCCAATGGCACCTAAGCAAAATGCCGCCAAGCGCCAGAAGCACCATGGTGCTTTTTGGTTTGGCACTAGCGCCAGGCGTTTTATTCCTAGCAACAGGCAAAAATAGCGCCAAGCGCCAAAAGCACCATGGCGCTTTTTCCTTGGGGCTAGCGCCATGGCGCGTTTCCATCACTACAGTGGAGTGCAGAAAAGTTTGAAAAATGAATTCATACCTCTACTGGACAGATCAGATTACGGCTGTAATGTCTTTTATAAGCCTGCCGGTGTACTTGTTGTTTTTGGTGGTGCTCGTGCGCAGACGCAAACATGTGCCACTCCCAGACCCTGTAAAAAGCCCTGTAAAATGTCAAATGTCATGCAAAGTGTCGAAAGTGCTGTGTAAAATGCTCTGCAAAATGTTACAAGTTATGTAAAATGCCCTGGAAAATTTTAAAGTCGTGTAAAATGCCTAGAAAATAGCATAGATGTTTGCAAATTTCCAGAGCCTTTTCCATGACTTTCGACACCTTCTAACGATGGCAAACCCCCCGAAAAAAAGTATTTAAATTTTTAAGTGTTTTTTCCTAAATGAATTTTCAAATTTTCGAATTTTTTCCCAAATGAATTTTCGAATTTCGAATTTAATTTTCAAATTTTCGAATCTTTTTTGTCAATTTTCGAATCTTTTTCACAAAATGTTGAATTTTGAGCTTAAAACACAGTATTTGGACTGTTTTCATGTTTGGAAACCCTTTTAACCTTAATTTCACTGTGATTTTGCACCATTTCTGAATGCCTTCCAAAAAAAACGCTTGTGTATATACCGTATTTCTTCGATTTTATTGACTGTTCATTTACATGGCCATGCTCGATTACTTTGACGGGTTTGGAGGGCATCTGAAGAATACATTGACAGTCAATAAAATCGAAGAAATACGGTAACTGCCCCACGGACTTTTTGATGGACCCGCGTCCCCGTTTCTGCGCCGCGGTTCTAATTGTTCACGGCATGGCTCAGTGCATTCCTCAATATAAATATGTGTCGGGTCCGCTGCTGTTGCCGCGGACTAGGGTGTCAAATTTCCGTTTCCGTTTTCCGTTTCCGCCTTTCCGCAGGAAAATTTTTTACCTTTCCGTTTTCCGTTTTCCGGCAGCCGAAAAATTTTTACCTTTCCGTTTTCCGTTTTCCGGCAGCCGAAAAAATTTTACCTTTCCGTTTTCCGTTTTCCGGCAGCTGAAAATTTTTTACCTTTCCGTTTCCGTTTTTCCGGCCCATTTTTCCGTTTTCCGGCTGAAAAATTTTTACCTTTCCGTTTCCGTTTTACCAGGCCATTTTTCCATTTTCTGGCTTGATTTTCAGTTTTCTGGCATTTTTCCATTGTTTTTCCAATCTGTATTCATCTTTCAATTGGCTCATCCCATTGTGTTGTTTTTGTCTCTTGGAGCAGCATTGACAACTGGGATTTCAGGGTCAGTGAAACAGGTGCTGTGAACCCAATTGGGTCATATGCTGACACCAATAATTTATTCAAGTTTTGTCTGGTTGGTGTTGTGATGCTGTCAATTTGCAATTTTGGTGTTGATATTGCCAGCATGTCCGTTTGGTGATTTTATTTCATGCCCATTACTGTGACAATTTTATTCACCTTTGGACTCCTGTCATTTTCTGCTATTTCATTCAATACTGATCTGGAGTTTGACAGCCATTCCCTCATGTTCATAGAACATTGGTTAAATAAAGCTTTGACTTTGTACTATAGTTCTAAAGCTTCAACTTCATTCGTGACACTCATGATGAAGTTATCAACGTAAATGTTGTTTATTATCATTGCCAACTGGTTTCGTTCCCCTTCATTTTCTTCATATTCATTCATGTTGTTTATTGTCACATTTAAATGGTATTTTATGACTGCTCCCAAAATTGCTGGGCTGAAGACAAGTCCAAACAGTATGTGTTTAAAACGAAGTACTATTATGTTATTTTCAGTTACTGGTTTTGAGGCATCTTTCAGCCAGAAAAATCGTGTGTAGTCTCTAGCTTGGTCATGCAATCCTATTTGCAAAAATGCTTTTTCAATATCAGCAATTAATGCTAGATTGCCTGCCCTGTACCTCAGGAGTAGGCCCAGTGCTAATGGTGTTGTAATTGGTCCTCTAAAAAGGCACTCATTGAAACTGGGCTTACCTGCCGACCCATCGTACACGATTCTGCATGATGTCGATTTGCCCGGTGTGATTACTGGCTGGTGTGGCAGGTAATGAATCCCCTTGTTGTCTGTTTTTTCATCACAGATCTCAATTATTCCCTTTTCTAGTTGGTCATCCAAAACTTTCTGGTATTGTTCGTATAAGTTTGGATCTTTGTTGAATCTTCTTATCAGTGATTTAAACTGCACCAAGGCTTCTGCTTTTCCCGTGGGCAGGTCACTGATACTCTCTTTATACAGCCAGTCAATATAGTATTGTTTGTTGTTGTTGTTGAATTTTATGCTATTTATTATCATCTCCTCTGCAATGTTGTCATCAATTGCATAGGGGTCATCAGTGATTCCCACTGCTTCTAGACTGTGAAATTGTCGTAGTGTTTCCTTTCCTATGGCCACTATGGCTACTTTTTGATGATTTTTTGTTGGTTCAGTTAAGCTTGAACTACAAGTGAAGTTACAGGCATGATCCATAGTTGCAGAATGTACAGCTACCACAATCAAAGCCAAACAGGCAATCCTGCATGCAGGTTTTCCTTCTGCAAATTTGTCTATTCCCGTGCTAATTTCACTTTATTTTTTCCGTTTCCGTGAAAATTTTGCTTTCCGTTTTCCGTTTTCCGTCATTACATTTTTCCGTTTTCCGTTTTCCGGCCGACAATTTTTTTTTACCTTTCCGTTTTCCGTTTTCCGCTGAGTGAAATTTTTTTACCTTTCCGTTTTCCGTTTTCCGGCTGAAATTTTTTTTTTACCTTTCCGTTTTCCGTTTTCCGAAAAGTGAAAATTTTTTACCTTTCCGTTTTCCGTTTTCCGTAAAAAAAATTTTTTGACACCCTACCGCGGACCCCATTTCAATGTTTTATGGGGTTTTTTTCTATTACATCAGTCTTTTTCAGACCCACCACATATCAATTGTCGCTTTATTTTGCACGCTGAACTTAAGAGTGTGTTTTGTCTCCTTGAATTCCCTGAAAAATTCAAAAACTATTTTCGAATTTTTGAATTTTCGAATTTTCAAATTTTTTGAAAAATAAATCGATTTTTAAGTGTTTTTTCCAGGGGTGGAATAAAAATTCGAAAATTATGAAAAAATTTGAAAATTCGAAAATGTTTTCAAATTTTCAAATCTTTTTTTGCCATCGTTACACCTTGCATGACATTTGACATTTTGCAGAGCATTTAGAATGACTTTCGACACTTTGCATGACATTTGACATTTTGCAGAGCATTTTCCATGACTTTTAACATGTTCCATATTTTTGGCAATTTGCAGAGCTTTTTCCATGACTTTTCTTACTTTGCATGACATTTGACATTTTGCAAAGAATTTTCCATGACTTTAGACACTTTGCATGACATTTGACATTTTGCAGAGCATTTAAAATAACTTTCGACACTTTGCATGACATTTGACATTTGGCAGAGCATCTAAAATGACTTTCGACACTTTGCATGACATTGACAATTTGCAGAGCATTTAAAATGACTTTCGACACTTTGCATGACATTTGACATTTTGCATGGCATTTTCCATGACATTTAACATTTTCCATATATTTGGCAATTTGCAGAGCTTTTTCCATGAATTTTCTCACTTTGCATGACATTTGACATTTTGAAAAGAATTTTCCATGACTTTAGACACTTTGCATGACATTTGACATTTTGCAGAGCATTTAAAATAACTTTCGACACTTTGTAAATAAAACTCTAAACTCTTTCGACACTCTAAAAAGCCCTGTAAATTGTCAAATGTCATGCAAAGTGTCAAAAGTCATGTACCTAAAATGCCCGATAAAATGGCAAACGTACGTTGCCATTTTGCAGTCATTCTCCATGACTTTAGACAATTTGCATGACATTTGACATTTTACAGGACTTTTTACAGGGTCTGGGACTGCCCCCAGCTGAAAGGCCCTTTCTTCAGGATTGTCACCTGGATGGCTGTGCCAGATATCACTCTGCTTTTGGGCAACTACATACTCAAGGATACCATGTTTTTGCTGTTTTATGAGCAGACTGTTGATAGTGTGGTGAGTAGGGTTTCAACTTTCTGTTTTCCATTTCTGCTTTCTGGAAGCAAATTTTTTTCGATTTCCATTTTCTGGCTGAAATTTTATTTTCCGTTTCCATTTTAAAGCTCATTTACCATTTTCTGGCTAAATTTTCAGTTTTTCCACCTGATTTTCCATTTTATAGCTCTTCTTTCTGGGTTTTTCTCTCAGTATTAGGTTGTCAACTAAGTAACATTAATTTTTTGTGACCACACATACGCAAAAAATTAAGGTTACTTAGTTGACAACCTAATATTTTGCCAACATTCTCTCAAACTGTATTTTAGCTTTTTCTACCATGGTATTTTTTGTTTCACATTTTTTCTGTTTCCAGCAATATTTCAGCAATTTTATCCGTTTCCAGCTGACGTTCAGCAATTGTTTTCCCATTTCCGGTAGAATTTTAGCAAATTATTTCCGTTTCCATCAGAATTTCAGTAAATTTTTCCATTTTTGTTTCCATTTTCCATTTGAAATGAATATAATTCACACCGACCCATGCAGATATTGGCGACAACGTACAGAGCTCTCAACTGGACAGTGTACTTCCAGCAGGTGCCAGTCCAAGACCCTGTAAAATGTCCAATGTAATGCGAAGTGCAAACCGAGTTGCCATTTTGCAGGGACTTTAATATGACTTTTGACACTTTGCAATTTGAAAATTGACATTTACAGGGTATTTACAGGGTCCGGGACTGTCCCCAGGTCTCCTGCGTTCTCCTGCTGACGCTGAATCGATTCACGGCGGTGGTTTTTCCAACAAAACACACAACTGTTATTAAAACCCTATGTACCATACCGTACACCCCCCTCGAAATACCCCCCTCAAAATGGGCACTATGAATAAATATTTAAACCCCCCTCGAAATACCCCCCCACCCAATTGAGTGTAAAGAGAACGTCACTGACAAAAGCTCCGGTTAATGACCCGGGCAATGAATAACACACGTTAAAAACAATGATTGTGTTATGTTAGAACATGGTTTATACCATCTACATCAATACTTTACGGCTGTAGACTCTTATACATAGTGGTTTTTGTTGCGTTTTTCTACGTCTGCGTACATTATTAGTACTGGGAGTTCAAAAATTTCCTGGCGAAATAATAACCCCGCCCCCTCAAATACCCCCCCCCCCCCCCTCGAGATACCCCCCTCAATGATTTCACTCTGAAAAATAAACCCCCTGGCGGTATTTCGAGGAAATACGGTAGATTGAACACACGAAGCCGCAAAAATTCGACATTTTTTTCAGATATGGAACGATCGAAATCTGAAAATATCAATTTGGATCACATTCATTTGGCCGTTTATTTGGGCCGTGCCAATGCTGCATCCCTGCTGTTGGAGTACCTATGAAAATGAGACATTTTATCCTATTTTCGATAACGCGAAGGTCGGTTTGAGTGAAGGCGCCATTTTCCTGACTAGTGATGTAAAAGCGTCATGGCGCTGGCGCCAAATCAAAAAGCGCCATGGCGCTTTTGGCGCTTGGCGCCAGTTTGCTGTGGCGTCATTGGCGCTTGGCGCTAGGGGTCGGAAAAGCGCCATGGCGGTGCTGGTGCTGGTGCTTTTCACATCACTATTCCAGACTCTGTCAAATACCCTGTACGATGCCAAAAGTCATGCAGAAGACCCTGTAAAATGTAAAATGACATACAAAGTGTCAAAAGTAATGTAAAATGGCAAATGTACATTCCATTTCCCAGGGAAATGTAAAGGTTCGTGAAAAAGCACTGTTTTGGAGTCAACAGTGTCACTCCATGAAAATGATGCTGTTTAGGGGTCAATATTGCTACTCATGGAAATGGTGCAATTTGGAGTCAATAATTCGACTACATGAAAATGGTGCCATTTTGCAGTCATTACTGCCACTCCATGAAAGAGGAAGAATTTTAGAGTCAATAGAGAAAAAAAATTATGGAAAACTGAAACGGAAAAACTTTTGCAGAAAAAATGGAGCAAAAAATTCTGCAGCCAGAAAATGGAAAACAAGGCTGGAAAATTGGAAATGGAAAAATAAAATTTTCATGGAAATGGGAAAAATTGCCGAAATTTTGCCTGAAATTTGCTTAAATTACCTAGCTGGAAAAAATAGCTGGGGTCAATTATATCCCCAGTAGGGTGTCAAAAAAATTTTTTTACGGAAAACGGAAAGGTAAAATTTTTTCACTTTACGGAAAACAGAAAACGGAAAGGTAAAAAAAAAATTTCTGCCGGAAAACGGAAAACAGAAAGGTAAAAAAATTTCACTCAGCGGAAAACGGACAACGGAAAGGTAAAAAAAAATTGTCGGCCGGAAAACGGAAAAATGAAATGCCGGAAAACGGAAAACGGAAAGCAAAATTTTCACGGAAACGGAAAAAAATTAAGTGAAATTAACACGGTAATAGACAAATTTGCAGAAGGAAAACCTGCATGCAGGTTTGCCTGTTTGGCTTTGATTGTGGTAGCTGTACATTCTGCAACTATGGATCATGCCTGTAACTTCACTTGTAGTTCAAACTTAACTGAACCAACAAAAAATCATCAAAAAGTAGCCATAGTGGCCATAGGAAAGGAAACACTATGACAATTTCACAGTCTAGAAGCAGTGGGAATCACTGATGACCCCTATGCAATTGATGACAACATTGCAGAGGAGATGATAATAAATAGCATAAAATGCAACAACAACAACAAACAATACTATATTGACTGGCCATACAAAGAGAGTATCAGTGACCTGCCCACAGGAAAAGCAGAAGCCTTGGTGCAGTTTAAATCACTGATAAGAAGATTCAACAAAGATCCAAACTTATTTGAACAATACCGGAAAGTTTTGGACGACCAACTAGAAAAGGGAATAATTGAGATCTGTGACGACAAAACAGACAACAAGGGGATTCATTACCTGCCACACCAGCCAGTAATCACGCCAGGCAAATCGACATCATGCAGAATCGTGTACAATGGGTCGGCAGGTAAGCCCAGTTTCAACGAGTGCCTTTTTAGAGGACCAATTACAACACCATTAGCACTGGGCCTACTCCTGAGGTTCAGGGCAGGCAATCTAGCATTAATTGCCTATATTGAAAAGGCATTTTTGCAGATAGAATTGCATGACCAAGCTAGAGACTACACACAATTTTTCTGGCTGAAAGATGCCTCAAAACCAGTAACTGAAAATAACTTAATAGTACTTTGTTTTAAATGCGTACTGTTTGGACTTGTCTGCAGCCCAGCAATTTTGGGAGCAGTCATAAAATACCATTTAAATGTGACAATAAACAACATGAATGAATATGAAGAAAATGAAGGGGAAAGAAACCAGTTGGCGATGATAATAAACAACATTTACGTTGATAACTTCATCATGAGTGTCACGAATGAAGTTGAAGCTTTAGAACTATATTACAAAGTCAAAGCTTTATTTAACCAATGTTCTATGAACATGAGGGAATGGCTGTCAAACTCCAGATCAGTCATGAATGAAAGAGCAGAAAACGACAGGAGTCAAAAGGTGAATAAAATTGTCGCAGTAATGGGCATGAAATAAAATCACCGAATGGACATGCTGGCAATATCAACACCAAAATTGCAAATTGACAGCATCACAACACCAACCAGACAAAACTTGAATAAATTATTGGTGTCAGCATATGACCCAATTGTGTTCACAGCACCTGTTTCACTGACCCTGAAATCCCAGTTGTCAATGCTGCTCCAAGAGACAAAAACAACACAATGGGATGAGCCAATTGAAGATAAATACAGATTGGAAAAACAATGGAAAAATGCCAGAAAACTGAAAATCAAGCCAGAAAATGGAAAAATGGCCTGGTAAAACGGAAACAGAAAGGTAAAAATTTTTCAGCCGGAAAACGGAAAAATGGCCAGAAAAACGGAAACGAAAAGGTAAAAAATTTTCAGCTGCCAAAAAACGGAAAACAGAAAGGTAAAAATTTTTCATTTGCCGGAAAACGGAAAACGTAAAGGTAAAAATTTTTCGGCTGCCGGAAAACAGAAAACGGAAAGGTAAAAAATTTTCCTGCGGAAAGGCGAAAACGGAAACGGAAATTTGACACCCTAATCCCCATCCCATTTTGAGGGGGGGTTAATTCGAGGGGGGTTAATTCAAGGGGGGATAATTCGAGGTAATACAATATAGTATGCATATGCATATTTACTCGCTACTCGAGTATGCATACCTTTTGAGTCAAACTAAATACTCATTAACAACTAGGCTGACTCGTGGACAGACTCATACCGTATTTCCTCGAAATACCCCCCCCCCCTCGAAATACCCCCCCCTCGTTTGACCCCCCCCCCCCTCTCGAGACCACTATGAAACAATCACCCCCCCCCTCGAAATACCCCCCCCCAAATTGAGTGTAAAGAGAACGTACATGACAAATATTGCAGTTTGTGTTCTGCGTAGTGCAGAACACACGTTAAAACAATGTCGGAATCACGTTAGAACAGTGTTTATACCATCTACGTACTAATATTAGTCTACAGAACCTTATAAATGGCGGTTTTTGTTGCATTTTTCGACGTCTGCGTACGTTTCAGACGACAATTTCGTACTTGGTTTTCAAAAATTTTCTTGTGAAATAATAACCCCCCCCCCTCGAAATACCCCCCCCCTCGTTTGACCCCCCCCCTCTCGGGACCACTATGAAACAATCACCCCCCGGGGGGTATTTCGAGGAAATACGGTATATAAAATACATTGTTCCCAGGTACTTGAGACATATGGCATGGTAGATTTGATTTTGGAACCTGGGATACTTCTACCAATATTCGTCACTCTGCACGTCATCACAATTTACAAGACAGTCAAGCAAAGGAAAAAGATTTGGCCAGGGGGCAGTCCCAGACCCTGTAAATTGCCCTGTAAAATGCCAAATGTCATGCAAGGTGTCAAAAGTCATGTACCTAAAATGCCTGATAAAATGGCAAACGTACGTTGCCATTTTGCAGTCATTTTCCATGACTTTTGACACTTTGCATGACATTAGACATTTTACAGGGCTTTTTACAGGGTCTGGGACTGGCACCAGGTAGCTTGGTGACTGCGCAAAGGCAGGCGCAAATTTCAGCAAAAATTCAATTCAAAATGACCGTGATCGGACTCACTTTAAGTATTTTATACATTGTGCTGTGCATTAATTACATACTTGGTTTCACAAACCCCGAACTTTTCGAGGCAGCGATGGCCTTGTATGTAGCGGTGGGGAGGCTTTTTATCATGGCGAATCCATACCTTTTGCTGGCGCTTTCTGACACGGTGCGCGAACATTTCGTCAACTTTATTACGTGCGGCAAGGTTCCTTTGGGAACAGATTTAGTAACTGAGAAGGTGCACGCGGAGAAAAAGCCTGTAAACGCCAATCAGGCGCCATATGTGATTACCGCGTAATGCGCCCTATGCATGTAATGCGCCTGAAATTGGGCAGCCTCCCTACAAGTTAATTATGGTTGCCCTACATGCGTGCAACTCGCGAAAATGCAGTTCAATTGTGTGTAGGGAGGGACGTGTCAGGTGTAGGGCATAGCGCAGTTGATTTGACAAAAAAAAACTCAAAAAAAAGTTATTTGATTTTTATCGTTTTTCTATTATTTTTATTTCATTCATTCTTTTTATTTATTTCATTTTTTTATTTCTTTCATTATTATTTTTATTCTTTTATATAAGGCGGCGTTTACACGGATTTTCAGTGACGACAAAAAATGCAATTTTTCAACTGTTCTTGTGGAATCAACGTGAAATATATTACATTTGTGATACCTCAATTGATTGTGATTGTGCCAGCTTCACTGCCTGGGGCAAACATCAAATTCCAAAATTTCCCTAATCACGCACACTAGATCACACTTTTTTCATGTTGTCGGAGGTTGTTGCGCATTTGTTCTATGCTAGCGAGGCCGCGTAGAACAAATCCTCCGACAACCTCTGACAACAAGAAAAATACTGTGCATTATTGTGTAATCTATAAAAATTAATTATTCTTCCACGTAATGGGGTCGATCAAATAATGATCAATTGAGGCGTCTGATCTATCTACTCAATGGTTTTCATCCCAAAATATGGCTGACAAAATCAAAATTTTTGTCGTCACAAAGAATCTGTGTAAACACCGCCTAATAGTTTTTTAATTTTATTTTCTTTCTTGTATTTTTGTTATTATTACTATTTTTTATTATTTTTATATTTTTTTCATTATTATTATTTTTATATTTATATATCAAAATGATTTTTTTAATAATATTGTTTCATAATGTTTTTAATATATTTTTTACTATTTATATATATATTTTTCTATATTATTATTCTTTTTTATTAAAATAAAAATTAAAAATAAAATAAAAAAATGAAAAAGTAATAATAATAAAAAGTTAAAAAATAAAAATAAAAATATAATAAAAATAAAATTAAAATAAAGTTAAAAAAATATAATAAAAAATAAAAAAAATTAAACATAAACTAATAATAACAAATAAAAAAAAATTTAAAAAAAATTTAAAAAAATAATATAATAAAATATTTGTCAACAGTCTGTAAAAAAGTTTTTTTCTATTGCATTTTGCTTTTTTGATTTCGTAGGCCGCGTTCCCAACAAAACAAGTGAATGGAATTGGAAATTCCCTTTGTCGGGTGCCTTATGTGCATAACTCTGGCCAATTTGCACCAAGATTTGTCCTACGTGCATGTAGGCTGTGTTGGGCATAGGGCATAACTTTCAATATTTGTAGGGCATATTAAATTGGGGGTCAGTTTCGTGAGAATCAAAGTTTTAAACTTTAACTTTACTTTTAACTTTTACTTAACTTTGCCACCTTGGAGCCAGTTCCAGTACAAGCAAGGTTTATGTTTTTCTTTGTTTATGAAAGCAATTTGTGATGTGACTGTGTCTGTGATTTCAACATCTTTATTAACACCATGTGGCAGCCTTCCAATGTAAATTCTACCTACTGTTGTTCTATTGGAGGCTGTCATTATATTTTTTCATAAATGCAAAAATATGTCCAGACTTGCCATTTTATTTTGGGTGTCCTTCAATTGCAGGTATGCTATTCTATTAGAAGAAATGATAAAACAACAATATTCATATTGCAAATAGTTGCAGTGAACATGTTTGCATCTTTTACATGAAGGGGGCATCAATCAAGTGTCAATACCGCCGCTGAAAGTTACACAGAAAGGACATGCCGCACGGAGTTTCGAGTGTTGATACAATCCTTTTTTGTTTTTGTTTTTACATTTTGACAGCGTTTTTAGTGACTATGGATACCATATTACTCCTAACAGAATGGAATACCACCAGGGTTGGTTTTAGTAAAATTCTTTTTACTAAAATTGTATTTTATTTTTATTAAAATTTTATTTAATTTTTATTTTATTCTTCAATTTTCCATTTTATTTTTATTTTATTCTTCAATTTTTCATTTTATTGTTATTTTATTTTTATTTTTTATTTTAGTACGTGACCAGGATTGATTTAAGTAAAATTCTTTTTACTAAAATTATATTTTATTTTTATTAAAATTGTATTTTATTTTTATTTTATTCTTCAATTTTCTATTTTATTTTTATTTTATTCTTTAATTTTCTATTTTATTTTTATTTTATTTTTTTCTGAGATTTTGCCAACCCTGAATACCACCAATAGAACGGCACCTCCAATGGAACGACAGGTTTTGGCACGCTTTTGCATTCACAAACACAATAGAACAGCAGTCTCCAATAGTACGACAGCCCGAATACAATGGCAGGTAGAAATTACGTTGGAAGATTGCCAAAACACAAATATATTGGAAAAATGGACGGTCAGAACATTCAAGGTGTTCAGAATTCAGGGGTTTTTCACATTTGGTTTTGTTTGAATTGATGCTCTGATAAAAAAATGTTGTTTATGTTTCATTAAAAACACTTTTGTCAAATCAAAAATGTGTGAAAAGCTTTCAGTTCATTAAAACGTTACGTCAACTCGTTAACCTCGTCAATTAATTGTAACTGCACTCTGTCTAGCGTATTCCCCCCAATCATAATGGTTTCGTGGGCATACTTTCCGTAATTTTGTGCCCGTGTGTATTTTGTTGTTTCACATTGATAGACAGCCGCATGGTCTAGTGCGGAGTGGCACAGGTGCCAATCACAGACCCTGTAAAATGCCCTGTAAAATCTCAAATGTCATGCAAAGTGTCAAAAGTCATGGAAAATGCCCTGTAAAATCTCAAATGTCATGCAAAGTGTCAAAAGTCATGGAAAATGCCCTGTAAAATGTCAACTGTCATGCAAAGTGTCAAAAGTCATGGAAAATGCCCTGTAAAATGTCAACTGTCATGCAAAGTGTCAAAAGTCATGGAAAATGCCCTGTAAAATGTCAACTGTCATGCAAAGTGTCAAAAGTCATGGAAAATGCCCTGTAAAATGTCAACTGTCATGCAAAGTGTCAAAAGTCATGGAAAATGCCCTGTAAAATCTCAAATGTCATGCAAAGTGTCAAAAGTCATGGAAAATGCCCTGTAAAATCTCAAATGTCATGCAAAGTGTCAAAAGTCATGGAAAATGCCCTGTAAAATGTCAACTGTCATGCAAAGTGTCAAAAGTCATGGAAAATGCCCTGTAAAATGTCAACTGTCATGCAAAGTGTCAAAAGTCATGGAAAATGCCCTGTAAAATGGCAACCAAGTTGCCATTTTACAGGGCATTTTCCATGACTTTTGACACTTTTCATGACATTTTACATTTCCAGGGCTTTTTACAGGGTCTGGGACTGCCCCTGGAGTACAATGGCGGCGAGCGCCAAAATCCAGGCGCCATCTGGTTCGCTTCCCGATTAGCGTTGTATAATTTTCGGTGATTTTCAGAAGAAAAAAAAACATAAAAAACCATACAATCGTAGAAAATCTCTCGAAAATAATTGATAAATCTCTCTGAAAAACGCATAGGAAATATAAATCAATTATAATTAGATACTCTTTTTAAATTTTCCTTTCATAAAATAAATTGACCAAAAAAAATCTCCTATTTTAAAAAATAACGATCTTCCGAGATTATTCCCGAACCAAAAGCCGAGTAACATGTCAATACGAACCCGTTTATTCTATGTTTCAACTAAACTGCTAAGTCAGGCAGTTTACACTCCTTTTGTCGGTTTACCGAGGTCGATTTGTCGTTACCGCATGGTCGTTTGTCGTTACGACCATCAAATATATTTGATACCACTCGGGTTGAGTAATTCGGTGGTGTTTGTTTGGCCCTATGAATGCACTAGTTTGACTTTCGATGTGAAAATGGGCAGAGAGGCGCCATTTTTTTCGCGCTTTTCCATCGCTACTCAGTAAATATGAAAAACTTACTCAACGTTTTCTGTACTCGGGGGTGAGAAAAAAAACTTTATACATTTAGGTACCTATGCATACTTAAGAAAAAGCTCAGTACTTTTAACAACTCTGCGTCAGCACTACAGCTTCATTTGTAGCATGATTCATTTGTAGCACAATTTGTTGCCAGCTCGCAGATACACTTTCATCGAACAGAGTTGAGTGGAACAGGTGATATGCATGATAAACGATTCATTTTTTTTCAACACTTTGTGAATTTGCGCCATTTGTCGTCACATCAACAAGCTTTGAATTGGGATCGTTGTTGACAGTTGACATTTTATGTCCTTGTCAACTGTTGTGAGTGTACAGTATCATGCAAATTTGTCAATTGCCTTGCAGTATTTATCAAAGTTTAGGTTAAAAAATCTTTTAGGCGGCGTTTACACGGATTTTCTGTGACAACAAAAAATGCCATTTTTTCAACTGTTCTTGTGGAATCAACGTGAAATATATTACATGTGTGATACCTCAATTGATTGTGATTGTGCCAGCTTCACTGCCTGGGGCAAAATCAAATTCCATAATTTCCCTAATCACGCACACTAGATCACACTTTTTCATGTTGTCGGAGGTTGTTGCCGCATTTGTTCTACGCTAGCGAGGACTAGTGATGTCAAAGGCACCGGAAAAAATGGCACCGCACCGGCACCGGCGGGTTGCCGGTGCTAGCACCGAAAGGCACCGCACCGGGCTGGAATTTCTGAATTAAATATCGGGCAGTTTCTCAGTGGTCTCACCTTTGGAAGTGCATATTTCCATGAATTTTCAACCGATTTTGATGGTTGAGCACTTAAAATGATCAGAATCACAACTACAATGTCCACAGCCACTATTGTCTACTGATCGGAGTCGTTGCTGTACAGAGAATGGAACTATCTCTGTCATAAACTGACAACAAATTTTGAACAAAAAAGTAAGATAAATATAAAATATAAAAATGATTTAAAATTCAACAAAATTTTAGATTCGCTCATCAGATCACGTATCGTGTATAATGAATTTCACAGTAGGTATATTTATATGATGGGATGTTTATGAAATAGGCAAAAACGGTTGGGTAAATATATCACTGTTTTTTGAAATATGAATAAGCACATACTATGGACAAAATTGCACAGCACACAAAGCCTTGGCCGGTGCCTTTCCCGGTGCCTTTTACTTTGGCCCTGGTGCTAGCACCTTTGGCACCGGCAAAAAATGGCACCGCACCGCACCGGCACCGGTGCTATTCTGAAAAAAATGGCACCGGCACCGGCATAGCACCCCTGAAGATTGCAATGGCACCGCACCAGCACCGGTGCTGGTGCCCTTCGGTGCCCAGCACCGGGGCACCGGTGCCCCGGTGCCTTTACATCACTAGAGAGGACGCGTAGAACAAATCCTCCGACAACCTCTGACAACAACAAAAATATTGTGCATTATTGCATAATCTATAAAAATTAATTATTGTTCCATGTAATGGAGTCAATCAAATAATGATCAATTGAGGTGACTGATCTATCTACTACCGTATTACCTCGAAATACCCCCATGGGGGTTTATTATTTCGCCAGCAAAATTTGAGGGGGGTTAATTCGAGGGGGGGGGGGGGGTTATTCGAGGGTTTTTTTTATTATTTCGTCAGAAATTTTCGTGAAATTAATAGTAAAGAATACGCTTTTTCATACACAAAAACGGTAATAAACGTGAGAAAATAGGTCATATCTGGGCAAATAGGATGTACATCTGTACACAAATGAGCGTATAAGTGTAACTGCAATGCAAATTAGTGGTAATACATACATCATGTACATTGCATACATGATGTACATCATTCAGGAGGGGGGGTATTTCGAGGGGGGGTTATTATTTCCCAAGCCCATTTTGAGGGGGGGTTAATTCGAGGGGGGGGGGTTAATTCAAGGGAGGGGATAATTCGAGGTAATACGGTAATTGGTTTTCATCCCAAAATATGGTTGACAAAATCACAATCTTTGGCATCGCAAAAAAATTCATGTAAACACCGCCTTATATTTTGTTTTGATTTACATTTTACATGACATTTAACCCACCTTGCTGTATACTTTTCCAGGCTTGGGACTGCCCCCGCACAGCAATTTCAAAAAAATTTATGTGTATAATATTTATGCCAGTTCAGCAACACAAATTCTTTCCGAAAGTACGTGAGTACAGAAAACGTAATTGAAAAAATTTGCAGTCTATAACAAGGAAAAACCACTCAAACTAATCAAAACGGCAGCAAAAACCTTTGAAATATTAGGGAGCATTTTACAGAATCTGATAGTTGCCTCCGATCTCGATTCCATGTTTCCCAAACCTGAAAATCCTGCGCTATATATACCAACCTACCTAAACCCATTAAATCAATGTTTCAACCAAATAATAAAACGACATAAATTTAGGCCACTTCATGTACGGGATGCTTTAATCATGAGCCCATAACGATTCATCATGAGATGAATGTTATGGAATATTTGTCACCACTGTGTTTGATTTACACGGTGGATTGTCAATGCAAATAAATCTGTGGAAGGTTCACATTGGCTTTACACACACTACCGTAAATGCTTTATTAGTACGACCCCCCTCCAATAAAGCGACTCTCCATCATTACGACCTAGGGTTCAAACGGGACCAGTTTTTCGGACCGGGACCGGGACCGAGACCAGAAATTTTCTTATGTCGGGACCGGGACCGGGACCGGGACCAGGACTGGGGGGTCGGACCGGGACCGGGACTGGCTTTTTTCAATTGTCGGGACCGGGACTGGAGGGTCGGAACCGGGACTGGGATTTGCCGAACCATGTACCGGGACCGCGGTCCCGTTTGAACCCTAGTACGACCCCCTTGGGCACGTTGTGTCAGTGTAATGCGACCCCCTCCAATAATGCGACCCCCACAAAAAATAATAAAAAAACAAAAAACGGGCGTAATAAAATGATCGGCGGACAAAGTGGCGGCCAGTTCGCAAGATAGCAAACTTAAGCAAATTTTGTGCCTTTGTGATGATTTTTGCTTTTCAATATTGCTTTACAATGCCATGCTTACACTAGAGTTACATTAACAGTTTAGTTGTTGAAAAATACAATGTGACCCCCTCCAATAATGTGACCCCCAAAAATGTGCTGAAAACAATAAAGCGACAGTCGCCTTAGCGGCGGTGCGCACACTAGTTTACTAACACCAGTAAACTCAACTTTGAGTACTCAAAAATCAGTTCTGAACGTATATGAGTTTACCAGAATGAGGTGTCTGTCAAGAACAGTTGACGAAGGTTTAAAATCACCATTTGTGGTAAACTCAAATATGTTCAGAACTGATTTATGAGTACTCAAAGTTGAGTTTACTGGTGTTTGTAAACTAGTGTGTGTAGCCACATTAGAGTATTTACAGTAGTTTTAAACCAAAGTTTTGAAAACACAAAAAGTCAGCTTTGAACGCTGGAATGAGGTTTCTGTCAACTGCAATTGACGGCGATTGAGAAAAACTTATTCCTGTAAACTCAAATGCGTTGAAGGCTAATTCATGAGTTTTCAACAACTTCAGTTGGAAACTAGTGAGTGTAGGCACATTGTGCCTGTGCACACTAATTTTCACGCGAAATTTCGAAAACTCACAAATCAGCTTAGTATGCATTTTGAGTTTTCTACATTGACTTGGCCATCAACTACAGTTGACAGAGATAAAAAAATGACTCATTGTGGAAAACTCAAACACGTTCACAGGTCATTTCAACCGAGTAGCCATTTTGCAAGGCATTTTCCATGACTTTTGACACTTTGCATGACTTTTGACATTTTACAGACTCTAGGATTGGCAGCAGGTCACTCAAGGTAAAATGCAGTGCGTGTATTATCATCCACTTTTATGAAACTAATTCTGCAGTTAATTTTAAGTTTTTGTGACATATCATTTTACGTTAAGCTGTAGGTAATCACAGCCTAAAAGGAAAAAATCCCACATTTTAGTAAATGTAATTCTTCACCCCCGTGTTATTTAAACACAGCGATTCCAAATAAAAGCATATTTGTTTGTACATATATGCATGAGTCACATCGGATCATATATCACAGTACTAAGAAATATTATTTGTTTTTTAGGTATAAAACGCTAGCTGAAACATCAGTTTCACGGTTTCATTTATGGATCAACTGTGACACCAGGGCCAGTTCCGCAAGTGGAGAAGTGAAATGAGAAGTAAAAAATAAAAACAATAAAAACGTAAGGATGAATTCTGTCTTAGACAGCATTGTTTCGCATACAGTGAAACACAACAGCATAAAGTGAAAAGTAACAACAAAACGTCAAAAATAGACATTTTTGACGTTTTTTGTCACTTGTTATTTGATAAAGTAAAAATGCTCATTGAAAAAAGCGAAAATATGATGAGTAAGGACATTTCTCATCATATTAAAATACTTTATTCAAGGAATATCTGCACTTCATCAAATGACAAATGACAAAAACGTCAACACGGAAGCGCCGCTACATGACCAGCGGGTAGAATAATATTTCAGCCGGGTCTACATGACCAGGGAGCCCACGTCCCTCAAAATTCCCACTATGAAACAATCAACCCGGGGAGGTATTTCGAGGATATATGCAACATATATACGGTAAACACAAATACGGTATATGCAACACTCAACCCGTAATCTTCATGTTTCAAGTCTGATATACTGCATACCTGGATGTGTTCTTTTCACTACATGAATTCACTACGTGAACTGTATATACAAGCGTCGGTTTCTTACGGCGTTCTTCTTATTTGCGAGCACTTTGCTTGAATCGCAGAGTGGTTATTTTGAGACATCTTGCAAGTAGTGATGGAAAAGACACCAGGAAATACGGCACCTGAAGCAAAAAGGGCACCTGGCACATTGGGCACCGTCAAAAAAGTGGCAGAGCACCGGCACCGGTGACATTTTAAAAAAATAGCACCGGCACCGGCCAGCTGCTGGTGCTAACACAGAAAGGCTAGCAGCCTCTAAAAAGGGCACCGCACCGGCACCGGGTCTGTTGGACTTCGGTACCCAGCACCAGGGCACCGGTGCCTTTCCACCACTACTCATCAGACTGGGGTGATTTGGTTAGGTTCAGGTTGAGTGATTAGCGTTTTTGTTACTGACGTGAAAATCGTCATGTTTTGGCGCTTTTCCGATAGGCAGCCAATGCCAAGGAAAAATAGCGCCACAGTAAAATGGCGCCAAACGGCAAAATAGCCACGGCGCACCGAGCTTTGGCGGTTAGCACCAGGCGACATCCGATTCCCGATTGGCGTTACAAAAAATATCGTATTTCTTCTAATAGAACGGCATACCTCCAATAGAACGGCAACTCCAAAAGAACGGCAGGTTTTGGCAAGTTTTTGTGCTCACAAAAACAATAGAACGGCACCTCCAATAGAACGGCACCTCCAATAGAACGGCAGGTAGAAATCATGCTACGAATGTGCCAAAACACAAAAATACGTAGAGAATGAATGGTGAGAACGTTTAAAGCATCCAAATAGCTGCTTAATGTCAAATTCATGCTCTCAAATTGAAATATTGCTCAAGCTTCATTCAAAATAAGGCTCATTTTCACATGAGAAATGTGTGAAAAAAGTGGTAAAAAATAGAACGGCAGCCTCCAATAGAACGGCACCTCCAATAGAGTTGCAGGTAAAAAAGTTGATGAAAAATATAGAACGCCGCTCTTCTATTAGAAAAAATACTGTAGGTGGTTTTCAGAAAATATAATTCAATATAATCTCAGAAAATCCCTGAAAACGAAAAATATTCAATCCCCCGAAAAAAGCGTAGAAAAGATAAGAGATATTTGTTTTATTTTTTCTTTTCATAAAATAAATACCGTATATCCTCGAATAAGACCCCCCTCGAATAACTCCTCCCCCTTGAATAACTCCCCCCTCAAAAACACTGACGAAAAAATAACTCCCCCCCCTCAAATAACTCCCCCCTCTCGAATAAGTTCCCCTCTGGTTGAAAAATATGCTATAAAAGTTACAAAAATGATCGATGAAAATACAAAAAATGTTAACGTATGGCAGCGACAGCAGATACATGACATGTACGTAGTGTATAAACACCTGTTTCTTGTTGTTGAACTGTTAAATACATGGATTACATGAGTTTACAGAATGCATTCATACGATGAATTCAGTCCAAGTTTCTGAGGAAAAATTAACTCCTTCCCTTGAATAACTCCTCCCCCTTGAATAAGTCCCCCCTCAAAAACTCTGACGAAAAAATAACTCCCCTGGGGTCTTATTCGAGGATATACGGTATACCGTATTACATGGAATACTCGATCTGAGCGACCTGGGGAGATAATAAACCCCCTGGGGGTATATCGAGGTAATACTGTAATTAAATCTTTCCAGAAAAAAAACGGAGAAAATATAGATTCATCATAAAATATTTTTTGTATTTTCCCCTTTTTTTAAAAATAACAATCTCCCGAAATTGTAGCCACGCTATTCCCGATACCAGAGGCCGAGCCAGGTGTCAACACAAACCCGTGCAATTAATGTTTCATCTGAACACTAGAATGAAGCAGTTTCTCTGATCTTCTCGTTGGCGGTTCGCTCGTTTTGAACGAGGCTGTCTTGTGACGGCAATAATAAATATTTGATACCACTGGGGTTGAAAAACTCGGTGGAGTTTGCGTGACGACGGTGAACAACAATGCAATTCACTTTTTCAAACTGAAATGCATGGTTGCTTAGAAGGCATTTACGTTTACCCGATAAATTGGTGATTTAGGGCAAAAGTAATTTACTCACCTTTACTCATGAGTAAAAGTAAAAACATCATGCTTTACGTTTTCTGTACTCACCTGGGAGTAAAAAATACATACTTTACATTTACGTTTACTTTCAAAAAAGTTCAGTACTTTTAACAACTCTGCTGAAATGTAACAATATCGTGAACCAGGCATAATACAAATTGAAACCAGAGTTGTTAAAAGTACTGAACTTTTTTGGAAGCAAATGTAAATATAAAGTATTTATTTTTTACTCACAGGTGCATACAGGAAACGTAAAGAATCTATTTTTTACTTTTTTTACTTTACTACTTATGAGAAAACGTGAGTAAATTACTTTTGTTTCCGGAAAGCATAAAAGTGGGTATTTTTGAGAAATTTTGCCCAATTTTGCTTAAAATCACTAATTTTCGAGCTTTTTCACCACCAAGTCACTGGTTAATATGTTTTGGCTACTTTTTTGCTATTTTTGATCTTCTGCCCCCACTTTTAGCTTTCCTCTTTTTTGTTTCATTTCTGCCTTGAAAGACTTATTAAAAAGCCCATTTGAAATAAGTTTTCTGTACTCGCGTACTTTCAAAAAGTACGCAAGTAAGTGAGTACCAGTATTTTCACAGGTATTTTACAAAAGCGTAAGTGTAAGCGTAAGTATAAATACCCATTTACCTGGGTATTTTAGGTAAGCATCAATATGCTTTCGCAACTCTGGTAAATACCAGTATTTTTACTCGGGGGAAACTTAAAAGTAAGAACTTTTTCGATTTTGTGCGTAGGAAGACATAAAAATGAGTAAAAGTAAAGGCGAGAGTTGTCGCTTTCCCTACCTATAGCAACATCGATCATTTCTGCCGCCATTTGTGCTGCTGTTTCAATCATTTTGAGTGGGCTTTGCATTTTTATGCTCCCCAAAAATTTCCGAAATTACGTTTTCATTACTCGCATACTCGCATAAGTATGCGCGTACGTGAGTATCGGTATTTTTCGGGAGGAAACGTAAACCTGTAAATTTTCGCAGTACTCGAGTATACGCATTTATCAAGTAAACGTAAATACGTTTTCACAACTATGTTTGTGAAACTCAACATTTCTTCAAATATCCAATTAAATTCACAACCGTGTCATTTAGACATAGTCTTCCCAGATAAATAATTTTCAAGAAAAACCAGTTTCTTTAGTTTAGTTTAGTTTATTGGTTTCGTCCGACTACACGACACGGAACTGCGAAAAATGCGTTTTCACACTTCGCTTGAAACACAAAGTTGACGGGTTTGAATTGGTGCGATGTAAAACGCTAAATTCTTAATCCGTCTTAACGTAAAACTATGCTCGTTAAAGGAAATTTTACCAGACAGAAGTAAACAGACGGCAGGCTCCAATAAAGCGCCTGGTGCCACTCCCAGACCCTGTAAAATGTCAAATGTCATGCAAAGTGTCAAAAAGTCATGGAAAATGCCCTGCAAAACGGCAACGGTTGCCATTTTGCAGGGCATTTTCCATGACTTTTGACACTTTGCATGACATTTGACATTTTACAGGGTCTGGGACTGCTCCCCGGTAAAGATTCACGAAAAAATATAACGGCTCTCTTACCGTATTACCTCGAAATACCCCCAGGGGGTTTATTATTTCGCCAGCAAAATTTGAGGGGGGGATAATTCGAGGGGGGGGGGTTATTCGAGGGGGGTCTAATATTTCGCCAGAAAATTTCGGAGATTACCCATACTCAGACTTAGAAAAATCAAACAATTACATAGATGTATGTGTGTTTTTAGGCATACATAACTGTATATACACATAAACCCTGCCCTTCACGTCACTCAATCATCAGTTTATACGTGTGTTCTGCATTGAACAGATGACAAACTGCGGTATTTGTCATGTATGTTCTCTTTACACTCGATTTTAGGGGGGGGGGGTAATTCGAGGGGGGGGGGTTATTATTTCCTCAGCCGAATATTAGGGGGGGGGGGTATTTCGAGGGGGGGGGGTTAATTCAAGGGGGGGGGGGGTTAATTCGAAGTAAATACGGTATTTGAGTTCCACTCGTATAATACGTGCCTGCGCGAACTGAAGACTGTAAAAACTTCCTCGAAAAACTGCAAATTTGGCAAGTGTTTTGGAATAAAATGATGTCATTTTATGACACTCAAACAATTCTGCAAATGTTGACAGACATCATGTTTTTTTCCAAAAGTTCTTTCACATAATTTCCTGTTTCCACAAGGAAAAAAACAGTTCACAGACTGATCTTACATGACTTTACGCCGTACATTTTTCCGGAGGAAACACTCCATCATGACGTGATCACTTTCAGCGTCATCATCATCTCTCGCCATTACGACGTCTTCATCACGCCTTCCATAAGTTCTCGGCTGGCCGTCTGCCAACCCAAGACATAACTCCTATCTGTTTGTAGAGTATCGTGTCTGCCGAGTATATCCAACTGCGATGAACAAATTTTTACCAAAATTTTTCGAAAAATCATTCACCACTGGGTCGTTTAAACACAGTGGTTCCAAATATAATGTAAATCAAGAAAAACCGGTTTCTAATTTATGAGTTTATTGGATTTTCAAGACGCGCACACCAACAATACCCTGCAAAAAATGTGTTCACACTTGGGTTGAAACACAAAGTTAACGGGTTAACATTTAACGCCATGTAAAATGTGAAACTCCCCAGGCTACATCTCGATGAAAACAGAGGAAATTTTACCGGACAGAAATAAACGGACGGTAACAAGCTCCAATAGAATGTCAGCTGAGAGTTCCGGTGTATTGGAATAAAATGATGCCGTTCCAGCGTCGGGTGTCGTCAGGGGGCAGTCACAAGCCCTGTAAAGTGTAAAGTAAAGTGTCAGTTAAAACAAAACAGAAAAGATTTTGTTACTGAACTTTGCATGGCAAATGACACTTTACTTTGCATTTGACTTTACATTTGACACTTTACTTTACACTTTACAGGGCTTCGGACTGCCCCAGATGTCAACTGGGCTGACTGACCGGTTTCCATTCAGATTTTAGTTGACATTCAGATTGCCGCATGTGCACTTGAAATAAATTGTCCTGTGACCTACCGTGACTTATTTAGACATAGTGGTCCCAAATAAATTAATTTCAAGAAAAAATTCGATTTCTTTTTGTTTATTCCGATTTTGCGGGACTACACATTGCGGCTGCAAAATGTGACTTCACGCTTGATTTGAAACATAATGTTCATGGGTTCAGATTGTAAAGAAGTAAGTTCACAGAAGTATGAAGAAATCTGAAAAAATCATCATGACATGAAAAAGTAAGTGAGAGTGAGTTTACGCAGGTATCAATTAAACATACATAGTTGACACATTTTTACCAATATCTTTTAAAAATTATTCACCACCGGTCCCAAATAAATTTTTATCAAGAAAAAACGATTTCTTTGTTTGTTCATTAGGTATATAAGACTCACATCACAATGCGCACAGGAAAAAATGTGAGTTCACACTTGGGTTGAAATATAAAGTAAACAGGTTCACCTTAGGGTGTCAAATTTCCATTTCCGCAGGAAAATTTTTTTACCTTTCCATTTTCCATTTTCCGGCAGCCAAAAAAATTTTACCTTTCCATTTTCCGCCATTTTTCCATTGTTTTTCCAATCTGTATTTATCTTTTTCCACTATGGTGTTTTTAACTACAAGGTTCTTTTGTCATTCATAATTTTTATCTGTATCCAAATCTGTAAAAAACACAAAGTAATTTTGGACACATACTTTGCAGTCCGCTGAGTATACTTTTTACTGTTCAGTTACATCAAAGTTCACTTTTGCTAAATTCTTATTGTTGTTGTAGTGTATTTTTGCAACCTTTTGATGATTTTTTGTTGGTTCAGTTAAGCTTGAACTACAAGTGAAGTTACTGGCATGATCCATAGTTGCAGAATGTACAGCTACCACAATCAAAGCCAAACAGGCAAGCCTGCATGCAGGTTTTCTTTCTGCAAATTTGTCTATTACCATGCAAATTTCACTTTATTTTTTCCATTTCCGTGTAAATTTCACTTTCCGTTTTCCGGCTGACAATTTTTTTTTACCTTTCCCTTTTTCGTTTTCCGCTGTGTGTAATTTTTTACCTTTCCATTTTCTGGCAGAATTTTTTTTTACCTTTCCGTTTTCCATAAAAAAATATTTTTGACACCCTAGTTCACCTTATATTCAACTGTGGAAAGCAAATTTCGAAATATTTTTCAATATTCGGATTTTTTTAAATTTTCTATTTATTTAGTGTAACAAGATAACGCTTTACAAGAATAAGTGTTTATCTACTTATATACCGTATTTTTTCGAAATAACCCCAGGGGGTTTATTTTTTCAGAGTGGAAATTTTGAGGGGGTATTTCGAGGGGGGGCTTATTCGAGGGGGGGGGGGTTATTATTTCGCCAGAAAATTTAGCGCAATTTGTAGTGTAGAGTACGGTTTTATGGTACCAAAAACGGTAATAAACGTGTCCTAATAGGATTTATCGGGACATATAGACGTATACTCGGCGTACATGATACTCTGCCCTCGCACTGATTTATGTCTCGTGTTGGAAGCGTGCCAATGATTGTTAAGTCATGCTATTTCCGTTAAAAGATGAAAAAATTCATCGATGTGAATATGTTTATGAATAACATTATAACAACAATCAATTTTGTCATCTTTTTATGAAACTCGCACGCGTTTACCATCGCTGGCACACTTCCAGCGGGAACCACGCGTGCAGGGTGCAAAGTAACCGGAGTATACATAAATACACAACTTAGAGTATACGTGTACCTGCGATACAAAATAACATAGATAAATACATCATGTGCATGGAATACATGATGTACATCATTCCAGACGGGGGTATTTCGAGGGGGGGGGGGTATTTTTTCCTCAGCTCAAAAACACCTGGGGGTATTTCGAGGAAATACGGTAAGTATGTAGATGGTATAAACACTGTTCTAACGTCACACAGTTATTGTTTTAACGTGTGTTCTGCATTGCCTGAATAACAAACGACAGCTTTTGTGATGTACGTTCTGTTTACACTCAATTTGGGGGGGGGCTATTTCGAGGGGGGTCTATTAATTCATAGTGCCCATTTTGAGGGGGGGGGGGTATTTCGAGGGGGGTAATTTGAGGAAATACGGTAGTTGACAGGGTGAACTTATGCAGGCACTCAAACGTTACGATTGAAGACATTTTTCAAAAAATCAGTTACCACCGGGTCACTTAAACACAGTGGTCGCAAATAAATTAAATTTCAAGAAAAAATTCGATTTCTTGTTTTGTTTTCTCCGATTTTTAATATGAGACTACACAATGTGCCTGCAAAAATGTGACTTCATACTCGGGTTGAAACATAAAGTTAATGGGTTCAGATTGTAAAGATAGGTTCACAGAAGTAAGGATTCTGAAAATTATAAAAATGACGTGAAGTTAACAGAGTGAGTTTACGCAGACATTTATTAAATGTCCTTCACACATTTTTACCAATATCTTTATAAAAATCTTTCACCACCGGGTTAATTAAACACAGTGGTCCCAAAGAAATTTTTATCAAGAAAAACCGATTTCTTTTTTTTTTGTTTATTTGGTATAAGACTTCACGTCACAACGCGCAAAGAAAAAAGTGTGGCTTCACACCTGGGTTGAAACATAAAGTACATGGGTTCACGATATAACTGTGGCAAGCAAAATATGAAATATTTTTCAATATTCGGAATTTTTTTTCGAATTTTCTATCCATACTCAGAAAAGAACGTTTTATTTTATCCAAACAATAGGCAAATTCGTATAATCAAATAATATAAATCCATCATCCTAATGTTTTGTCTAGGCTGTATGTAGGGACGAAGACAGGATTTTTGAGCGGGGGTGGCGGATTGTATACGGAGCCCGGCGAACGGGGGGTGCGGCGCCCCCCCCCCCAAAAACCCCCTTTTTTACCCCTGTAGTAGAATGGCACCATGGCGTTGGCGCCAAAACAACAGTATTTTACAGGCATATACAGCGACATGGACATGAATTGAATCCATTTTCACCGGATTTGAAGCTGCGGAGCCTGGTCAGCCGAAAATAAAAAATATTTGATGTTGTGTGACGGGAAATTTTTTTTTCAAACCGTAACACAATCGTCTGTCACTTCTGGCACATTTTTTGGTACGGCCCGGAAAGGGGGGGGGGCGCGCCGCCCCCCCCTGGCTACGTCCTTAAACCCCATTATTTACCACAAATAGAGCCCAAAATCTCACAGGTTGGAGCTATACATACCGTATAAGGGCACATTGTTTTCAACCGCATAAATTTATTGTTGGAAAATTATAAAACCATTTATTTACAAAAATTCACGAGAAATATCACAATAATATAGATGCGAAAAGCAAGGTAAAAGCTATGTAATCGGTGTAGATACAATTAGCACGAAAATAGAAAATTAATGTGAATGCCATTAAATAAATAAATAAATATTTTGGTGCAAACGGAACCGGGTTGACTTTCCGACTCCAACCGGTAAATTTGACGTTTTCCGGTATTAGGAAGCCTTTTTCGTTGGTCGGTTGGGTATCGGTAAATATTTTAGATATTTTTTTATTTGTACGCATTGGGGTACTGTTAAAACCTCGGGCGAAAACTTGGAATTTTTTTTTTGGGGGGGGGGTTCTATTAAAAAATGCGGCACTAACAATAAATTAGGTCATCCTATAAAAGTATGTTTAATAGTTGCATATAAATAAATAAAATATTCACATAAACTTTTCTCAGTGCAGTTTTTATAGACTACAAAAATGCATCCTTCTCGGTGGGGAGGGGGAATAAACCCATAAAAAATGTACATTGAGATTTGAGACCCCTCCCCCCGATATAAAATATCGAGTGCCTACATCGAAAATGTTAAACAAAAGTAAAAATTGCATGGGCTATACTGACCAGTTCGTAAAGAGTGTGTAAATTTCTAAAAATTGGAAAACTGTTTAATAGCAGCTTTTAATTTACCGGAATGATTCTTTTTTTTGAGTTGACAGACTCCCCATTCCGTCAACTCAAATGCGTTCAAAGCTGATTTATTAGTTATGGACATTTTGTCCGCTATTGTGTGACGACAAATAAATGATGCTATGGACACCAAATATCGACATATCGAAAAATCATACCGCGCATAAAACTAGAAAATAAAAGAATACGATTTTGCAAACCTTAATCTGCACACCTCAATACTGCGGAGACGTAAGCATGTTCTCTAATATCTGCGATTCAATGCGGAAATCGTACGAAAAATCTGCATCCAGTCTACGCAAGATATCGTCCCGTACGGTGGGCGAGTCATTCTGGAAAAAAACAGGTTTATCGGTAATAGATTTTTAGTGATAACACAGGTTGGCGCGTACCCCCCCCCCAAAAAAAAAATAAAAATTTCTTGGCTATTTGCCATTGATCCAACCCCCGGAGGGTAAAAATCGAATTTGAAAATGAATTGAAACGAAAACCCGTTTTGAAACCGAACCGACAAATGAAATTCATTATCAAACTTCAACGACAATCACTAATTATCTGCAAATTGGCATGTGTGTACATTCAACTTGTGAGATACTTCACTGCATTTTCTTACAGATACGATACTTTATAGTGGGATTATGGAACTTTATAGTAGGGTTTATGGGTCAAATATATAATTTTATAAGAAAACACTTTATACCGTATTTCCTCGAAATACCCCCCGGGAGTGATTGTTTCAGAGTGAGAATTTTGAGGAGAGGGGGGGGGGGTAAACGAGGGGGCTATTTCGAGGGGTGGGGCGCTTATTTTTCCGCCAGAATTTTTTGAACTTCCAGTACTAATTTGTTGTTTGTAATCGAGACGGGGGTATTTCGAGGGAGGGGGTATTTCAAGGAAATACGGTATATAAAACGGTCAGTTTCCAGAAAAGGACCAGTTCACAAACTGAATTTGCACCGGCAACATTTGAGCGGAATTTGCTTCAAAATATCATGGTCAAATGTCATGCAATGTAGCGGAGCAGTATACGAGAGCCTTTGACATTTCACTTTGTATGTCCGCAAGAAATGAAAACGTAATGAAACACACGCAAAAGAAAAAAAAACAAGAATAAAACCAACAAACCTGAGCACCCCCCACAAGGGCCTCCAAAAGGGGGTGCGTTTTAAAAGGCACCCCCTCCATGCCAGTGCCACCTGCCGAACACTGTCTATTCAAAGTGTCATATCCATTGTAAATCGGACTGCCCGTATTCTGGGGGCGGTCCCGCACCCTGTAAACTGTAAAGTTGAGTGTAAAATGTCATGTAAAATGTCAATGAATGTAAAAAGAAAGACTTTATTGCTTAATTTTTGACACTTCGCATGACAATTGAAAAAATTTCCATGACATTTAACACATCACTTAACACTTCACAGGGTGCGAGACTGGCACCTGACCGCCATGTGTCATGTCGCTAGCTCTACCTTGGTTCTGATTATTCTGTACAGTTTGGCCCATTGCCAAGTTCATGGGTGATTGAATTCCCGGGTTATTCGGTTGGAAGGGGTGCAGGGGGTACGGCAGACCGGGGTAATGCACCCCCGGACCCCCGGTTTCCCGTTCCGATGAACTGTGAGGGGTTAGGAAATTGAGTGTTGTTACAAATGTTTTTTTTTAAATGCGAGGGCGGAACATTTAGACACTTTTTTATATTTATTTGCTAGCTAAATAGCTATTTTCAAAAATATAAATCTCTCAATTGTAGTCATTTTTTAGCGAAACGTGTCTCGCGAAACGCAAAATATGAAACTTCTCTCCGGCAATACTCTAAATGTGCAAAAAGTATGAAAATCAGTGGTTTTGGGCAAAAATTGGGGCAAAATTTCAAAATAAAATCGTTCCGGATAGCTGGAGAGTTGGGGGTGGGGGGGGGGGGGGGCAACGCCCCCCCTTTAGAGACCCAATTCCTGGACCCTTGATCTGGCACATTTGCAGGGAACCCCCTGAAGGTCCTCAATTGGACACTTGCCAACTAAAAACCGTGAAAATTAGAAATACCACCGACCGCCTGGGGGAGCCCGGTGCGAAATCTGCAGGAATCACGCCATATTTGAAGCATATCATCAGACCGTCGACTTCGCTGCAAATTGCAAAATATGTTGTGTTTTTTGCTGAAAAAAGTGACAATGTGGATGAATATTAATTCCGCAGCGGAACAGACCCCTTTTAAAAAACCCTGCTGATTTTGAAAAGAAAGTTGTTTTCCATCGCTCATCTACCGTAGTTCCTCGAAATACCCCCAGGGGGTTCATGATTTCGCCAGCAAATTTTGAGGCGGGGGGGGGGTGATTCAAGGGGGGGTTTCAATGAAATACGGTATCTACGCAGGGGTTCAAAGCTACAAGACTCCTGCAGACAGCCAACCCCATTTGAACTCGATTCACATGAATGCCATCATTTTTAGGTGAAAATTGGGGGAAAAAACAGAAACCCATTTAATCGATGTTTCAACTCAACCAAGTAATCACAAAAATTACGTCTGAGCCACTTTCGTGTAGTTCCGTTTATGCCCTAATCAATAATAAAAGAGAAATTATATTTAGGGCCACTGTGTTTGATCAACATCGTGGGGAATTTTAAAAGCTCTCAGATACGGTTATGAGTATATCAGACAAGTGGCAGCACTATTTGATGTTACATATAGCTATACAGTGGCTGTGGAGTAATGGAGTAGCATTATAGGTGATTTCTACTCAGGGGTTTTGTAGATTTGGACCCCCGCGGGGGTTCGTATAGATAGTAAATCGCTTCTCCGGAGGGATAGTTAGCTGAAACATCGCGGGGGGGGTTCGCGGGGGTTCAATATATAGGCTTTTCCGAGATTTAGAAGGGAAAAAATCGCTAAAAGTATGAGAAAAACAGCTAAAAATAGGTATATAAGTACATATAGTACAAAAATAGCTGAAAATAGGCAATACGGAACATGAATTAGAATTTTGAAGGTGAAAAACTATAAAAAGGTACGAAAATTAGCGATTTTAAGCTAAAATTGGGGCAAAATTGCTTTAAAATCGCTCTAGATATATAGCGAGCTGCCCGATTTTTTTTTGGGGGGGGGGGGCTTAGGGGACAGTAGCCCAAAATTTTGGCTCCAGGATAGATAGATAGCTGAGCGAGCCTCCGGGATAGATAGATAGCTGGCAGATTTGGGCCAACCCCCCCCCCCCTACTAAACCCCTGTTTCTACTAGAAATCGACTTAAATGTTAGCTTGTTATCCTGTCACGTTTTTGCCACTTTTTCCAAGAACCCAACTATCGTCTGTACTAGGGTTGGAAAAAAAACGTTTTTTTAACTCGATGTTTTTTTAATAAAAAAAACGTTTTTTATAATAAAAAACGTTGTTTTTTTGAAGCTCCCAGATATGACCTTGTGTCAACATATATAGGTATATCAGACAGTGGCAGTGACTTCAGGTGAAATTTGACATAGTGGAATAGTGATCAAAAAAGGTTATAAATGGAGGTTGTTACTTTGGGAGTGAATTTACACACTGTGAGGGTACATTAAAGACGTGAGGGTAAAAATACATTGCCGACGTCATGTTTTTTTTATTTAAAAAAACGTTGTTTAAAAAAAACGTTTAAAAAAACATCGGCCAACCCTAGTCTGCACACAAATAAAATTTTCATCACTTTCCTAATGAATATTTAGATTTACAACGCACACAAATCTGGTTTCTTGTAAATCTAAAAGAAACAAAAACTTGTTTAGTTTATGCTTCAACTAAACTTTCCCATCACAGCAAAATATCAACTGTCGTGAAAAGTTCCTAGAAAACTTCATGAGTATACATACTAAATACTCAAGTATACATAGTACTTTTTTGGTACCACTGTTTGATAAACACGGTGGCAAGAGTGCAAAAAGCGCCATTTTTAAATGGCGACACTGGCGTTGGGAGGCAGGGTCGGATTTTTCTCCGAATTTTTCAGATTATGGGTTCAACTAAATTTTAATAATCCAATTTTTGGCAGCGATTCACTATTTGGTGGATTGTAAGTTTTAATTAGAGCACGCATTTTTACAAACAAGTTAACAGCGGGGGCGGATTGTCAATACCTCCTACGGATGTCAAAAAATTTCCGAACCAAATCAGTGTCGGCATTTTACCGAATATTGAGTGTTGTTTTATTGAACATTTTTTAAAAACTCAACTGGTAAAAATGTCCAAGACTCAAATATTTACACACAATCTATCTCAGGGACGTATCCACGATTTTTGAGCGGGGAGGGGCTGCTTGTTTACAGAGGCCGGCGAGCGGGGGCTCCCCCCCAAAAAATTTTGCCCACACAGCAACGGAATGGCGCCATGGCGCTGGCGCCATTCGTAGGCGCCACGCCATGGCGTCATTGGCGCTGGCGCCAGTGCCAGAAACCACTGTATTTGTATGTAAATACACGTACATATAGAGCGGCGAGACCCCTTTTGGGATGAATTTCAAGGATTTGTGCCTATGGGCAGGGCCGTATCCAGGGGGGGGGGGCGGGGGGGGGGCTGCAGCCCCCCCCTCCCGGGGCGAGACCAGACAGTGACCGGAAAATTCGATTTTTTCAACGTCAGTGTAAAAAATTTCGCGGGCAAGCGCGCATTCTTCACCAAACATAAGGTATTATCATCCGATTTGCTCCATGTGGCCGCAAATCGTTGTATTTTTGTTGTGTTTTTGCTGTTTTGTATGTATATGGCGCCATGGCGTGGCGCCTACCCCCCCCCCCCCGGCCTCCGTAAACAAGCAGCCCCCCCGCTCAAAAATCCTGGATACGTCCATGCCTATGGGGACCCACCCACTGATAATTACACGTTTGAGGTGAATGCGCGCTTGCGCGGAAAAATTTTTGCACATACAATGAAAAATGTATAGAAAAATTTGCATTTCCGACGATTTTTTTGGTCTCACCCCGGGGGGGGGGGCGGCTGCAGCCCCCCCTGGATACACCCCTGATCTTTCTAAACCCCTCAGGTTCAAAATTCACGAGACCCCCCAACCCCCCCCCCCCAAAAAAAAGCACCCCCACCCCAAAACTTACCCAGCGAGCGTATACCCGGCAGGAGGTCGTTTCTGTTTTGCCAAAACCACAACATCGCAAACTGCATCCACGGCCGTGTCTCTAGGTGTGTAGCGGACGCATAATTGCTTGTGTCTGAGGGCACGTTCCTGTGGGGGGGGTTGTATTTGAAGATGGGTTTGATTTTATGATTCATGGTGTCGATACTAGGATGGAAAGAAAGGTTCTTGACGGGCCTGTTTTTCAAATAATGTTTTTCAAACCGTTTTAAATAAACATGTTTTTTAAAGCTCCCAAGCGTGAGTGAATACATGCATATCAGATAAGTGACTGGGGCTGTAGGGATGGCCAAGGTTTTTTTCAAAGTTTTTTCAATAAAAACGTTTTATTTAAAAAAAACCGACCATCGAACCCTTTTTTTAAAAAACCTTGACCAAAATTTTTTGTACTAAGCACTAGGTATTTTGCAATTTTTTGCGCGCGAGCGCGCAATTTCACATGCACATTACTTTTTGTGGTTGTTTTCATTGGTTTTGCGGCATTTTTAGTGTAAAAGCTTCCATTTGTTCATGCTACTATGCCATAATAAGCTGTGATATGTTAGTGTAGTATATAATATCCAATCAATGTGCCTCCATATAATTGTACAGTGTGAAAAATAACTTCTAATGAATTAGCCTTCTGTTGTAACCTAATTTAAACAGTATTCCAAGGCCAACTTCACTTGAAGTCACAAACGTTCAACAAAAGCCGATATACGTAATGAGTCGACATAAAACAGATATTTTTGACAGAAATCACCACTTATAATTCTATCCCATGGCTCCACAGCCATTATATGGCTAAATATAACACCACAAAGTACTGTCACCTGTCTGATATACCTGTATATGTTGACTCATAACCATATCTGGGAGCTTTTGAAGAAAATAAACGGTTTTATTTTAAAATAAAACCCTCTTTTTGAAAAAAAAAAACGGTTTTGAAAAAAAACCTTTTTTGGCCATCCCTATGGGGCTGGTTGAATTTTTTCTATTTTTCCGGGAAGTTTTTTGAAACCTAGGTAGAAAACCACTTTTCAGGTACAGTGTCTAAAAATCCCAAAAAAAACATTGAATTTCAACCCCCCCCCCCCCACCCACCTGCGTGTCATGAGTACTAGTGAGGGGGCTAAATCCGGGCGGGCAGGGGGCGTCTGGCGACACGATTGTTAGGTCTGAGATCACTGCTGGAGTTGTTGGCTGGGGGGGGGGTATTTGGGGGGTGAACATTTTGGGGTGTGGGGGTAGAACTAGGGTTCAAACGGGATTGACTGTTCTGGATCGGGATTCACTTTTTGAGATTTCGGGATCGGGATTGGGGTTTCGGGATCGGGATTGGTTTTTTGAGATTTCGGGATCGGGATTGGCCGGGATCGGGATTGGGTTCTAGGGATAGAGATTTTGGCCATTTTTCTAGCATTCACAGTTGTTCAGAAAAGGTCTCAAAACACTGTTGGATGCCAGAAAAGTGGCATAAAATTGACACTGGGGGTTTGCAGCCACTTTTTTGCATGCAAAAACGTCATTATTTCACTTTTTATAATTTCCACTAATTTTTCTGGGATCGGGATCCCGGACTTGGGAGTTTCTCGGGATCGGGATTTGAAAATTTTCGGGATCGGGATCGGTATTTTTGGATTTCGGGATCGGGATTGGGGTTTCGGGATCGGGATTGGTTTTTTGAGATTTCGGGATCGGGATTGGCCGGGATCGGGATTGGGTTCTAGGGATAGAGATTTTGGCCATTTTTCTAGCATTCACAGTTGTTCAGAAAAGGTCTCAAAACACTGTTGGATGCCAGAAAAGTGGCATAAAATTGACACTGGGGGTTTGCATCCACTTTTTTGCATGCAAAAACGTCATTATTTCACTTTTTATAATTTCCACTAATTTTTCTGGGATCGGGATCCCGGACTTGGGAGTTTCTCGGGATTGGGATTTGAAAATTTTTGGGATCGGGATCAGTATTTTTGGATTTCGGGATCGGGATTGGGGTTTCGGGATCGGGACTGGTAAATCCCGGAATTTCACGGGATCCGGGATCGGGATCCCGTTTGAACCCTGGGTGGAACATCTATACATTACGGCCATGTAAATTCGCTTGGCATGAGATTCTACCCACTGGCTATGTAGCCATGATGTTTTTTGTCACCTTTCACATTTTAAAGTGCTGAAGACATTTGAATAAGTCAAATATGATAAGTAGTGACATTACTCATCATATTTGGTTTTACTTACATGTGTTCTACACTTTATAAAGTGAAAAGTCACGGAAAAAACGTAAAAAGTAGCCATTGTTGACAAAAATAAACGTTTTTTGTCATAGTCACTTAATAAAGTAAAGATAAAATGAATAAAGTCAAAATACGATCAGTGAGAACATTTCGCATCATATTCTGATATTATTCACGGAAAATTATCACTTTATCAAGTGACAAGTGACAAAAAAACAAATAAGTGTCTACAAATAAGCGCCGCTACAGAGCCAGCGGGTAGAATTACATGCCAGCCGAGTCTACATTCCCAGCCGGTTTACAAACAACAGAAAAAAGTGAGAAACACACAGGTGTCTGTGGCGTCCGGCAAATGGCTATATAACGATAAACTCTGGAAAAACTGAGCCAGCCATCTTTCCAAACGTCCGCCTCGCACGACGCATCGTCTTTTGCTTTTGTGATCTGCGAAAAAGTCGGGTGGATCCCATTTAACATACATCCCATATCACAGTATGTCTCATTACACATGCTGCAGTGCCCATTTCACAGTTTGTCTCTTTACACATGCCCGCGAGGGCAGATCACATGTTGCATGTGCAATACACATACACCGCGCGGTGTTGTGGAAATGCATGCGCTGTTACGCAACACATGAGCGCTGTAACATGCATACAGGTTATTAGAATTGCTAAATACCCTGATTAACAAGGATTATTATTTTTTTTACTAAAACTAATCAATTTAACATTTCTATACAATTTTTTTAGAGATTGTCTATTGATAACTTATATTTGTTAATTTGTCACATACTATTTAATCTCTACAATAAAAATTTATTGTTGTCAATATGGATATTTTTATCCACTTATTAACACATCTAACACAACCAACAATTTGAATGATTTCATAATAAACAACTTAACACACTATTTGTGTAGTGTACTCACCATGCATGCACGTTTACCATGAATGTTGATCATGCGGACGCAGAAAATATACAATCACGTATAGATAAATACATGCAATTACGCGTGTACACGCATTTCCACAACACCGCGCGCGTGTATGTGTATTGCACACGCAACATGTGATCTGCACTCGCAGGCATGTGTAAAGAGACAAACTGTGAAATGGGCACTGCGGCATGTGTAATGAGACATACTGTGATATGGGCTTGTATGTGTAATGCAGCACACTCGAAAAAGTCATATGTTTGGCAAACAATTTCTCAGTGTTCGTTTACTAATTGGCTTAGGTCCAAGTGACACTCGTACCTCCTTCCACAGAATGAGCGCATCACCAAAACACTCAGACCTAAGCCTAATTCTGAGCGGAGCCTAAAATATTGTGAAAATATTACAATTTTGTATGTAAACCAAATAAATGCGAAGTACAAACCGTATCCAAATCAATAATCCCAATAGAATTTTTGGCACATTATCAAAAAAGTCGCAAAAAGAATACCGATGAACTGAATCACCATATTGTGTTTATGATTACTTTTATTTTTAGAAAAGCACGTTTTTTATTGCAATATTTTATAGCACTACATTGGTAAAAAGAATAGTGGAATTTGGTTTGGTAAAGGATGTTAATAACTTTTTCGCGGATACAGACAACGGAAAATTAGGATTAGCTGTGAGAAAAACTGGGACCTAGAAAAATTTTCTACCCCATATAAAAGAACGAATCCCACCACATAAAAACAACTCAAAACAAATTAAAAACGCACCGGTGTGAAATTTTCCGGACATTTATTTTTATCCGCAACGATGATTATTGATGTGATCGGAGTGGCTGATTCGGACGGTTCTATTTCCATTATTACTGATGTATGATTTACTCGACTTTTTCTTTTTTCTGTTTTTTTTTTAGAGTAAAGTGACAGTCGTACTTAGAAGACCGGATATAGTGTCGGTGTTTCGGAAAAAAATTATAAAGTAGTGATCGAAATCCACGCTATACTAAGAATGTTACCGTATTTTGCTGAATAAAAAAGGTTTGATATTCTGATGTGAAATGGCAACAATATCATAGATATCTGTAAAGCGTACTGTTCAATCAGTGTAAATGCAGAAAACGGTTATATTTAAAAATAATGGATAAGATCTATGTATACACATATTGTTGTATTTTTGTGTTGTTTGAACACATCGACTCTTTGCTATGCATTTTTATTTATTATATTCTACTTTATGTATTATTTACAGTATATTACCAAAAATGCACAACATTTAGCAAAGCATTTGCATGGAGGTGTTTTAACACAATGGCACAACATTTTATCTAAATAAATACCCAAATGACACATTCAAGGCACAATTTTCAGGGTCACATTTGAAGTCAAAACAACATTCACTGCTCTAATGGTTGGGTGTAAATTAAATATTAACTTATCCAACTGTTTTTACACAACCAATAAATGGTGATGGCCAATTATTGGAAACTTCACAATTTGAAGCATACTCAAAGTACTTATACAAAAGCAGATTAAAATCTAATCATGAACCACACACACAAATAAAAAATCTCATTTTGGCAAGGTGCCAGGCACATAATCATACAATTCATTATTGTAGGCATTATCATGCAGCTGCCTTATATCTGTTACCCTGTCAAACCTATAATCAGTTGGGTTGACAATATCTCTGTGCTTGTTATATGGTCCCATGCCTGTTTGGGTCATCAGAGTTTGTCCACTGATAAATGGTGTCTGAAATGTTGTTTGATATTGGATCAATATTTTGTAATTGTGTAAATTAACCATAAAGGTAAATATAAAGAAAAAGAGCCGATTCCACAAGTGGGTGAGCTCATAAGTGGTAAGTATTATCATTTGTGGTAAGTAAACTCATAAGTGGTAAATAAACAAGTAAACTCATAAGTGGTAAATAAACAAGTAAACTTATAAATGACAAGTGAATTGCCACCTGAAAATATTTTCATTCAGCAATTTTTGTCACTTAAAATTTCACTTATCACTTACCACTTTTCTTACCACTCATCAATTTTGCAGCATTCACCACAAAAATGTCCCCAAAAATTAGAAAAACAAAAACCCAACCAACCGCCTCCATGCAAGCCTTCATTTCATCCCAAGTCTGGTAAAACACAGAGCTTCCCTCAGGCACTTGTACATCAGTGATTACTTGTCTTTGCAAATGTACAGTTTGGGATTTTGGGGTATGGGAAACATCCCACAAACGAGGCATAATTGACTCTGTGTCTTTGTGGTGGTGGGTCTGTGGGGGATTGTTTGAATAAAAGGGGGTGAAATACTAGCTAGAGTTTAGGATGCAGAATTCAGAATATATTCACTCAGCAACTTGACAAGAATACCATTAAACAATTTATGTTGAAATTTTGCAATATTAAAAAAATTTCCTGTCAGACAAGTGATAACAATAATCCAGGGGATCTATCAAGGTTCTCTCAACCACCAAAATACCCCCAGAAACACACCAAACCCCCAAACCAACCCCCTTCTTCTGCACAACATCCCCATGCACAACCCTCTGCATCATGTTGGCGGGCCTGCGCTGGTCCAACACCCCCGAGCCGGCCTTGCTGTTTGTGTTGGGCGTGAACATTCTGGACAGGAAGCACTCTGATTCGGGGGTGAAGGTGGGTGCCATGTCATCGCGGTACTTTATGCGGGGGGTCTGGGGGGGGGGGAAGTTTGTGGTGATGTGGGATGAGGGATGGGTAGGTCTATATTGTGAGTGGGCTAGTGACAATCTTGTTTGTGCCATTTACTGTTTTTTTTCTTTTATTTTGATGAGTGCATGTTATTTTATTGCAATGATATTGCATGCTAACTTCTTTTGTTTCATATCACCTGAATTACCACATACCAATTTTTGTCAGTTTTCTGCTAGTTGCAATGGGAAATCTGCAATGTGGCAGTGGAAATCCACATTGATTTAGTGCACACTGCATGTTTACCAATGTTCTGTGCACTTCTACATTTTTGCAAAAGCGGATCATATCATTTGTGTATACAGATGATGTCACATGCCATTCTAAGATTTTTACACTTTCCAGACAATTTATAACATTATGTGCATACACGGAACAAAGTGGACATTAACTGTCTCTAACAGTCCAAAGGCCTCAGTGTTCTGTTTGCAAACACCAATGTCATTTTTTGAAATTTTTGTGGTGATTATCAATTTTTAATCACCTCACCACAATGAGGCCTTACACAGCTAAGCAAGTATTTATTTGAAAATTGGAAGTATGCCAAAAAATTTAAATTTTACCTGTAGGCGATGATTACCCAAGTTCATTCCAGACTGCGTTTCGTATTTGTTGGTGCCCGACTGCATTGGTAGCACAGTATTTGTGTCCGAAAGCTGAGATGAAAAGTGGCATTTTTGAAACGTTCAAAGGGAAACAAAGTCAAATAGGTACCGTATTTCTTCTAATATAACGGCATACCTCCATTAGAACGGCACCTTCAATAGAGCGGCAGGTTTTGACACTTTTTTGCACTCACGATCACAACAGAATGGCAGCCTCCAATAGAACGGCACCTCCAATAGAACGGCAGGTAGAACTTAAGTTGGAGGAGTGCCAAAACGGAAAAATTGGTGGTGAGGTGAGTACATCCAAGGTGTTTAGAACCGTTATTCAAGGTTGTTTTTAACATTTGGTATTGTTTGAGTTGATGCTATGATATTAATATGTTGTTCAAGTTTCATAAAAACAGTATGTTCAAATGAAAAATGTGTGAAATAGATTGATGGTCAAAATTGAACGGCAGCCTCCAATAGAACGGCAGGTAAAAAGGTTGATGAAAAAATAGAACGGCGCTCTTGTATTAGAAGAAACACTGTACCCCAAAAACCGACCTTATCATGATCCATAGGTTTGCTATCAAAGGGCACAGTGAGATTTCCCCTTCTAGCCCCGAAACCCTTGCCGCCTTTCTGAGACGCGTATTGATGCTCGCTATTGAATCTGGGGGCACTCCCAGACACTGTAAAAAGCTATGTAAAATGTAAAATGTCACGCAAAGTGTCAAAAGTCATGTAAAATGTCCTGGAAAAAGTCACGTATAGCATCAAAAGTCTGGTAAAATACACTTAAAATGGAAAAGTAGGTTAAACATGGACTTTCACATGAGATTTGAGCCTCTGTATGATATTTGACATTTTCCAGGACATTTTACGCGACTTTACACACTTTGCATGACATTTTACATATTCCAGGGCATTTTACAGGGTCTGGGAGTGGCACCTGGTCAAAACTGTGTCCGTGTGTAGGGCGCCCTGTTTTAGGGGGTGACTTCCATCGTCTACTCTGGCCACGGCGTCCTTTATGCGCCCGAAAGGACCCATGCCTGGGGTTGGGGGGTGATTTTGGGGTTTTCTTGGGGGGGGGGGGGTGTTTGAGACACTTTTTATGTGGTCAATATTGATTGAACGATATAATGAGTTAATGATTGCAAGCAAGAGATTCCAAAACTTTTTCCAATTTCTCAAGTTTTTCTCTCAAAATTCTTCATTTCTGAATTCATTCTGGCGCTTTTGGTGTTAGCTTACTGTTAGTAAACTAATTTTTTGGTAAACTCACAGATCAACTTAGAATGGAATTTGAGTTTTCTGGAATTAGTGGTTTGTCAACTACAGTTGACGGAGAGAGAAAAAACTCATTCCAGTAAACTCAAATGTTTATTGATCATGGTTAATTTATGAGTTTACTAAATATTCAAGATCTCTACAAAATTATTTAGTGTGTGCAGCTACAATTTCCATTAAAGTTCCAACAAAAAATGAAATATTGCAGAACGTCAGAGTTGCGAAAGCGTATTTACGCTTACCCGAAATACCCGGGTAAATGGGTATTTATACTTACGATTACGCTTACGCTTTCGTAAAATACCTGTACGCTTTATTACGCTTTCCCGGCGGAAATACCCGGGTACTAAAAGCGTAATTTTTTTTCCTGCAACCCAGTTTTACGCTTTTGAAAAAGGAAGAAAGGAACAGAAAGTGATTGAGAAAGCGTACAAAAAAAACGTGTGTGCGCTAACGGAGTGAAAATAGCGGCACATGTGCAAATTGTGTTGTCTAGCAATATCGTGGCTTAGGATAAGGAATTTTGGGTCAGATAATGGATACCGTATTTCCTTGAAATACACCCAGGGTTTTTCTCAAAGTGCAAAATATAAGTGTCTAGGTATACACTTACATAAGGATGTACCTATTATACTCGGATGACATTACGCCTTACATTTTTCCGGAGGAAACACTCCATCATGACGTCATACCCGAAACAGTCAGCCTACATGCAAATCTTCTTTTTTGTGGGGAGTCGGTTCATAAGTTTTCTGTTGGCCGTCTGCCAGCCGAAGACATAAATCATATCTATTTGTAGAGTATCATGTCTACTGAGTATAACCTAGTTGATATAAGCCCTGTCCTAATATAACTCTGTATTCTTTTTAAACGTGTGTTTCGCATTGCACAGATACCAAACTGCAGTTTTTGGACATTATTAGACACATTTTGGGTAGGGGTATTTTGAGGGGGTATTTTGAGTAAATACGGTAATCCAATAACTTGATGCTCAACAGCAAGAGCACCTTGTAAAACTTTTTTTACGCTTACGCTTTATTTTACGCTTTCCTAGGTATTTAAAAATACCTTACGCTCTTAGTATCCATACCCATAATTTGGAAAGTGTATTTACGCTTACGCTTACGCTTTCCAAAAATACCGGTATTTTAACAACTCTGCAGAACGTACCTTTCTGCGTTTGCAGCGCCGGTCGATTTTCCCAGGGAGTGACATAAGGAATAATTATTCTCTTTGGTTTCGGGGCATATTTTTGCGTCGGTTTTTGAAAACCCTCTTCTTCTGGTTCAGAATCGATGTTTTCGTTCTCGATTTCTTCGCAGGGGAGTTCTTCCTGTCGAAAAATGGATTTTTTTATATTATTAAACGTGAACAAATTTGTTTGTAAATACCTACCGTATTTCCTCGAAATACACCCTTGAATTAACCCCCCCCCCTCCCCGTTCGAAATACCCCCAGGTTTTTTAAAGGTGAAAAAATACCCCCCCCACAAATACCCCCATCTGAAATGATGTACATCATGTATCCGATGTATTTACATGATGTATTTATTGCTGCAAATTTGCACCGCAGCTACAATGAATCGTTTTCAATCTATGTCAACTGCAGTTGACGAAATCCTCATTCCGGTGAACTCAAATGCGTCCAATGCTGATTTATCAGCTGTTATACTCCGCTTACTTTACACCTTGCACGCGTGGTTCCAGCTGGAAGTGTGCCAACGATGGTGAACGCGTGCGAGTTGCATAAAAAGATGCAAAATTGATTGTTGTTATAGTGTTATTCATTAACATATACACATCGATGATTTTTTTCTCACTTTTTTACGGAAATCGCATGATTAAATGATCATTGGCACGCTTCCAACACGAGACAAAAATCAGTGCGAGGGCAGAGTATCATGTACGCCGAGTATAACTATAATATAATGTGCTTTTGCGTGTTAAGGCTAAGAAAGAGTATTTATAGGTATATAAACAGTATTTACCTACCTATTAAAGTGTGAAAGTATGAAAATTAAAACACACCTCATCGGCCATTTTATCCAAAAAAAAATCTTTTTCAACTTCAAATTTCTTTAAAAATCTTTCCAAAAACTCTGAATCGATTTTCTCGCTCGAAACTCGAAAACCCGCGGCTGTTCACTTGAATTGAACCTGAAACTAATACCGGGCCAAATTTCTGAACCGCACGTTTCACAATAACATTCAATTCGATTCACATTGCTTTTACGCGTTTTGCATTGCACTGCGTCTTATTTACTGGCGATGGGAACGCGCCAGGGAAAATGGCGCTGGCGCCATTGTAAATTTTTTATATTTTATGTGATTTTTATGGATTTTAAAAATTGTGTTATGCAGAATTGGCGAAATGCCAAGCGCGAATAACTCCAGGGGCCAGTTCCGCAAATTGAGAAGTGAGAAGTAAAATGGCAAATGCGAAGTGAATTGAGCAGAATATTGGCAAAATAGAAGGGAATATACTTGTTTTTTGAAATGTTTTTTTTACTTTGTTTTTGCCAATTTACTTGCCATTTCACTTCTCTTGTGCCAATTGTCTTTCAATTCACATCGCATTTTCCATTTAAGTTCATACTTCTAAATTTGCGGAACTGGCACCAGGTTGTTACAAAAATGTAATCTTCAACGCGAATTATATTCTGAATTATCACATCGTTTTTCAAAACAACAGCGAATTATCACATCAAAGCGTTTTTAGCGTTTTAAGCGTTTTGGCGTCTCACTTTAAAAATTTACTGTTTTTAAAAATTTATTTTACTGTATTATTTTATTTTCCTATTATTTCACTTATTTAATGTATTTTACTTGCCACTTCACATTGCACTTATAAATCCACTTTTAGAATTGGCGCCAGGAGGACCAGTGCCAGTGAAGCATTGAATTTGGCGCCAGCGCCATGGCGCCATTCCAACGCCATGATGGCGCCCAGGCTCTGACGAACTTCACATTTTCACTCAAAAACATCGCAGTGCAGTAGTACATTTTAAGACAGCTGTGTAGAGTGGAAATAAAATGGAACCAAGTAAAATAAATACAAATGAAGCATTTCTGTTTGTGGGTCGGCTTCACAAAGTGTGAGGTAATTTTTCGAGGGACACTTTTTATGGATTGAACGAGACACAAATAATTTTGAGTGATAAATATTTTATTGATAGGCTTATTTTTTATTTTATTATGCTAGATTTTATTGTGAAATGTGCAAAGCGTTATTATGTAGACTTTTGCTTAAGTCTCAAAAGCGGGAATAATTCGAAGTATGACGGTGTAATTATGATGACTGTAAAGAAATGTTTGCTAAAATACACAGCGATTGCATATAAAAGTGTACGTCTAGGTATACTCTTTCTGTAAAAAAATTACCCTGCCCTTTGAAATATTTACGTTGTTACTTTGATGAAGGTATTTGTTTGTGTAAAAATATTAAAATAAACCTATATTTTTATATTCATATACCCAGCTAATTGTTTGAGCCCAACACGTTTCTCATTTGTACGTAAAAATATATTTTCAACTTCTGTACCTACACAAAGTAGGTAAACTTCCCAAAAACTTGTCAAACAAACAACAATTCATTTTGAAACCATAAAATTGGTGTGAACAACTATATAACCCAAACAAATTTATCGCGGCGTGAATATTTAGACTTTCGTGAAAATTGTAAATTGCAAAGCATGTCAAACATTTCAAATTATGGTATTGCTCTTGATTCGATATAACAAAAAATTCGAATAATAGCATCATCAATTGAAATCAAATTCAATGTAAATACCTATACATACTACTGAATTACCGTATTTCCTCGAAATTACCCCCCCCCCGCCTCGAGATACACCCCCTTCGTTAAACCCCCCTAAAAATTCTCATTCTGATAGAATCACTCCCCGGGATGTATTTCGAGGAAAGACGGTACCGTACTTCTTCTAATAGAACGGCATACCTACAATAGAACGGCACCTCCAATAGAACGGCAGGTAGAAATTGCGTTGGAAGAGTGCCAGAACACACAAATATTAGAAAAATGGGTGGTGAGAACATCCAAGGTGTTCATAACTATGATTTAAGGTTATTTTCACATTTGGTTTCGTATGAATTGATGCTCTGATAGTAAAATGTTGTTCATTTTTCATCAAAACACTATGTTTAAGTGAAAAATGTCTGAAAAATATTGGTGAAAAAATAGAACGGCAGCCTCCAATAGAACGGCACCTCTAATAGAACGGCAGGTAAAAATGTTAGAACGAAAAAATAGAACGGCGCTCTTGTATTAGAAGAAATACGGTATGTGCATTTTAACGTCCCATGTTCAAGCACATTCCATTTCGATCGAATAAAAACCTGATAAATTTTTCATAAAAATGAAAATCACTCCAAAAATGGAGAATTCCAGCGAAAATTCCGTCTCTATTCGTTCAAAAAATAGTGGCAGCGGCGTAGAATCGACATGTTCGAGTGTGAGAAAATTCGGAAAAATCAATGAAAATCCATTTACCTTGCCATTGAGGTTTTCAAAAGTGAAACCTATTTTATATCTCTACAGGGCCGTAGGTGTTTTGCGAAAAAAGTTAGTTCTGTCTGGTGGTTTTGAAAGAATTTTTTTCCCCGGCGCCAGTCACGCACAACGTAAAATGTCATGTCAAGTGTCAATGTCAGGTAAAATTATTAAACTGTTGCGTAAATTGTGAAATAGTCACTACAAGTCAAAATAAATTCTACTAAAGATTGTAAAAAAAATTCACATGACCTTTGCCAAACTCGTGTAACATTTTACAGTGTGCGGGACTGCCTCCAGTTAGCCCATATAGAATTTTAAACAGCAACAGATTAAATGTGATTCCGTTTGACACATTGGGAAGTAATTTGAGAAGTGTTCTTGAGTTAGCATTGGCATTTCGCCAACGTGAACAAAAAATACACAGTGTTAAGTCATCGTAGATTCGTATGCACTTTCCTCCCCTCTCAAATCGCACCAGGCCAAAAACTTTTTTCGCAACACACCACCAACAAAAAGGCTTTCTCTTTGTTAGCCGTCGACAAATGCGCGTCTATCCAGTTCGCAGTTGGATTCGATTGGCATCGTTGGCAATCGTCCAAGTTCTGCTGATGGTTGCTAGGGTTTGGTAAATATGACTTTTCGAAGTCGGTTTTGATATAAATACCTACCATGTTCACTTTGATATGTTGACTGTTTAATACTCGATACATCCAACTGGTGATGTATTGGCGGCTCACACGCTAGTTGACACACGTGTGTCAACTGGTCTGTGTCAACTCATATTTCGGCTTTACGTGTAGCAGAGCGAACTTCCAATGCACTTGGTGTAATATTCATTTCTCAACATTGTCGCATCTGCATTTGGAGATCCCTCTGCGACACGTGTTGCGGAAATCTGAGTTGACATAAACCAGTTGACACACTTGTGTCAACTAGTGTGTGGACCGCCAATAGTGCAAACGTTGGCACGAAGGACGGGAAACGCCATGGAATTTTTTAAATGGCTTAAAAGCATTGTGGTGCTGGCGACAATGCCACAGTAGTGATGGTAAGGCGCCATGGCGTCAGCGCCAACGCAAAAAGAGCTATGGCGCCACACACATGGCTTTTGGCGAAGATCAAAACGTCTGGTGCTGGTGCTTTGCACTGCGCCAAAGTAAAAAGTGCCATGGTGCTTCTGGCACCTGGCGCCATTTTGCACTGGTGCCATTGGCGCCCGGTGCCAAAATCCAGATGCTGTTTCCATCGCTAAGCCACAGTGAAATAGTGTTCAGCAATAACTACCGAATGCATCATGAGTCTTGAGTCATGACTAGTTATGGAAAAAGCTTTTGCCATGGCGCTTTTCCGAACAGCAGCACCTGACGCCAATGGCGCCAGAGCAAAATGGTGCCAAGCGCCAGAAGCACCATGACACTTTTCGCTTGGCGCTAGCGCCATACATTTTGTTCCTGGCGCCAGTCAAAAATAGCGCTAATCGCCAAAAGCGCCATGGCGGTTTTTATGGGTGTGGCGCCAAGTGCCAATGGCGCCACAGCAAAATAGCGCCAAAAGCGCCATGGCGGTTTTTATGGGTGTGGCGCCAAGTGCCAATGGCGCCACAGCAAAATAGCGCCAAAAGCGCCATGGCGGTTTTTATGGGTGTGGCGCCAAGTGCCAATGGCGCCACAGCAAAATAGCGCCAAAAGCGCCATGGCGGTTTTTATGGGTGTGGCGCCAAGTGCCAATGGCGCCACAGCAAAATAGCGCCAAAAGCGCCATGGCGGTTTTTATGGGTGTGGCGCCAAGTGCCAATGGCGCCACAGCAAAATAGCGCCAAAAGCGCCATGGCGGTTTTTATGGGTGTGGCGCCAAGTGCCAATGGCGCCACAGCAAAATAGCGCCAAAAGTACCATGGCGCTTTTTACTTATGCGCAATGGCGCTTTTCCATCACTAATCATGACATATTTTTGAACTTTGTACTGGCAGCACCTGGCACTTTCGTGCTGTGCTGATTGTGTGAAAATGGCGCCAAGAAGTGTCAAAAAGTGGTATACTCCAGTGACTTTACACCTTGCACGCGTGGTTCACGTTGGAACAGTGTCAAAGGTATTTAACTCGCGCAATATTCATAAGAAGTTTGGAAAATTCAAAGCAGTTATAATCGTATGGGTTTATCTATTCACAACAACGAATTTGTCATCATTTACAAAGATCGCATGCTTTCATTATCATTGGCACATTTCCAACGGAGACATAAATCAGTGCGAGTGTAGAGTATCAAGTCCGCCAAGTATACCGTATTTTTTATTTCCCACTTTGGTGCCAGTGCCATGGAGCGTTTACATCACCAGTCTGAAATGCCAACCCCGTCGGTTGCCTTTTACGTGCAATTACGTTTGTCAATCGTGTCCATTGGCATGTTGCCAGGGGGCGTGGCCTCCCCGCAGGGATCCGTTCAGGCCATCCTGAGTGCGTTTGAGGGTTATATTGAGTGCGTGTGCACTGTGAAGTGGCATTGGCAATGGCATGGCAGTAGTGGAGGAATGGCGCCATTGGCGCCAGGTGCTTCTTTTTCTGTGGCGCCCCTTGGCGCCACAATGGCACCAACACAGTGTCAGGTTGAGTTTTGCAACAAAAAAACAGTAAAATAAAAAAATGAGTGCATCAATCAGAAATTGTTTCTTTTAAACTGAAAATTGCTGAAGTAGACAAATTTTAGACATGTAAATACTTTACAGTTTCTGTAATCAGCGGTGAGTAAAAAAATAAATACTTATGTTTACTTTCAAAAAGTTCAATACTTTTAACAACTCTTTGTTAAGGTTCAAAGTTTTGAGATTTTTGACTGATTCATAACTCCACTGACTTGACTCACTGAATTGGGCAAAAATTTTTTTTGGAAGATGTGACTTGTACTCAAATCAAGTTGCAAGCCCTACAAGTGACATTTATCAATTAAAATATTGGCACTCAAAATACCCCTCCTGGTGTGATGTTTGCACAGGTCATTATGGGAATTCTGTTCATTGCATGGTGGCAGTGGAATGGTGAGTGTGTTTGGCACTATTGGTGCTCGGTTTATGTCATGAGCAATGTATAAATACAGTAAAACAGATGTGTGATGCATCGTGAAGTGTTGTGAAGTATATCAGGCAGACATGAATTATCAATGCTATGGCACTTCATATTTTTTTCTGGTGTTTCATAGCACATCAAAAACCATGCAAAGTTTGCTGTATGCCTCAATGAAGCATGCCTCAGAAATTTTTATTGTCCTGAAGTGTGTGGAAGTGTCTTCACAAAGGTTGCTTCATGCACATCCAGTCCACTTCCGAACTCTTCCCATTTATGTTCATGACTTATTTACCCCCTTCAAACAGACAGAATGCATGGAATATTGGCATTGATCCAAAAAGTGACAAATTTTGAAGGGTGCATTAAATGGAGAAAATGGATATATGTCTCCCTTGGACTACACCTTATTACCTTTCTTCTAAGCCTAGGATCAATCGTTCTGGAATATGTGCACATTTTGCAAAGTGGCAGGGATTTGACCATACAAATACAGATTGTACAAGAAGGTTCCGGAGGGATTAAAATAAAAATGAATATCATTGATGATACATATTCGTATGTTGGCTTGTACGTTTCTTACTGTTAGTTTTGCTTGTCTTTTAATTTTGTGCTACAAAGATATGTAAGAAGAAAGTGCAAAAATTGCACTGTTATCGATGGGAACTGAACCCGCATTTCTTAGTTTAAGCATTGTGAGTGTGTGATGTGTGGTGAAGCATTGTGAGTGTGCGATGTGTGGTGAAGCATTGTGAATGTGTGATGTGTGGTGAAGCATTGTGAGTGTGCAATGTGTGGTGAAGCATTGTGAATGTGTGATGTGTGGTGAATCATTGTGAATGTGTGATGTGTGGTGAAGCATTGTGAGTGTGTGATGTGTGGTGAAGCATTGTGAGTGTGTGATGTGTGGTGAAGCATTGTGAGTGTGGGATGTGTGGTGAAGTATTGTGAGTGTGTGATGTGTGGAGAAGCATTGTGAGTGTTTGATGTGTGGTGAAGCATTGTGAGTGTGTGATGTGTGGTGAAGCATTGTGAGTGTGTGATGTGTGGTGAAGCATTGTGAGTGTGTGATGTGTGGTGAAGCATTGTGAATGTGTGATGTGTGGTGAAGCATTGTGAGTGTGTGATGTGTGGTGAAGCATTGTGAATGTGTGATGTGTGGTGAAGCATTGTGAATGTGTGATGTGTGGTGAAGCATTGTGAGTGTGTGATGTGTGGTACAGCATTGTGAGTGTGTGATGTGTGGTGAAGCATTGTGAGTGTGTGATGTGTGGTGAAGCATTGTGAGTGTGCGATGTGTGGTGAAGCATTGTGAATGTGCAATGTGTGGTGAAGCATTGTGAATGTGTGATGTGTGGTGAAGCATTGTGAATGTGTGATGTGTGGTGAAGCATTGTGAGTGTGTGATGTGTGGTGAAGCATTGTGAGTGTGTGATGTGTGGTGAAGAATTGTGAGTGTGTGATGTGTGGTGAAGCATTGTGAGTGTGTGATGTGTGGTGACGCATTGTGAATGTGTGTTGTGTAGTGAAGCATTGTGGGTGTGTGATGTGTGTTGATTTTTTTCATTGTGGGGAGATTATTTGAGGGCAGGACAGTAAACAGAGAACATCAGACAAATGCATAACACAAGCTCCAAAATTTTAAATAAGAAAATAAAATTAACACTGTCTATCCTCCCTTGCATCCAATCTCGCAGCACTGATCATGTTAATATTGTGTCTGTGCAATTTCACATACTGTCTTTTGTGCTGTTCAGTGTATTTTGAGCTGCATGCAGCAAATGATCATTGGAGGGAAAATGAGTCACATTTTAGGCACAAATGTTGGCTGGAAAGGGCAATTGAGAAACATACCAAGTGAGTGTTTGTCATGTCTTTATGTCTGTTTGAATTATGAAAATAAATTGTTGATCATCCCAATTATTGGAAGTAATGTTATTTAGGTGCCAACCCAAAAAGTGGACAAGTGGCAAGAAGAGTGGTAAGTGAGAAGAACCAATTAATGTGCAAAGTTGAGTGACACGTAAACTTATAAGTGACATATAATGTGGAATAAACCATGTGTCACTTGTAAGTTTCTTTCTCATTTGACTGAACAATTTTCTTGCCACTTGTATGTTTGCTTTTTTCAAATACATTCTGATTGATTTCATACTCATATCGTCATCTTATGGTACTTATCATTCTCTTGAAAATTGGTGCAAGTGCTTACAATTCCATAGGTTATAGTTATAAAATATGTTCTATGGATGACATCATTCTGAAAATGCTGTGGGTACCTACACTCTCTAAGTATCACTTTTTAAATAAATGCACTTTGGCATACTGCCAAAAATCCTCTCACAGACTCTGTGGCTTAGTGCAGCAACTAGACAACACGATCAGCTGGTTTATGGCACTCATGTTGTTGGCAGTTATTCCAACAGCTATTGGAACACTTTTCGTTTGTGTATCATTGAAACATGAGCATGACTCGTTCACAGGTGCCAGTTTTGATGGTTTTCTGATCAAGTTATGGAAAAGTGATAAGTGACAGAAAAGTTGCACTTATTTCCCATTCCCAGGCAATATGGATGTGACAGTAGCTAGAATCACTTGTGCGGTTTTCATGGAATTCCATTGTTTCTCAATTATTTGTCTCACTTTGTATCCAGCCAAAATAAATGAGCAGGTATGTGAGATTTCATAGATTTTTCATGATATGAAAATGTAAAATGAACAGATACACAACATTTTACACAATTGCCTGAGGTTGGTCCTATGTATTGTCTTGTAGCAAAAGTTTCTGCTGTTTCAGGATTTCTAGGCACCTTACATTTGAAATACATGACAAATTTGTCTAAAATTTGACAAATTTTTAAGACAGAGCACTCACTAATGAGCATTACCTAAGTATAACAATACATTTTTCGCCATTTTTCAGGTGCCAGTTCAGCAAGTGGAGAAGCGAAAGCGCAAACGGCAAAAGCCAAGTGAAATGGCTGGCAAAAGCGAAGTAAAATGTGAAGTAAGAAATGAAATGGCACATTTGTTTTTTAACTTGACTTGCCATTTTAGTTCGCTTTTGCCAATTTACTTGCCATTTCCGTTCGCTTTTGCCATTTTCGTATTCACTTCTCCATTTGCGGCATTGGCCCAAGGTCCCTGTAATCAGAGACCTGATAAATGGGGCCGAAACACTTTGGCAGTCAACCGATTCAGACGTTAATTTACACTTTTTATTGTCAGATTTTCAAAAATGGTAAATTTCTACACACCTTTAAAAATATCCCGTTCAATTTTCAGATAAAAATAAAGGCGAGTCTTTTCTGCACCAGAATCACTCAATCTGCACCGGTCCTTATGCCAGCGGGCTGCGTAAATGTTTCCCGCTCTTTTATTATTACGGTAAGGGTTCGAACGGCACCACGTTCCTAGTAGATGGTTCGGAAAAATTCTGGGACTGAGGCGGTAGGTACAGGTCCCGGTACCGTTACCTCAGTCCCGGTTTCGGTAGATGGTTCAGCAAAGTTCCGGGACTGAGGCAGTGACGGTCCCTGTCCCGGTTCCGACACCCCCAGAACCGGTCCCCCGATCCCTATAAAAAATGCCGGTCCCGGTACGATGCCCCAGTCCCGGTTCATGTCCCAATAAGAAAAAATTCTGGTCCCGGTCCCGGTCCCGGTCCCGACCCGATTAACTGGTCCCGTTTGATGAACCCTAGTTAAAATAGGGGTAGTTGATTATTCTTTTTCATTGACAAACAAGATTTTTTGACTGCGGATACTTATTAATCATAGTGGCAATGATGGCAACTAAAAATTCCAAAAAGTTTTCGAATTTTTATTAAACCATGGAAAACACTTAAATAAATTTAGTTTACAGATTTTAAAAGTAATGCCGATTTTTTTGTAGTTTTATTGAAAATTCATGTAACATCAAATGCAAAATAAGTAGGTATCGGGTGGGCGCGCCAGCTTGATCCCTCGCTGCCGAGGGAGGGCGCAAGCGACCCACCCATAATATGGTCGGACACACCAAAATGCGGAAATCGCAAATTTAAAATCGCAATAACTTCGGAACGCAATGCGCTAGTGCAGAACCGACTGCACCATTAAAAAGCCCGTGTCGAGAAGTACCACCATGCAAATTTTCAGATCCAACGGTTGAGTTCGAGAGAAGTTATTACGGATTTTCTTTTTCAAGTAGTGTTGTTGTCGTTGTTCTTGTTCTTGTTCTTGTTGTTCTTCTTGTTCTCCCGACAATCTTCAAACTGCAATAACTTCTTTGAAACACGACCGATTTTCATGGTTGATGGCTCATATGAAAGAGCATATGATGCCATTTCTTATTTTCGGGAATTTTTTTCACAGGCTCCGCCCACTTTGGGACGGTATCTGTTTGAAATTTTCAAACCTCAATAAATTTAAAATTTGAATACAAATGCAGCAATAAAAAAAATTTGTTGATGTGCGCCATGACTAGAGCTTTCAAATGAGCCAATTTTTGGCGATTTTGGTTGAGATTTACAAAAGTTATTCAAGTTTGCTTGTTTTGTGTAAAATGCGCAAACATGCCTGAACTACTGCTTGATGTGATACTGAGCATGTGACCTTGCATGGTGATTACTATCAGGTCATAAATGTCTAGCGGTTAATGTCAAGTCAAATGTCAAGTTATAAATGTCAAGTCAAATGTCAAGTGATAATGTCAAGCAATAAATGTCAGGCCAAATGTCAAGTGATAAATGTCAAGTGATAGATGTCAAGTGATAAAATATTAAGTGATAAAATATCAAGTCAAATATCAAGTGATAAATGTCAAGTGGTAGATTTCAAGTGAAATTTCAAGTGAAATATGTCAAGTGATAAATTTCAAGTTAAATGTCAAGTGATGAATGTCAAGACAAATATCAATTGATAAATGTCAATTGATAAATGTCAAGTGATAAATATCAAATGATAAATGTCAAGTTATAGATGTCAAGTAATAAATGTCAAGTGATAAATTTCAAGTTAAATGTCAAGTGATGAATGTCAAGTGATAAATGTCAAGTGATAAATATCGAGTGATAAATGTCAAGTGATGGATGTCAAGTTATAAAAAATCAAGTGATAAAATATCAAGTCAAATATCAAGTGATTTCTTTCAAGTCAAATGTCAACTGATAAATTTCAACTGAAATGTCAAGTTTGATGCCAAGTGATAAATGTCATGTCAAATGTCAAGTCAAATGTCAAGTGATAAATTTCAAGTGAAATGTCAAGTTTAATGTCAAGTGATAAATGTCATGTCAAATGTCAAGTCAAATGTCAATTTAAATGTCAACTGATAAATGTCATGTCAAGTGTCAAGTGACAAATTTCAAGTCAAGTCAAATAACAAGTCATATGTCAAGTCAAATTTCAAGTGGTAAATGTCAAGTCAAATTTCAAGTGGTAAATGTCAGGTCAAATGTCAAGTTAAATGTCAAGTGATCAAATATCAAGTCAAATGTCAAGTTATAAATGTCAAGTCAAATGTCAAGTTGTAAATGTCAAGTCTAAAGTCAAGTCAAGTCAAATGTCAAGTGATAAATTCAAGGTGAATACAAAGTGATAACTTTCAATTGAAATGTCAAGTCAAATGCCAAATGATAAATTTCAAGTGAAATGTCAAGTAATAAATTTCAAGTCAAATGTCAAGTCAAATGTCAAGTTAAATGTCAAGCTTAATGTCAAGTGATAAATGTCATGTTAAATGTCAAGTTTTACATCAAGTGATAAATTTCAAGTGAAATGTCAAGTTTAATGTCAAGTGATAAATGTCATGTCAAATGCCAAGTCAAATGTCAATTTAAATGTCAACTGATCAATGTCATGTCAAATGTCAAGTGAAATGGCAAGTAAAAAATTAAATTGAAAAACTTTGATAAATGGATACTGAACTGTGATCCATATTTCTAGTTAATTTTTTTGTGAACAATCACATAATGCTATTGTCACAAATATAGTTGTACATAGAATTATGATACACTCCTTAACTCTTAATGGCGGACCATATTGGTTTAAGAGACATTTCTCAATGAGTTTTGGATATGTCATTTAACACAACGCATATGCAAGTATCATTGGCACGCGCTGGCACCATGCCAGCCAATATTTGTAGGATGAAATTCACCCGGTCACATATAAACTTGGCCCTCATCCAAGTTATGGGTTGCATATTTTTGATCAAAATATAGTGCTGTTTGATGTGATACTGCCACTATATGGGTCTTCAAGGGTTATGATTTCAAATTGTGCAATTTTATGGAGTGGTGCCATCTACTCCAAAATGGTGCCATTTTCATGAAGTGGCGCCAACTACTCCAAAACGGCATCATTTTCATGGAGTGGCGCCATCTACTCCAAAACGGCAGTGCCATCTACTCCAAAATGGCACCATTTTTGTGGAGTGGCACCATCTACTCGCCAGCATATATATATATTGTTCAGCAAGACACCTACTGGGTGTCATTCAGGGAAGCCTGGGCCACTGGCCACACAAAAGAAGTATATCAGTAAAAAAATGGCTAAAGCCAAACAAAAAGTGGACGCTGCCTCCACAGCAAATAGACATGAAGTGTGTCTCTCAAATGGACATGAAGTGCATCCCTCAAATGGACATTAATATATATTGGATGCACAAAAGAAATGTATCATTGCTTAGAAAATGGCATACACTTCACTGATAACACACTTTACTGTGGTTACATATCCCACCTGAATAAAGAAACTATTTGTATTACATCACAAGAGTTACATGTATTGACTGTTAAATGCACAAAAGCAATATATGATTACATCTGCATTGTGAGAAATGTGTCACATGGAACCCAGACTTTTATTTATTCAATAGTTTTCAAGGCAGATTACACTGTTAGACATACACATCCATGTAAAAAAAGTTTCACACCCTTCAACTATCTGAGACAAAAAGGAAAAAAATTCACTCAAGTTTATCATAGCAGCGTGAGCTTTTTTGTTTTAAACACACACATAGCACAGCTCACGCTGCTATGATAAACTTGAGTGAATTTTTTTCCTTTTTGTCTCAGATAGTTGAAGGGTGTGAAACTTTTTTTACATGGATGTGTATGTCTAACAGTGTAATCTGCCTTGAAAACTATTGAATAAATAAAAGTCTGG
>OZ038453.1:2553557-2600083 GCA_964036195.1 Sphaerolaimus hirsutus | reverse complement strand
TTGTCGAATTTCGATTAAACCATGAAAAACACTTAGGTAAATAAATTTATTTTACAGATTTTAAAAGTAATGTCGATTATTTTGTAGTTTTGCTGAAAATGCATGTGAAATCAAATGCAAAATAACTAGGTATAAACAAAACTTCAATCTCACATGTTATTTGTGAGAAATTGTTAAAGAGATGTTCAAATGTTTGTGACAAGAGCTTGGAAGCCTGCTAAACATATTTTCAAAGTTGTGTTCAAAATTCACTAGAAATTTCGAAGATTCAACGATCTTATGTAACAAATGAAAAACAGTATACCAAAAAAATTCGATAACTATTTTTGGAAAAAATCGATACTAGAAAACTATTTATGGAACTTTTTTGTATTTTTTCAATTTGAAACTATCTGGTTCGTGCCTGGGACCGGATGGGACTTTACTTAGCACTTTTCACTTTCTTTGTCACTTTGACACTTGCAGAATTGACTACAGAATATCTCTCACGCAGATAATATCGGTAATCCTAACATACACGATCATTTTGTTGGAATTCAAACCGGACGCACAAGATTTCGAATGTAATAAACCAATCATTAAAGTGATGGCTGGAAAAAACGTCACTGAAAATGTCACTTTATTCTAATGTGTTGATTTTATGGCTTTTTTTATATACCGTATTTCCTCGAAATACCCCCAGGGGGTTTATTTTTTCAGAGTGAGAATTTTTAGAGAAAAACGTGAAAAATGCAACAATAACCACCATTTATAAGTTTTTACAGCCTTATTTAAGGATGTAGATGGTTTAAACGATGTTCTAACGTAACACAGTAAGTGTTTTGAACGGCTGTTATGCGTTTCCCCGACTACAAATTCGTAGTGCCCATTTTGAGGGGGGTATTTCGAGGTAATACGGTAGGTATTTGTATTTGCGTTCATGTTTTCCTACTGTGGGTATTGTAGCAGTGAAACTTAAGTCCTAAATACCGTATTTCTTCTAATAGAAGGGCGGGTCTCAATAGAAGGGCGTCTCCAATACAAGGTACACTTTTTCAACTAAATTTTGGGCCACGAAAAAAATTGAAGGGCGGTTCCCGATAGAAGGGAAAGTAAGAAAATTGTCGAAAAAATAGAAGGGCGTCCTTCTATTAGAAGAAATACGGCACTGTCGATTTCTGTTCTTTAATGTCACAGTGTGACATCCAAATTTCTGCTTGTGACGTAAATACGCCTATGGGGTAAACTTTACGACTTTATTTTAAACACTGATTGTATTTTGATCAATAAAGTCACACAAACTATAATGCACTAAGTTCGTAAAATGTGACAGTAGGATAATATCAGATTTCTATTAAGATGATTACAAAAACACGGCAGCATTTTCCAGGCAGTGGAGTATATTCGTAATCAACAATTTTTTTGAAAGTCGAAAAATATCCACTATGTGTAAAAAAAAGAAAAAAGTCCAAAATGAATTTGAAATCTATTTTGTTCATCTTTGAAATCGATCTACTCAAACTTTCTGCGCGCCGCAAACCAAACATTCGAATGTGTGCAATTCCCAGGTCGCTTTTTTATTTCCCTGTTTTTTCGTTTTGGTGCACAACAAGTCGAATTGCGTACCAATTGGAACCATTTCGCCTGTGGTAGAGAAATTGTCACAGGGAAAAGTACCTTGCTGACAACTCGCTGTCAGCTCGCTTGCCAAACAGCAAAAATCAGGCCTAGCTCGCTGACAACTTTGTTGCACCTCACTGCCAGCTCGCTGACATGTTTTTTGATGCTGTAATGTGTTTATAAAGTACATGCTTTCAGCAAGCTGACAGCTCGCTGCCAACCACACTGCAGCTTTTCCCAACTCGCTGCCACTCGCTGACAACTCGCTGCCAAGTGTAAACAACTGCATGTCAGCTCGTTGTCTTTGAGCTGGCAGCCAGTTGTCAGTAAGGTACTTTTCCCTGTGTGTATTTTGAAAAATGCCTCAGTAAAGCCGGAATTAGAGCTCAGCGTCGATTCGACGTGAAAAGACGACGTAAAATTAATTACACGAGTGTGGATCATGCTACGGGTCTACAATTTTTTAAGGATAATATATGAATCAATACCTTAATCGTGTCCAATACTGAGTGTTATCAGCCACAACTAGAGCGAATTGAAAAATTCAATTTTTATCATTTCACGTCATCTTTTTACGTCAGGGAACAAATTTGACATTTCACGTCAATGATTGCAAGCAGCAGTCTGACGTGAAATGTCAAGTTGTTCCCTGACACTGTGACGTGAAATGATGATGACGTGAAATGATAAAAATTGAATTTTTCAATTCGCTCTAGTTGTGGCTGATAACACTCAGTATTGGACACGATAAAGGTATTGATTCATATATTATCCTTAGAAAATTGTAGACGCGTAGCATGATCCACACTCGTGTAATTAATTTCACGACGTCATTTTACGTTGTCATTTCACGTCGAATCGACGCTGAGCTCTAATTCCGGCTTCACAATTACCGTATTTCCTCGAAATACCCCCCCCCCCTCGAAATACCCCCCCCCCCCTCGTTTGACCCCCCCCCTCTCGAGACCACTATGAAACAATCACCCCCCCCCCCTCGAAATACCCCCCCCCAAATTGAGTGTAAAGAGAACGTACATCACAAATATGGCAGTTTGTGTTCTGCGTAGTGCAGAACACACGTTAAAACAGTGTCGGAATCACGTTAGAACAGTGTACATACCATCTACATACTAATATTAGTCTACAGAACCTTATAAATGGCGGTTTTTGTTGCATTTTTCGACGTCTGCGTACGTTTCAGACGACAATTTCGTACTTGGTTTTCAAAAATTTTCTTGTGAAATAATGACCCCCCCCCTCGAAATACCCCCCCCTCGTTTGACCCCCCCCCCCTCTCGGGACCACTATGAAACAATCACCCCCCGGGGGGTATTTCGAGGAAATTCAGCATATTTTGGGGCGGGTGTGTAAAATTATTCTGATTCATCTCAAATTTGGCATGCGTGTATTCCTTCGTTTAGTGAGTACGCATGCCAAATTTCAGCTCTGGGCAGTGACCGGTTTTTATTTTATTTACACTTTAATTTTTTTCGATCACTGTATTTTTGTATAGTGATTGAAATCCTGCCGGGGCCCAGTCCCCGGCAATGTTGAAATGGCCCCGACCGGGGTCAAACGTCCCCGGTGAGAAAAATTTTTTTTCAGTAAACAAAGAATTTTTGTCCCTGACCGGGGACGTTCGACCCCGGCAGGGGACTAAAAATTTGTCCCCTGCCGGGGACAAACGTCCCCAGTCGGGGACCAAAATTCTTCATTTACTGTAAAAAATTTTTCTCACTGGGGACGTTTGACCCCAGTCGGGGCCATTTCGACATTGCCGGGGACCGGGCCCCGGCAGGATTTCGATCACTATACAAAAATACAGTGAAAAAAATTGAAGTATAGATAAAATAACAACCAGTAACGGCGCTGAGCTGAAATTTAGCATGCGTACTCACCGAAGGAGTACACACATGCCAAAATTCAGACAAATCTAAAAAATTTATACACTTGTTTTCAAAATTAATGCTCAATACTCAATTTTTTGTAAAAATTTATTATGTGTGAGATGTTAAATTTGAATTCCATGAAAAACGTTGGATGAAAAATGGTCCGCGACAAATCAATTTCACGGTAAGGCCCTAAAATAAATTTGTCTACAACCATGGCATGCATGACATTGCTAGTGATGGAAAGGCACCGGGGCACCGGAGCTGGGCACCGAAAGACATAATAGTGACTACCGGTACGTTTATTGGGGCAGATAAAATATTTTTAGCTATCATTTGTAATTATTCTGATTGCTTTGTAAAGTGATCGCCACATCATTCCAATCATTTTGAATGCTCAAACCTCAAAATCGATAGAGAATTAATGGAAAAATGCACTTCTGGAAGGTGCGGCCTCTAAGAAAATACCCGATAAATCCTTCGGAACTTTCAGCCCGGTGTGGTGCTTTTTGGTGCAAGCATTGGCAGGGTGCCGGTGCTATTTTTTTCAGAATGGCACCTGTGCCGGTGCGGTGCGGTGCGGTGCAATTTTTTGCCAGTGCCCATGGTGCCAGGTGCCATTTCTGAGGAATGGAACCGGTGCCGGTGCGGTGCTGTGCCATTTTTCCCGGTGCCTTTTCCATCATTAGTCATTGTATGCAACGATCGTTGACAAATAGTTTTTAGGGCCTCACCGTGAAATTGATTTGTCGCCGGACCGTTTGTCATCAGACGTTTATATTTCAAATTCGAATTTAATATCTCGCACATCATAAATTTGTGTAAAAAAATTGAGTATTGAACGTGAATTTTGAAAAAACCCACTTGAAAACACGAAAATAATGGATTTATCGGTGACCTTTTTTTTCTCGTATCACTGTTTTTTTCTCGTTGTGCTGTAAATCCGGGTTTATCAACCCTACCTTTATTTGTCGTTGGCCTGCACTTGACTTTGTCCGTTGCGGTCGATGTTCGCGAGCTTGTCTCTTTAGCCGTTAAATCGACATCGCACATGCGAGTTTCCGGGACTGATTGATTAAACGTGTTTATTATTTTTGAGAATTTTTTTAGATTGCATGTGGGTATTTACCGTATTTCCTCGAAATACCCCCCTCGAAAAAAACCCTCAAAATGCCCACTATGAATTATTAACCCCCCTCGGAATACCCCCCAAAGTCTGGGCAATGCAGAACACACGTTAAGAACAATGACTGTTACGTTAGAACAGGGTTTTTATCATTTAGGCACATATTTACTTACTTACCATATTTCGTCTAATAGAACGGCATACCTCCAATAGAACGGCACCTCCAATAGAACGGCGGGTTTTGGCCCCTTTTTGCACTCACGAAAACTATAGAACGGCAGGTTGATATTAAGTTGGAAGGGTGCCAGAACACATACAAACAGAAATCGATGGCTAGAACGCTCAAGGCATTAAAATAGTGATATTAAGTTACGACTTGATGCTCATATATTAAAATGTTGCTCAAGATAAAGCTCTAAAATCAGATCTAAAAAAAAGCAGTCTTCAAATGGAAAATGTGTAAAAAAATTGGTGAAACAATAGAATGGCAGCCTCCAATAGAACGGCACCTCCAATAGAACGGCAGGTAAAAAAGTTGATGAAAAAAATAGAACGGCGCTCTTCTATTAGAAGAAATAGGGTATATCAGCTTATAGACTCTTATAAATGGCGGTTATTCTTGGATTTTTCTACGCCTGCATACGTTACAAACCACAAATGAGTACTAGTAGTTCAAGACGTAAATAATAAACTCCCCCTCGAAATACCTCCCTCAAAATTGTAACTATAAAAAATAACCCCCTGGGGGTATTTCAATGAAATACGGTACTTAAGTGATATTTGAGTATATAAATGAAAATCAAACAAATGCATATGTATCATGCTGGTTTATGTAAATACATGTGTAGAATTACTTTTCAAGCAAACAATGGGAAATTTTCCAAGAAAATACTACCAACCTGCGTGTTGAAATTTGTTTCCATCTTTCAGCAGTAGAATTTTAAAATACCTAGTCAAAAGCAGAAAATTTCACAAACCATAATTCCTAAGCATCCTTTGACAATTTGTCGAGTCCTTGTCACTTTGCGATTTTGACAAGCGAGGTTTGGCATATCCTGGGGGCACTACCAGACTCTGTAAAAGACTCCTAAAGTGTAAAAGACCCTGTAAAATGTCATGTAAAATACCCTGTAAAATGTCATGTGTCATGTAAACAACCCTATAACATGTCAAATGTCATGTAACAGACCGTGTAAAGAGTCATGTATTGCAAAATCTTATTTCAAAGTATCCAAATCTTATGTTTTTGTATCTAAATATGTATCCAAATATTATGTCAAAAAAAGAGATTTGGATACAAAAACCTAAGATTGGGATACGATAACATACAAAAACCTAAGATTTGGATACACATGACACATTACAGGGTATTTTAAATGACATTCGACACTTTACAGGGTCTTTTACATGACACATGCCATGTTACAGGGTCTTTTACTTGACACATGACATTTTACAGAGTCTTTTACACTTTACAGGGTCTTCTACAGGGTCTGGGAGCGGCACCTGTGCTGAGAAGTGTTGCAAATATTGTCAGCACTATCAAACACGTGGGCAGGATAAATGTTGCCATTTTGCAGGGATTTGAAGAGATGCTTAAACTGATTGAGTTTGATATTTATTTTTCAGATTTCGATGGCTTATATGTGACGAAAATGCCATCTATTTTTGTTAACTCATCATTATACAAGACACTGGTAATTTGAATCTTATTCCAAAATTGTCCATTTCCGTGAAAATCTGCTTGAATAACGATGGAAAACAGAAATAATTATATTTTTATCAGTTAAAAATATTTTAAGTAATAGATGTGGGTTTCCGAAATACCCCAAAAATACCAATATTTTTCGAGGTTTTGTATGTATTTTGGTCACAAAATGTAAGTGTTTCGTCACACAGACAAATGAAATACATCCCATTGGATTCATTTTTGGAAAATACACATAAACAGCTTACCGGTCAGGTTCGGCACCCTGTTTTTAGTTTCACTACGGATCTCCCACTGCGGTGGGAGCAGAAAGATCGGGGAATCTGGGAATATATAGTTGTAACCCCCTCTACGCCCCATAATTGGCGGGGGCTACAGCGACTCACTACAGGGTGGGTCACTGTATATGAAACATTTTTTTGGCTTTTTCAGTGTCCCACACAGGTCCGGCACCCACTTGATGTCTTACACTGTGGGTGCTGTATAGCCAGCTGTGGGTGGGTTAGATAGCTTAAATTTGGGGCGAGTGTAAACAAAACCCACCCCTACTATACACCGATGGGGTGGCCATCAGCGACTCACTATAACGCCAGTCACCGTGTTTCAATTTCGTTTTTTTTTGAAGTGTCCCATTAATTTCCGGTATCCACTTAAAAATCCGGCCTGTTTAAAAAATGTAAAAAACAACAATAAACAATCCCAACAATATGGTCTGAATCCTGATCCTGATCATGACCACTCAAAAAACCAGTGCCAAACATATCCTGAAAAGTTGACCCCATTTGAACAACATTTGAACCCCCCCCCCCCCCACCCCCTAAGTGTGAGACAAAAAATTCACTTCGAGCAACTTTGGTGTTAGACACTTGAAATGTTGATTTATGGTTATTTACAAGGAGGAAATATGGTATAGATATATGAAAATTTGTTCATGGAGTTATATTAGAATTCAAAAAAATTTCAAGAAATGAAATTCAATAAAATTTGAAAATGATTTTGGAGAAAAGAATAATGGATATAAAAATATTTGCCCATTATGAATAAACTTAATTGTACTTAGATTATGCTCAGTAGGCGTGCGCTTTTGAAGAAGCTGATTGTAAAAAATGATATCTGAAAGTCGTATTTTACTGTTATTTGAAATTATTCATTTCAATGCAAATCAGTTCTGGTGTTCACGGTGAACCAACATTCTGTATTTGAAAATGAATAAAGAATGCGAAATATAAATCCATTGCGAATACCGTATTTCCTCGAAATACCCCCCCCCCTTGAATAAGCCCCTGAAAAATGGCCACTATGGATTTTTAACACCAGCGATTTCAGTGTAAATAGAATGTGCCGTAAATCCTCGAATAAGTCCTCCCCCTCGAATAACTCCCCCCTCGAATAACTCCCCCCTCGAATAACTCCCCCCTGTTGTGAGCGTGAGGAAAAAATTACTCCCCCCCCCCTCGAATAACTCCCCCTTCTGATCGATGCCGCAAATGCATTGCGTCATTCACCGAATGCAAATGCAGTGCAGCGTGCAACGATAAACTATTTTGAATGTTTTACCTGCTACGGCGACGTAAATTATGCTCTTATATATGCAGTATTATCCTTATTTCCTGCTTATTTTATACTTACTTTTATACTTATTTTCCTGAATATTTTGACGAAAAAATAACTCCTCCCCTCGAATAAGTCCCCCTCAAAAAATTCTGACGAAAAAATTACTCCCCCGGGGACTTATTCGAGGATTTACGGTAAGTGCCAAAAAGGTGCAGTTGTGATCTACGTAATGTAGAACACACGTTGAAAACAATGCCTAACTCCCAGTGCTAATTTTTTGTTTGTAACGTACGCAGACGTAGAAAAATGCAACAAAAATCACATGTAAAGAGTCTATAGACGTAGCACGTTTTTCTGACAAAGACAGCAGGTAGACAAATCCAAAGTGACAAAATCTACACGCTGGGTGGCCGAGCTAAAGCGCGCAATGAACAGTTGTCTTCTTTTTGTGCTCATTTTTCCAATTAATATCTCGATTCTAGGTTTGGAGGGCGGGGTTTTTCCAAATTGGCGAAATTTTGAACGTTTTTTGGGGGTAAAATTAAATATACCTACCGTATTTCCTCGAAATACGCCCCTTGAATTAACCCCCCTCGAAATGCCCCCAGGTGGTTTCGAGCTGGGGCAAAAATAACCCCCCTCGAAATACCCCCGTCTGGAATGAAGTACATCATGTAAGCAACGTACATTTATTGCTGCCAGTTTGCATCGTAGATACACACATACCGTATTTCCTCGAAATACCCCCCTCGTTTGACCCCCCCCCCCTCTCGAGACCACTATGAAACAATCACCCCCCCCCCTCGAAATACCCCCCCCCAGATTGGGTGTAAAGAGAACGTACATGACAAATACTGCAGTTTGTGTTCTGCGTAGTGCAAATACCATTATCTTAGTTTGTGTTCTGCGTTGTTGTATCTTATCAATACGGTATGCTAATTTGTGTACAGATGTACATTTATCTCCTGATATATCCTATTCAATCACGTTTATTACTGGTTTTTGGTATGTAAAAGCACATTCTTTACTATGAATTTACTGAAAATTTCTGACGAAAAATCAACCTCTCGAAATACCCCCTCAAAATTTCCACTCTGAAAAATAAACCCCCTGGGTGTATTTCGAGGGATTACTGTACCTATTTTTGTGGAACTGTGAACTACTGTGGGCTGTGGCACCATGTATGCAAAAATTGTTGTTTTTTCACTCTTTGTCAGTGTAGACTCTAACAGTAGTGTGTATTGCATCACATAATTTACAATCAGTGTCATAACTTTTAAATCAGAGACAGGATTTTCACGCCAAAAAACCTGGGTCATTTCACATTGTTTCATGCGGGTCTGTGCCATCCCACATCTAAACCCATCCCACATCAAGGCCCATAGGTAAATTGGATGCCTGTCATATTTGATGCGTTTTCCTTGCATTTTTGGTGGATAATGGATGCAAAAAATGTTGATAGTTGTCAACTGTCATGTTTTAACACATGTGGTGTCAAATTGCCTTCAAACACTCTAACATTTATATTAGATTGATTACCTTGTGTCATCATGACTTTTTGAAATCCCCTAAATTAAATACAGTCTATTTGAGAGACAAAGTAGATTTAGATGTGGGATGGGTTTAGATGTGGGATGACCCTACGTCGTTTCACGCATCTTTTCACTTTTCACACGGAAGTATTAGTCTTGTTTACAGTCCCCTGGCGCCTATTTGCGGAGAAAATTAGCACATCACCAGAGCCAGACCCAGACTTGTCCGGCTTTTTCTCCTTTTTCTTGGCGCCGGCGCCATTTGCCTTTGGCGCTGGCGCCATTTCGGCGCTTTTACGCCTGTAGCTGATTGGTAGCGCTGGGTAACAGGGATTGGCGCCAGACTTGATATTTTTGTGCATCGTTGTACGGTAGGATGCTGGGTGTGGGTGTAAATAAATGTGACATTTTTATTATGTGGGAAAAATGGCAACTTGGAGGAATTTTTTTTAAAATTTTGGTGTTTAAATTTACTGTTTAATTAATATTTAAAGGTAAAAAGATATTTTCAAATTTAGAAATTCATTTCCACCCATTCTATGTATCATTTATAATTACAACACATTTTCAAACCCCCCCCCCCCCAACCACCAAAAACCATGACCCAACCGGCAGCTTTAGTCACAGTGACTTTATGAGTCAACAAATACACCCTGACAGTCAACTCGATGCCAGCTAGACAAGTCAATGAGTGATTGGCAACTATTGCCAGTATCCATGGGCTGGGGAAGGGCACCCCGTGACAATTGTCATTGTTGTTGTTGTTGATGTTGTCATTGTTGCTGTGTGGCACACTGCAGCAATTCCACAAGTGGACAAGTGGTGAGAAAAATGGTGAGTGGTAGGTAGGTAAAGTTGAGGTATATGTAACAAGCAGACTTATCAGTAATATGAAAATATCTTAATGTAAATCTTTTCAATTATCAAGACCCTTATCACTTGACTTACAACTTTACTCACAACTTACCACTTTTCTTGTCACATGTCCACTTGCAGAATTGGCACCTGGGCAAGTGAAATGGTACATTGCACCATGTGACTGCAGTGTAGATAAGCAAAATGTAGGTAGCTATGCAGCAGAGAAGACAACCTGTGTGTTTGGTTTGAATGAGGTTCCATAGAACAAATTACCCTGATAAACCTTGACCTTGAAAAACATGTGATTTAGTGTTTGATTATGTAATCCATGAAATTTGATGTTTGTCCTGGGCAATGAGGTTTATCATATCATGATCTATCGAGGCATCAGACATAATCCTCAAAAATGTTTGAAAAAAATCAAAAAAATTTGTTATAACAGAAAAACCATGTGAACACAGCCAAACTTCATAATTCTTCCCCCACCCAAAACGCACCAACTTCATACACGATGTCCACGAACTTATTGAACGGTCTCGTGGCAGCCAAGCGGCCATCGGGGCACAAACAGACCAGAAAATCGAACACGTAGTAGATCATTATTGAGGCGACTAGAATGAGGGCTATGAGGTGTGCTTGCTGTTTGAGACAGAATGTAGGGCACTGAGTAAAATTTCTGTTCGTTAAGTCAAGTCGATTTCTGTTCGTTAAGTCAAATTTCACAGTGATCCAAATTTCTGCTTGTAACCTAAAAAAGCCAGCTATGGGGTAAACTTCACGACTTTATTTCAAACACTGATTGTATTTTGATCAATAAAGTCACACAAACTATAATGCACTAAGTTCGCAAAATGTGACAGTAGAATTAGATTTCTATTAAGATGATTACAAAAACACGGCAGCATTTTCCAGGCAGTGGAGTATATTCGTAATCAACAATTTTTTTGAAAGTCGAAAAATATCCACTATGTGTAAAAAAAAGAAAAAAGTCCAAAATGAATTTGAAATCTATTTTGTTCATCTTTGAAATCGATCTACTCAAACTTTCTGCGCGCCGCAAACCAAACATTCGAATGTGTGCAATTCCCAGGTCGCTTTTTGATTTCCCTGTTTTTTCGTTTTGGTGCACAACAAGTCGAATTGCGTACCGATTGGAACCATTTGGCCTGTGGTAGAGAAATAGTATTTTGAAAAATGCCTCAGTAAAGCCGGAATTAGAGCTCAGCGTCGATTCGACGTGAAATGATGACGTAAAATTAATTACACGAGTGTGGATCATGCTACGGGTCTACAATTTTCTAAGGATAATATATGAATCAATACCTTAATCGTGTCCAATACTGAGTGTTATCAGCCACAACTAGAGCGAATTGAAAAATTCAATTTTTATCATTTCACGTCATCATCATTTCACGTTCAATTTTATCACGTCACGTCATGCTTGCAATCGTTGACGTGAAATGTAAAGTTAGTTCCCTGACGTAAAATGATGACGTAAAATGATAAAAATTGAATTTTTCAATTCGCTCTAGTTGTGGCTGATAACACTCAGTATTGGACACGATTAAGGTATTGATTCATAAATTATCCTTAGAAAATTGTAGACCCGTAGCATGATCCACACTGGTGTACTTAATTTCACGACGACATTTCACGTCGAATCGACGCTGAGCTCTAATTCCGGCTTCACAATTAGAAAGATTTTTACAAGCTCAAACAAATGCACTGATCAAATAAATAAAGTGGATTTACACTTCACTGGTGTAAATCGTAAACTTAACTTGACCAGACAAGACTTAACTGACAAGACAGACATATCTCAAGAACCACTGGAGCGTTTTGGATAATTTTTGGACACGATGAAGATATAGGTTAGTGCTTTCAACATGTCAATTTAGGGATGGATACCTTCAAGCGTTCTTGAGAAATCGAATTTGTGGCAACATGTATTTGTCGCTTCACCTTCTATTTATCGTTAAGCTTAGATTTACAGCACAACGACAAATAGGAGGTGATACGACAAATAAAACATCACCAAAAAATCACCATTTTCACGTTTTCAAGTTTTGTTTTCAAAATTAATGCTCAATACTCAATTTTTTGTAAAAATTTATTATGTGTGAGATGTTAAATTTGAATTCCATGAAAAAACGTTGGATGAAAAATGGTCCGCGACAAATCAATTTCACGGTGAGGCCCTAAAATCAATTTGTCTACAACCATGGCATGCATGACATTGCTAGTGATGGAAAGGCACCGAAAGACATAATAGTGACTACCGGTACGTTTATTGGGGCAGATAAAATATTTTTAGCTATCATTTGTAATGGTATTCTGATTGCTTCAGAAAGTGATCGCCACATCATTCCAATCATTTTGAATGCTCAAACCTCAAAATCGATAGAGAATAAATGGAATAATGCACTTCTGAAGGTGCGGCCTCTAAGAAAATACCCGATAAATCCTTCGGAACTTTCAGCCCGGTGTGGTGCTTTTCGGTGCTGGCATTGGCAACCGGCTGGTGCCCCACGGTGCCGGTGCTATTTTTTTCAGAATGGCACCTGTGCCGGTGCGGTGCGGTGCAATTTTTTGCCAGTGCCCATGGCGCCAGGTGCCATTTCTGGGGGCAGTCCCAAGCCCTGTAAAGTGTAAAGTAAAGTGTCAAATGTAAAGTCAAATGCAAAGTCAAGTGTCAATCAAAACAAAAAAGAAAAGATTTAATTACTGAACTTTGCATGACAATTGACGCTTTACTTTGCATTTGACTTTACATTTGACACTTTACTTTACACTTTACAGGGCTTGGGATTGGCACCTGAGGAGTGGAACCGGTGCCGGTGCGGTGCGGTGCCATTTTTCCCGGTGCCTATTCCATCATTAGTCATTGTATGCAACGATCGTTGACAAATAGTTTTTAGGGCCTCACCGTGAAATTTATTTGTCGCCGGACCGTTTGTCATCCAACGTTTATCTTTCAAATTCGAATTTAATATCTCGCACATCATAAATTTGTGTAAAAAAATTGAGTATTGAACGTGAATTTTGAAAAAACCCACTTGAAAACACGAAAATAATGGATTTATCGGTGACCTTTTTTTTCTCGTATCACCGTTTATTTCTCGTTGTGCTGTAAGTCCGGCTTTATCAACCTTACCTTTATTTGTCGTTGGCCTGCACTTGACTTTGTCCGTTGCGGTCGATGTTCGCGAGCTTGTCTCTTTAGCCGTTAAATCGACATCGCACATGCGAGTTTCCGGGACTGATTGATTAAACGTGTTTATTATTTTTGAGAATTTTTTTTAGATTGCATGTGGGTTTTTACCGTATTTCTTCGAAATACCCCCCTAGAAAAAAACCCTCGAAATGGATTCTAGGTAAATATCCCCCCATGGACATCATACCCCCGGGGAAGATAAAGTCCTCGAGGACTATTTCCGCCCGAGGACTACTTCGGCCCGACTTTTATCACGTGGGAGGAAGTAGTCCTCCATACAAAATACTCCCCCCGCCTGCTCTAATTAACATATTGGGGCATCTGTTCCTCCACGGGAATGTGTGCTATGTGTTTGATCTTTCATTTTATTTATTGCGATGCAAAAACACTGCTTGCATCAGATCAAAAATATTTATTGACGCGTGACACGCCACAATTATGCATGCGTCTGTTAGGCCTATTGGCATCGATTATCGATTGCATGGGTAAACGAAGAACAATGCATGCAACTTCAAAACTCAATTTCTCGCCATTTCTCAGCCGATTTTCACCAATGATGATGACCTTAAAATGATCAGAATCACATGGAGATTGCATTTTTATGTTCAGATTATTGAGAATTTGGTAAACTCATGGTCATCATGACAGACAAATCGCCAATATACTACAGACAAAATGCCAATGCAACACAGACAAAACCCCAATGGATCACAGACAAAACATCAATGCAACACAGACAAAACGTGAATGCAACACAGACAATACACCAATGGATCACAGACAAAATGCTTTGGGATTTTGTCGTGTTGCATTGGTGTTTTGACTGTGTTGCATTGATGTTTTGTCTGTGATCCATTGGGGTTTTGTCTGTGTTGCATTGGCATTTTGTCTGTAGTATATTGGCAATTTGTCTGTCATGATTACCATGAGTTCACCAAATTCTTAATTATCTGAACATTAAAATTCGATCTCCATGTGATTCTGATCATTTTAAGGGTTCATTGGTGAAAATCGGCTGAGAAATGGCCGAGAAATAGAGTTTTGAAGTTGCATGCATTGTTCTTCATTTACCCATGCAATCGATAATTGATGCCAATAGGCGGCCTAACAGACGCATGCATAATTGTGGCGTACCACGCGTCAATAAATATTTTTGATCTGATGCAAGCAGTGTTCTTGCATCGCAATAAATAAAAGGAAAAATCAAACACATAGCACACATTCCCGCCAATCAATAATCGATGCAGCCTAACAGATGCCCCTGTAAGTGGTATTCCAATTATATTACGTATACAATATGGAGGATATTGTCCTCACCAGCGAGGACTTTTTACTCCCAGTCGGTGGATATAGTCCTTGAGGACTTTATCTACCTGGAAGGAAGATGTCCATGGGGGGATAGTGTAAGTAACCCCTCAAAATGCCCACTATGAATTATTAACCCCCCTCGGAATACCCCACAAAGTCTGGGCAATGCAGAACACATGTTAAGAACAATGACTGTGTTATGTTAGAACAGGGTTTTTATCATCTAGGCACATATTTACTTACTTACCATATTTCTTCTAATAGAACGGCATACCTCCAATAGAACGACACCTCCAATAGAACGGCACCTCCAATAGAACGACGGGTTTTGGCCCCTTTTTGCACTCACAAAAACTATAGAACAGCAGCCTCCAATAGAACTAGGGTGTCAAATTTCCGTTTCCGTTTTCCGTTTCCGCCTTTCCGCAGGAAAATTTTTTACCTTTCCGTTTTCCGGCAGCCGAAAAATTTTTACCTTTCCGTTTTCTGTTTTCCGGCAGCTGAAAATTTTTTACCTTTCCGTTTCCGTTTTTCCGGCCCATTTTTCCGTTTTCCGGCTGAAAAATTTTTACCTTTCCGTTTCCGTTTTACCAGGCCATTTTTCCATTTTCTGGCTCGATTTTCAGTTTTCTGGCATTTTTCCATTGTTTTTCCAATCTGTATTTATCTTCAATTGGCTCATCCCATTGTGTTGTTTTTGTCTCTTGGAGCAGCATTGACAACTGGGATTTCAGGGTCAGTGAAACAGGTACTGTGAACCCAATATGCTGACACCAATAATTTATTCAAGTTTTGTCTGGTTGGTGTTGTGATGCTGTCAATTTGCAATTTTGGTGTTGATATTGCCAGCATGTCCGTTCAGTGATTTTATTCCATGCCCATCACTGCAACAATTTTATTCACCTTTGGACTCCTGTTGTTTTCTGCTATTTCATTCATGACTGATCTGGAGTTTGACAGCCATTCCGTCATGTTCATACAACATTGGTTAAATAAAGCTTTGACTTTGTAATATAGTTCTAAAGCTTCAACTTCATTTGTGACACTCATGATGAAGTTATTGATGTAAATGTTGTTTATTATCATCGCCAACTGGTTTCGTTCCCCTTCATTTTCTTCATATTCATTCATGTTGTTTATTGTCACATTCAAATAGTATTTTATGACTGCTCCCAAAATTGCTGGGCTGCAGACATGTTTAAACAGTACACATTTAAAACGAAGTACTATCAAGTTATTTTCAGTTACTGATTTTGAGGCATCTTTCAGACAGAAAAATCGTGTGTAGTCTCTAGCTTGGTCATGCAATCCTAATTGCAAAAATGTCTTTTCAATATCGGCAATTAATGCTAGATTGCCTGCCCTGAACCTCAGGAGTAAGCCCAGTGCTAATGGTGTTGTAATTGGTCCTCTAAAAAGGCACTGGTTGAAACTGGGCTTACCTGCCGACCCATCGTACATGATTCTGCATGATGTTGATTTGCCCGGCGTGATTACTGGCTGGTGTGGCAGGTAATGAATCCCCTTGTTGTCTGTTTTGTCATCACAGATCTCAATTATTCCCTTTTCTAGTTGGTCATCCAAAACTTTCCGGTATTGTTTGAATAAGTTTGGATCTTTGTTGAATCTTCTTATCAGTGATTTAAACTGCACCAAGGCTTCTGCTTTTCCTGTGGACAGGTCACTGATACTCTATTTATACGGCCAGTCAATATAGTATTGTTTGTTGTTGTTGTTGAATTTTATGCTATTTATTATCATCTCCTCTGCAATGTTGTCATCAATTGCATAGGGGTCATCAGTGATTCCCACTGCTTCTAGACTGTGAAATTGTTGTAGTGTTTCCTTTCCTATGGCCACTATGGCTACTTTTTGATGATTTTTTGTTGGTTCAGTTAAGCTTGAACTACAAGTGAAGTTACAGGCATGATCCATAGTTGCAGAATGTACAGCTACCACAATCAAAGCCAAACAGGCAAACCTGCATGCAGGTTTTCCTTCTGCAAATTTGTCTATTACCGTGCTAATTTCACTTTATTTTTTTCCGTTTCCGTGAAAATTTTGCTTTCCGTTTTCCGTTTTCCGGTATTTCATTTTTCCGTTTTCCGTTTTCCGGCCGACAATTTTTTTTACCTTTCCGTTTTACGTTTTCCGCTGAGTGAATTTTTTTTACCTTTCCGTTTTCCGTTTTCCGGCAGAAATTTTTTTTTTACCTTTCCGTTTTTCGTTTTCCGCAAAGTGAAAAAATTTTACCTTTCCGTTTTCCGTTTTCCGTAAAAAAAATTTTTTGACACCCTAAATAGAACGGCAGGTTGATATTACGTTGGAAGGGTGCCAGAACACATACAAACAGAAATCGATGGCTAGAACGCTCAAGGCATTAAAATAGTGATATTAAGTTACGACTTGATGCTCATATATTCAAATGTTGCTCAAGATAAAGCTCTAAAATCAGATCTAAAAAAAAGCAGTCTTCAAATGGAAAATGTGTAAAAAAATTGGTGAAACTATAGAATGGCAGCCTCCAATAGAACGGCACCTCCAATAGAACGGCAGGTAAAAAAGTTGATGAAAAAAATAGAACGGCGCTCTTCTATTAGAAGAAATAGGGTATATCAGCTTATAGACTCTTATAAATGGCGGTTATTCTTGGATTTTTCTACGCCTGCATACGTTACAAACCACAAATGAGTACTAGTAGTTCAAGAAGTAAATAATAAACTCCCCCTCGAAATACCCCCCTCAAAATTGTAACTATAAAAAATAACCCCCTGAATAACTTCAATGAAATACGGTAATTAAGTGATATTTGAGTATATAAATAAAAATCAAACAAATGCATATGTATCATACTGGTTTATGTAAATACATGTGTGTGTAGAATTACTTTTCAAGCAAACAATGGGAAATTTTCCAAGAAAATACTACCAACCTGCGTGTTGAAATTTGTTTCCATCTTTCAGGCCGGAATTAGAGCTCAGCGTCGATTCGACGTGAAATGATGACGTGAAATGTTGTCGTGAAATTAATTACACGAGTGTGGATCATGCTACGGGTCTACAATTTTCTAAGGATAAGATATGAATCAATACCTTAATCGTGTCCAATACTGAGTGTTATCAACCACAACTAGAGCGAATTGAAAAATTCAATTTTTATCATTCCACGTCATCATTTTACGTCAGGGAACAACTTGACATTTCACGTCAGACTATTGCAAGCAATAGTCTGACGTGAAATGTCAAGTTGTTCCCTGACACTGTGACGTGAAATGATGATGACGTGAAATGATAAAAATTGAATTTTTCAATTCGCTCTAGTTGTGGCTGATAACACTCAGTATTGGACACGATTAAGGTATTGATTCATATATTATCCTTAGAAAATTGTAGACCAGTAGCATGATCCACACTCGTGTAATTAATTTCACGACAACATTTCACGTCATCATTTCACGTCGAATCGACGCTGAGCTCTAATTCCCGCTTCAGCAGTAGAATTTTAAAATACCTAGTCAAAAGCAGAAAATTTCACAAACCATAATTCCTAAGCATCCTTTGACAATTTGTCGAGTCCTTGTCACTTTGCGATTTTGACAAGCGAGGTTTGGCATATCCTGGGGGCACTCCCAGACTCTGTAAAAGACTCCTAAAGTGTAAAAGACCCTGTAAAATGTCATGTAAAATAACCTGTAAAATGTTATGTGTCATGTAAACATCCCTATAACATGTCAAATGTCATGTAACAGACCGTGTAAAGAGTCATGTATTGCAAAATCTTATTTTAAAGTATCCAAATCTTATGTTTTTGTATCCAAATATTATGTCAAAAAGTGAGATTTGGATACAAAAACCTAAGATTCGGATACGATAACATACAAAAACCTAAGATTTGGATACACATGACACATTACAGGGTATTTTAATGACATTCGACACTTTACATGGTGTTTTACATGACACATGCCATGTTACAGGGTCTTTTACTTGACACATGACATTTTACAGAGTCTTTTACACTTTACAGGGTCTTGTACAGGGTCTGGGAGCGGCACCTGTGCTGAGAAGTGTTGCAAATATTGTCAGCACTATCAGACACGTGGGCAGGATAAATGTTGCCATTTTGCAGGGATTTGAAGAGATGCTTAAATTGATCGAGTTTGATATTTATTTTTCAGATTTCGATGGCTTATATATGACGAAAATGCCATCTATTTTTGTTAGCTCATCATTATACAAGACACTGGTAATTTGAATCTTAATTCGAAATTGTCCATTTCCATGAAAATCTGCTTGAATAACGATGGAAAACAGAAATAATTATATTTTTATCAGTTAAAAATATTTTTAGTAATAGATGTGGGTTTCCGAAATACCCCAGAAATACCAATATTTTTCGAGGTTTTGTATGTATTTTGGTCACAAAATGTAAGTGTTTCGTCACACCGACAAATGAAATACATCCCATTGGATTCATTTTTGGAAAATACACATAAACAGCTTACCGGTCAGGTTCGGCACCCTGTTTTTAGTTTCACTACGGATCTCCCACTGCGGTGGGAGCAGAAATATCGGGGAATCTGGGAATATATAGTTGCAACCACCCTCTACGCCCCACAAATGGCGGGGGCCACAGCGACTCACTACAGGGTGGGTCGTTGTATATGAAACATTTTTTGCCTTTTTCAGTGTCCCACACAGGTCCGGCACCCACTTGATGTCTTACACTGTGGGTGCTGTATAGCCAGCTGTGGGTGGGTTAGAGAGCTTAAATTTGGGGCGAGTGTAGACAAAACCCACCCCTACTATACACCGATGGGGCGGCCACCGGCGACTCACTATAACGCCAGTCACTGTGTTTCAATTTCGTTTTCTTTATTGTCCCATTTATTTCCGGCATCCACTTAAAAAGTTGGGGTGGGGCCTGTTAAAAAAATGTAAAAAAAACAACAATAAACAATCCCAACCATATGGTCTGAATCCTGATCCTGATCATGACAACTCAAAAAACCAGTGCCAAACATATCCTGAAAAGTTGACCCCATTTGAACAACATTTGAACCCCCCCCCCCCCACCCCCTTAAGTATGAGACAAAAAATTCACTTCGAGCAACTTTGGTGTTAGACACTTGAAATGTTGATTTATGGTTATTTACAAGGAGGAAATATGGTATAGATATATGAAAATTTGTTCATGGAGTTATTAGAATTCAAAATAATTTCAAGAAATGAAATTCAATAAAATTTGAAAATGATTTTGGAGAAAAGAATAATGGATATAAAAATATTTGCCCATTATGAATAAACTTAATTGTACTTAGATTATGCTCAGTAGGCGTGCGCTTTCGAAGAAGCTTATTGTAATAAAAATGATATCTGAAAGTCTTATTTTACTGTTTTTTTGAAATTATTCATTTCAATGCAAATCAGTTCTGGTGTTCACGGTGAACCAACATTCTGTATTTGAAAATGAATAAAGAATGCAAAATACAAATCCATTGCGAATACCGTATTTCCTCGAAATACCCCCCCCCCCTTGAAAAAGTCCCTCAAAATGGCCACTATGGATTTATAACACCAGCGATTTCAGTGTAAATAGAATGTAAGTGCCAAAAAGGGCCTACGTAAGGTATCTACGTAATGTAGAACACACGTTGAAAACAATGACTAACTCCCAGTGCTAATTTGTTGTTTGTAACGTACGCAGACGTAGAAAAATGCAACAATAATCACATGTACAAGAGTCTATAGACGTAGCACGTTTTTCTGACAAAAACAGCAGGTAGACAAATCGAAAGTGACAAAATCTACACGCTGGGTGGCCGAGCTAAAGCGCGCAATGAACAGTTGTGTTGTTTTTGTGTCCATTTTTCCAATTAATATCTCGATTCTAGGTTTGGAGGGCGGGGTTTTTCCAAATTGGCGAAATTTTGAACGTTTTTTGGGGGTAAAAAAAAATATACCTACCGTATTTCCTCGAAATACGCCCCTTGAATTAACCCCCCTCGAAATGCCCCCAGGTGGTTTTGAGCTGGGGCAAAAATAACCCCCCTCGAAATACCCCCGTCTGGAATGAAGTACATCATGTAAGCAACGTACATTTTTTGCTGCCAGTTTGCATCGTAGATACACACATACCGTATTTCCTCAAAATACCCCCCCTCGTTTGACCCCCCCCTCTCGAGACCACTATGAAACAATCACCCCCCCCCCTCGAAATACCCCCCCCCCCAGATTGGGTGTAAAGAGAACGTACATGACAAATACTGCAGTTTGTGTTCTGCGTAGTGCAAATATCTTATCTTAGTTTGTGTTCTGCGTTGTTGTATCTTATCAATACGGTATGCTAATTTGTGTACAGATGTACATTTATCTCCTGATATATCCTATTCAATCACGTTTATTACTGGTTTCTGGTATGTAAAAGCACATTCTTTACTATGAATTTACTGAAAATTTCTGACGAAAAATCAACCTCTCGAAATACCCCCTCAAAATTTCCACTCTGAAAAATAAACACCCTGGGGGTATTTCGAGGGATTACTGTACCTATTTTTGTGGAACTGTGAACTACTGTGGCACCATGTATGCAGGATTGTTGTTTTTTCACTCTTTGTCAGTGTAGACTCTAAGGCAGTGTTTACACGGATTCTTTGTGACGACAAAAATTGTGATTTTGTCAACCATGTTTTGGGTGAAAAACAATAAGTAGATAGATCGGACGCCTCAATTGATCATTATTTGATCAACCCCATTACATGGAACAATAATTTATTTTTATAGATTGCGCAGTAATGCACAGTAGATAATGTATTTTTCTTGTTGTCGTAGCTTTGTCGGAGGGTTTGTTCTACGCGGCCTTGCTAGCGAGACCGCGTAGGACAAACCCTCCGACAAAGCTACGACAACATGCAAAAAGTGTGATCTAGTGTGCGTGATTAGGTAAATTATGGAATTTGATGTATGCCCCAGGCAGTGAAGCTGGCACAATCGCGATCAATTGAGGTATCACACATGTAATATATTTCACGTAGATTCCACAAGAACAGTTATAAAAATTGCATTTTTTGTTGTCACAGCAAATCCGTGTAAACGCCGCCTAACAGTAGTGTGTATTGCATCACATAATTTACAATCAGTGTCATAACTTTTAAATCAGAGACAGGATTTTCACGCCAAAAAACCTGGGTCATTTCACATTGTTTCATGCGGGTCTGTGCCATCCCACATCTAAACCCACCCCACATCAAGGCCCATAGGTAAATTGGATGCCTGTCATATTTGATGCGTTTTCCTTGCATTTTTGGTGGATAATGGATGCAAAAAATGTTGATAGGTGTCAACTGTCATGTTTTAACACATGTGGTGTCAAATTGCCTTCAAACACTCTAACATGTTATATTATATTGATTACCTTGTGTCATCATGACTTTTTGAAATCCCCTAAATTAAATACAGTCTATTTGAGAGACAAAGTAGATTTAGATGTGGGATGGGTTTAGATGTGGGATGAGCCTACGTCGTTTCACGCATCTTTTTACTTGTCACACGGCAGTATGAGTTTTGTTGACAGCACCCTGGCGCCTATTTACCGAGAAAATCAGCCCATCACCAGAGCCAGACCCAGACTTGTCCGGCTTTTTCTCCTTTTTCTTGGCGCCGGCGCCATTTGCCTTTGGCGCTGGCGCCATTTCGGCGCTTTTACGCCTGTAGCTGATTGGCAGCGCTGGGTACCAGGGATTGGCGCCAGACTTGATATTTTTGTGCATCGTTGTACGGTAGGATGCTGGGTGTGGATGTAAAAAAATATGTGACATTTTTATAATGTGGGAAGTAATGGCAACTTGGAGAGAAATTGTTTTAAATTTTGTTGTTTAAATTTAGTGTATAATTAATTTTTAAAGGTAAAAAGATAGTTTCAAATTTAGAAATTCATTTCCGCCCATTCCATGTATCATAATTACAACAATCTTCAAAACCCTCCCAACCACCAAAAACCATGACCCAACCGGCAGCTTTAGTCACAGTCACTTTATGAGTTAACAAATACACCCTGACAGCCAACTCGATGCCAGCTAGACAAGTCAATGAGTGATTGGCAACAATAGCCAGTATCCATGGGCTGGGGAAGGGCACCCCGTGACAATTGTCATTGTTGTTGTTGTTGATGTTGTCATTGTTGCTGTGTGGCACACTGCAGCAATTCCACAAGTGGACAAGTGGTGAGAAACATGGTGAGTGGTAGGTAGGTAAAGTTTAGGTACCGTATTTGCTTGATTAATTCCCCCCCTTGAATAATTCCCCCCTCGAATAATCCCCCCCTGTTGGACGCGTGAGGAAAAAATAATTCCCCCCTTGAATAATCCCCCCCCCATGAATGAACTAAAAATACTGCTCATCTTAAAAAAGACAATCGATGACGCCAGGCCAAGCAAAAAAGACATGTCTGGTTTGATTCATCGAATGGAAATGCAGTACATCCGGTGTGCATCAATGCAATGGAATGTGCAACATTGTACACAATCAATGTACACTGACGCTGACGCTGACCATATTTAGGTGTTTGATAAATTGAATTTCAATGAAGTGTGAAATTTGAACAAAAATGTAACATTACCTATCTTGGAAAAAGCGTATTTTGCAAAATGAATTGATATAAACACGCTGGATAACTTTGACGAAATAATTATTCCCCCCTCGAATAATTCCCCCCTTGAATAATCCCCCCCTGAAAAAAGTCTGACGAAATAATAATCCCCCACGGGGATTATTCAAGCAAATACGGTATATGTAACAAGCAAACTTATTAGTAATATGAAAATATCTTCATGTAAATCTTTTCAATTATCAAGACCCTTATCACTTGACCTACAACTTTACTCACAACTTACCACTTTTCTTGTCACATGTCCACTTGAAGAATTGGCACCTGGGCAAGTGAAATGGTACATTGCACCATGTGACTGCAGTGTAGATTAGCAAAATGTAGATAGCTATGCAGCACAGAAGACAACCTGTGTGTTTGGTTTGAATGAGGTTCCATAGAACAAATTACCCTGATAAACCTTGACAATGGGAAAAACATGTAATTTAGTGTTTGATTATGTAATCTATGAAATTTGATGTTAGTCATAATCCTCAAAAATGTTTGAAAAAATCAAAAAAATTTGTTATAACAGAAAAACCATGTGAACACAGCCAAACTTCATAATTCTTCCCCCACCCAAAACGCACCAACTTCATACACGATGTCCACGAACTTATTGAACGGTCTAGTGGCAGCCAAGCGGCCATCGGGGCACAAACAGACCAGAAAATCGAACACATAGTAGATCATTATTGAGGCGACTAGAATGAGGGCTATGAGGTGTGCTTGTTGTTTGAGACAGAATGTAGGGCACTGAGTAGGGGGAAATAGGGTGTTTCAAAAGTATTGGGATGGTTTCACTGATTGAATGGGTTTGTGATGTGTGATGGATGCGCATGAAGTGACTCGCTTGAATAGATATCAGGTGCCAATTCTATGTGGTTAAGTGACAAAATAGTGATAAGTGCTTATTAAAGTGATCAATAAAATGGTGCAAATCAACTAACAAGTAAACTTGATTGAGACTGAATTGAGAGTATTATTCACAACATTACTTGTCAATTAATTATTCATCGTGACTTGACTCATTACTTGACACTTTTTATCACTTGATAACCTGCATCATTGGCACAATGTCTCAATGCCTTACAAACAAACTTCACCTATCATCACAACAAGTAATGTGTTTCTAAATCTGCTGAAACAAGGTTTCTCAAAGAAACTTGCATGGGTAATTTCTATCGATTGTAAAGCACTGTAAAATAGTTTGAAGTAGTGGTGGAATATGGCCCAGATATGGAATATCAAAGTTGCACAAAGCAGTGAGAGTACCATCATAAGCGTCATGGTGCTTTTTACCTTCGCACCAGCACCATGGCGCTTTTCCAGCATTAGTGTTAAGTATTTACCCGAAATCCTCAAATAAGCTCAGGGAGGTTATTTTTTCATCATTAGTTCTTGAGGGGGAGTAGTTCAAGGGGGGGTGTTCAGGGGGGGGAAGCTATTCGAGGGGGAGTTTTTCAAGGGAGAAGTTATTCAAGGTGGACTTATTCGAGGATTTGTGGTATCTGAGAAGTAACCGTAGGCACCTTAACTACACCTCACAAATTTTACAATGAAGACACTTCACGACACTTCACCAAACATCACACTCCCATTTTTGCTAAGTTTTTTTTTAAAGAAGAAAAACTATACCCTCCAATCATAATTAGCCTGGGTGCAGAATCGATTCATTGGGGTGAGCAGAATACACTGGTGCATTTTGTAGGGCATCCGTTTGCGAAACATCGTGACCACCCGCTGAGAAATTGTAGGGTTGGTTTTGTTGGTTGGGAATTTGGTTGGGACATGAAGTTGACTTTTCGCGATGTAAGTCTATGTAATGAAACAGTCCAACAAAACCATTACACTATACTTCAGCGCGCTCGTCAAAACATGAAATGTTGGCACTGAGCCAAAAATATGTACCTATGTACCGTATTTCCTTGAAATGCCCTAGGGGGATGACTATTTCGCCACCAAATTTTGTATCGGGTTAGTTCAAGGGGGTTATTCGAGGGGGTCATTTTTTCCCCATTTCTATTAATTTTATTGGCTTTGTTATTTTCAAAGACAAATATTGTCGAATATCCTGGGATGCAAAATTTATAAAAAGTTGCGAAAACGTTAAATTACCATTGAAGCGAAACCAGAATTTGACCTCCGCTCGTTTGAAATCAGCTCCGCCTGAGTCATTTAAACATTTTGTCCAACTTTTCAATCCAAAATGTCTTGTTTTATATTCAAATCGAACAAACCACTTTTCCATTGCCATCAGTCTGATCCCTTCTGATACCCAAAAATTCAGTCATTTCATTAAATTCCATAGTCAAATTTCCATCGAAAAACTCTTCAGTTTTTTGCACACATTCAAGGAGGTCATCGGTATCCAATTGTGATGATTCATTCAAAATCGGGGACGAAATTAGATTAGCCCGACATTTTTCGGGCGACCCGAGTTATTGTGAAAGAAACATGAATTTTGGGTTCCCCCATCCAATGCTTTCTGATTTCTTGGCAGCCTGCCAACTGATGCCCAAATCCGCGAGTGGGCAAATGACAAGAAAAGTGGATAGTGCGGAGTAGGTTACAAGTGGTAAATCAAGTGACAAGTAAACCTTTAATGACAAATATATTCGCCGAATTACCTGTCACTTATTTACAATTCTACTCGCCACTTGACTCACAACTTACAACTTGTTTCTTGCCACTTGCCCATTTGCAAAATTATAACCAGGTGCCGGTTCCGCAATTTTGTAGGTGGAAATATGGCTAGTCAATCATGCGTAAAAACGTAACGACAATTTTGTGCAGACACTCCAACGACTAGAAAACAACCATGTGCGACCGAATGACGGCCCGCGGTGCACAGGGAAGTCACAGTGAACGCGAGGTTTGCTGTGCACTGCAAATTCGCCAACGAGGCTGCAGCCCCAGGACGGTACGCCCGAATGGAAACTACTGCGGCCATGAAATTAATTAAGTATCTTTTTCCGTTAATTACGTTATCACTCCCATGTGATTTTTAATTGTTTCAAATTTTTCTTTTTTTTGCTTAATTAAATTGGTTTCTCCCCGCATTTAATTTAAGTGATTACTTCTGTTTTTGTTTGAATGTACTTGTAGATAGATTATTCCAAATTTTTTTTTATTAGTTTACATAGTTGTTCAAAAGGGTGTAGTGTCTGAGAATGGGCTAGAAAGGCTTTGAAATTTCTCGCTAAGTTGAAGATGTGCACTTTGTTAAACACTCTGTAGCGCCCCGATAGATAACATTCGGAAAAGTCCCCGCCCAGGTGCATTTTACTTAGGATTAGGTAATGGGCGGGAAGGCGGCAAAAACTCAATTACAGTCAACATGCGCCAACAAGACACGTGCAGAGCACATCATGAAGTGAAGAGCACAGCTGTGCCAATTAATTATTCCCATCACCTAGGGTGATTGGTGAAATCAAAGGTGCTAGTGTCTTTGTAGCGTGTGCTTATGCCCGAAGTTCCCACCCCTTACCCGGCAATGAAATAACCTTGAATAGACCCCCGCAATGAGCGTTCTTTCAGTGGCCTTGGTCGGGCGCGCTATAAAATATTTCACCTAAAAGTGGCGTGGGGTGATAACATAGTGTCACACCACCTGTTCCTAATTGTACCGTAACCACTGAATAAAAGCCCAGTTTATGACACTCACCACTGAGATATTTTAATTAAATTTAATTACGTTAGGTCAATTACAGTTACTTTATTAATTTGTTCATTTTTTTTCTTGCATTCTGTCACTTTTCCCGCATTTACTTATTTTTCCTGCGCCTTGTACGTTATATTGTTCGCTTTCAAGTGATCATTGCTTTTGCCTTATAATCTTTTAATTACGGTTAACTGTTGTGTCTCGAAAGTAGTATTCAGTGATGATATGGTAGATTTTTGGTGATTATAAAACGCGCTGATTTTGCATTTTTTACACCCACTAGAGGTTTTACAACTCACTTGTGCTATTGTGAAATTGACTCTGACTAAATTGCTAAATAAAGTTCATGTGAAAATCAACTTGGTCCCTCTGAAGCATACTAACTGCTTCGAATTTTAATTTGATTTTATTAATTTTTATACCAGGACCCCCAGGGGTACTGGTGCTGTTCCTGATTTGCGTGTAAAATCCCTGTACCATTAAAACAACCATTTTTTAATTACGCACGCATTTAGCGCAAAGGGACCGGAATTTACAATTCTCAGCCGCAGCGATTCGATGAGTGGCGTATTTTTGTGGTAAAAAACGGAAACAAGTAAAATTAGTAAAAACGTAAAATATCTGACAATTTTCACTTTTCTCTTAAACTTTAACTTTACTCTTAACTCTTATGTAACATTTGTAATTTTACTCAACTCTTATGTTTTAACTCTTAACTTGTCCACGTACAATATCTAACGGGTATAAAGAATCGGGTCGCGCGAAAATGCGGTCGAGCTAATTGAATTTCGCACCAGACCGCGGGCACCGATCAGGGACATTTGGCATGATGCCAATGGGTTTTCAGTCTTTTTTGTGCTAAGTTTTTTCGGCGCTGCGAGGGGATAGTCACTGGATGTATACTTTTCTGTAGTTGCACTTACCGTATATTTCCGAAAAAAACCCTTCTGCGTCTGCAGTTAGATCAACACTTTCAGTAATATTTTCACTGGGACTTTATTCAAGCATATACGGTATTTGATCGTCAGTTTTCCTAGCAAATATCGAGAAAAATTACGCACAATTGCCCAAAAATCTGTCTACAGTCTTCTCCTTAATCGTTTGAATCCATCCAACCACACTGGCACTTTTTTCACCTTGAATTTCATGGGCACTATTTTTTATTGAAGCATTGATTTTTTGGTTGCCACTGGAAGATCCGTTTGTGTTTGAAGTGAAAGTGAAGGGTACCCGATTTGGGTACTCCTCTGGAGTACCCACTGGGTTCGAGGATACCCAATGGTGGACGGAGTACTCGGTGCACAATTCCTGCGTGAAGTATGGTTCTTTTTCTTTACACTGCCACAATTGGTCAAAAATCGGGTTGGTTTTATCACAATTATTTGTATCCAAATTGTATACAAATTGTATAAAAATTATATTTTATTTTAATTTTATTCTTGTTTCACTTTATTTTATTTTATTCTCAAAAGTCATTAATAAAATAAAATGACACCGTTTTACAATAATTTGACAAAAAATCGGAATCATGAATGCCAGGCCAAAAATGTTATCATTGGACCTATAAATGAAAAATCAGTGACAAATATTTCCATAACTTTGCAAAGGTTGCATGCAGTAAGTATTGTTAACTGCTGCAAGTGTGAATTCACAATTATTGATAATAATGGTTTGTATTTTCAGTAGAAGGACTACTGGAGTGTGCTGCACACATTTGTTAAATGCCATGCAAAGTGTCAATTGTCATGGCAAATGTAAGCAAATTGTATCCAAATCTCATGCTTTGAATCAAAATCTTATGTTTTGTATCCAAATCTCTTTTTTATATCCAAAGCTCATGTTTTGTATTCAAATCTTATGTTGTTATATCCAAATATTAACATAGGATTTGGATTATAAACAACAAGATTTGGATACAAAACATAAGATTTTGATACAAAACATGAGATTTGGATACAATTTGCTTGACAATTGACACTTTTATTCATATTTGTGATGACAATTGACACTACTTTACATTTGTCATGACAATTGACACTTTACATGACATTTTACATGACATTTGACACATTACAAAGCTTGGGACTGCCCCCAGTACTACAAATAAACAGGTAGAAACTCAAGCAACACGATAAAAAATTTACAAAAAATATGAATTTTTATACAATTTTACAAAAAATACAAATTTTTATACAATTTTACAAAAATTCGAATTTTTATACAACTTTTATTTTTATTTTGAAATTTTCCATTTTATTTTATTTTATTCTTCAATTTGCCATTTTATTTTTATCATTTTCTGAGATTTTGCCAACCCTGGTCAAAAAACACAATAAATAAAGTGTCGTCACAGCAGTGTTGAACTTTACCCAAACTTCAGCAGCACTTTAAAAACATGGTTTGAGTTATGTAGATAATATGCTGGTGATGTGATGGGTGGAAGCACAAGTTTTGTTAAATGCCTTTCACAATTTTGGAAGTGCATATCCAAGTTTCCCCCGCCTACACACACTTCACAGGGCCATCTACATTGACGCGACATCAATTCTCTTCCAGACATCCCCAAACACCTCCCAAACATCCACCAAAAAACCTCAATTCCTTCACATCCCTTCACAACCCTTCACGCCACTTCACACCCACTCACCTGGGGCCAGAGCAAGCTTAACAGCACGGCTACGCTGGTCAAGATCTGCGCCCACTTGAACACCAACACCAGGGGCAAGCCCATCGCACTTCTCTGACGTGTGTGATATTGATTGATTTGTGATGTATAATATTTGGGGGTCTTTGGGGGGGGGGAATTTAGATATTTGGTGCCTGGTGGCAGTCCCGCACCTTGTAAGGATACTTTGTGGGAAGGTTATTTTTGTGTGTGAAGCCTAAATTTGGCGGAGAAATAGAGTTGCCCGATGAGACATCTAATGGTGGCAAAAAAGATAAAGATAATAAATTCGTAAGCTATTTTCGGAAAAAAGTCGAAATTCAAAAAGTAATTTTAGAAAAAAACACTTAAAATTAGCACACTTTTTCCGGGGGGTTTGATCTTTAGAGCCATCACACACACAGCACAATGTCCCGCAAAATTTACCTGGATTTGATTAGGGACTTTTCAACCGCTGAATATGTCTGTCTGGGGTGAAAGGACCAATTCCTCAAGTAAGACAAGTGACGCGAAAAAGTGTAAGTGATATGCAAAGTGTTAAGTGACGAGTAAAGTGAAGTGATAAGTGAAGTACTAGTAAGTATTTTCTAAGTGACGAATCAGTCCCTCAATTTGAAATTAACTTATTACGTGGGTTTGTTGACAACTTTGCTAGCCACATCCACTTTTCTGTCACTTGTTCAAGTGAGGAATTCGTACCAGAAAGTGTTTTTTGGCTCAGGGTTGTCAGTTGGAATCAGTGGCTTTTTGTGGACCGTTTTGATTTATCGTAGCTTTTTTATTTATTGAAAACTGGGAAACGTGTTAGTGTGAATTTGTGTCTTGTTTCAGGATGACATTTTCTGTAGAAATTAAATGCTTTACCATATTTTATCCAATGTGCTAATGTAAATATGAAGTTACGGTTAGGGTGTCAAAAAGTTTTTTTAACGGAAAACGGAAACGGAAACGGAAAAAATTTTTCAGCGGCCGGAAAACGGAACAGAAAACGGAAAAAAATTTGCACTTGGCGGAAAACGGAAACGGAAACGGAAAAAAAATTTCAGCGGCCGGAAAACGGAAAAAGAGGCTGGAAAAACGGAAACGGAAAAATCAAATTTGCATGGAAATGGAAAAACTTGCTGAAATTTTGCTGGAAAATGGATCAAATTTGCTGAAAGTTTGCTGGAAGTGGAAAAAATTTGCAGTCATTTTGCTGGAAACAGAAATTTTTTCACATCATTGACAATCTGCATGAATTTTTACCTGTTTGGCTGATCAGAAAACAGAAAGTTGAGCCAGAAAAAGGTAAAATGAGGCGGAAAAATGGAAAAAAGGCAGAAAAACTGGAAATTGAGGCGGAAAACGGAAAAAGGAGGAAAAACTGAAAATTTAGCCGGAAAACGGAAAATGAGCCGGAAAAACGGAAACGGAAAAAAATGTTGCCGGAAAACGGAACGGAAAACGGAAAAAAAATTTCAGCAGCCGGAAAACGGAACGGAAAACGGAAAAAATTTGCCTGCGGAAAACGGAAACGGAAAACGGAAAACGGAAATTTGACACCCTAGTTACGGTAGAGCACATATTCTATTATAAATAAATACTTCATTAAAAGCTGGTACTGAGTCACGTTTTGCCAAGTGACAAATTTCGGATAACGTTTTAATTCCCTGACAAACTAGTAAAACGTGAAAATTGCAGTAGACGGTAACATCGTATTATTTATCAATATAAAATCGATCATTCGACAAGGCGCTGTAATTTGCTTCTAGGCCCCACTAGTGATGTAAAAATAGACCAGGTGCCAGGGGGCAGTCCCAAGCCGTGTAAAGTGTGAAGTAAAGTGTCAACCAACTTTGCATGACAATTGACAGTTTACTTTGCATTTGACTTTACATTTGACACTTTACTTTACACGGTGGAGAAGTGAGAAATAAAATGGCAAATGCCAAGTGAATTGAGTGAGAAGTGAATTGACAAGAGCGAAGTAAAAAAAATAAAAAGTAATTTCCCTTTGTTTTTGCTCTCAATTCAATTCACAATTACTTCTCAATTCACATCGCTTTCACTTCTCCACATGGGGAACTGGCCCCAGAACTGGGGCACCAGGGGGCAGTCCCAAGCCCTGTAAAGTAAGTAAAGTGAAAAGTAAAGTCAAATGCAAAGTAAACTGTCAATTGTCATGCAAAGTTCAGTAATAAAATCTCTTCTTTTTTGTTTTGATTGACACTTTACTTTGCATTTGACTTTACATTTGACACTTGACTTTACACTTTACAGGGCTTGGGACTGCCACCAGGCGCCAAAATGCTTCTAGATGCTTAGCGCCAAGCGCCAAGGGCGTCAACTGTACCAAGAGACTTTTGTTTTGACGCTGCCGCTGCGCCAGCTACAGGCAATATGGAAATGGGCACCATTAGTGATGTGAAAGCGCCATGGCGTTTTTGGCGTTTCTGACATCTTTGTTTACACGGTCACACGAAAAATGGCCCTGCGCACACTAGTTTTTACACGAAATTTCGAAAACTCATTTTAAATTAGCTGTAAACGTGTTTTAGTTGCCCACAATGAGTCATTTTTAATCTCCGCTAACTGTAGTTGACGGCCACCTCATTGTAGAAAACTCAAATGCGTTCTAAGCTGATTTGTGAGTTTTCTGAATTTCGTGTGAAAACTAGTGTGCGCAGGCACAATGGCTCTAATGGCGCCATAGAAAAATGAACCCTGCACTATGGCGCTTTCACATCACTATCCCTGAAGGAAAATGTGTAGTGACTAGGGTGTCAAATTTCCGTTTTCCGTTTTCCGTTTCCGTTTTCTGCAGGCAAATTTTTTCCGTTTTCCGGCTGCTGAAATTTTTTTTCCGTTTCCGTTTTCCGTAAAAATTTTTTTTTGACACCCTAGTAGTGACACTGAAAGACTTCCTAAACGCATTTCCGTGATGATAAAACTGAACCACGACAATAAAAATTCGATAAATGAATGTAAGAAATTATACATAAATATTCATTTGAAATAACAAAGAAATAACAAATAATCAAATTCAATACTCATTTCCGGGCCAAAATTGATCGACCCCTGTGCATTCATCCATTCTGACGAATCGATACCCTGTCGATTTGGCAACATCGATCACAGCTTGCACAGATTTGACAGATCTCTCGTGTATATCGTGTTGCAAATGGATAACGCCTAAATTTCCCTTGTTTTTGGCGTCAGCTAGGCAGCCGGTAATCTGATGGGATTTTATGGATGTTTTTTTTATGGTGTAATGTTTAATGGCAGAAAGTACTTTGTGATGTGTCAGTTCTTTTCAAACTGGATGCGAACTGGTTTATACGTCAATTACGTTTTCAGTTGACGGATTGCATCAGCACGATGTTTAAATGCAGATCAGAGTTGTTAAAGTCAATATTGAATAAAATATTTGCAGCATTTGCATCTGAACACACTGAACAACTACATAAATTCAACTGAACTTTAAATTTGCTTGATAGCTTATCAAAAGTTGACACCCAGTATCAACTAGAGGGTGTAGCACCAATGATTGCGAAAAATAGATAAAAAAATGTCTGAATGTTTGTATCTTTACTTTTGTTAAAATTCTAATTTTTGCAACTTCACAGGATATTTGGCTGAACCATCAAACATCACCCAAACTTTCTGAACAAACTTCATTTCAAAAATCCACCCCAAACCCACATACTCCCCAATTTTTTCAGTCACAAATTCCTGGGCACTTTTTTCACTGCCAGCCGTTTCCCTCTCAGCCACCATATTCCAGTACCAATCGTGAGTATCACAAGATGTCAAGTCAATTGACAGGCCACTTGACAAAAGTATGCCGTACTTGTCAAACTCGAAATAGGCAGGGCGGTAGTGGCGCACGCTGAGTTGACAGTGACAAGTGAAAAGTAGAAGATGATAAGGAGTTTTGGCTCGCATTTTAAAGTTTTAAAGCCAACCTTTTTCTGGCCACCTGTTTGAGGGATTCCAGTCCACTGTAGATCTCCCACCCGGCCTGCAGAAAGCAAAATACCGTATTTGCTTAAATAATTCCCCCTCCTTAAATAATTCCACGTCCACCCTTCGAACAATTCCCCCCTGTAAGATAAGTGAGGAACAAATAATTCACCCCCTTGAATAATACCCCCTCAAGGCATACGATGAATTTATCATGTTCAATTTGAACAAAAATGGCATGTTATTGTGTTAATAAAGCATGTTTTGTGGAATAAGTTGATTGAAACATGCTTGAAAATTTTGATGAAAGAATTATTCCTACCCTTGCATATTTCACCCTTGAAAAATTCCCCCCTCAAAAGTCTGACGAAATAAAAATTCCCTGGGGGATTATTCAAGCAAACACGGTATATATTGAATTTTGAAAAAAAAACTCGAAATGTAAAAAATACCTCATTAACATTCCACGAATACATCTCTCTATCCCCATCAAAATAGGTTCTATTCGGCTGTGGGCAGCTCAAATGTTTGTGCGTTTGCCCGTGGGATGCCACCATATGCCCTTCATTTATCATTCTGAGGGCAGTCCCAGACCCTGTAAAATGCCATGTAAAATGTATAATGTCATGTAATTGTAAAAGTCATGTAAAATGCCCTGAAAAATGGCAACACGTTGGCCATCTTTCAGGGCGTTTTACATGACTTTTGACACTTTGTATGACCTTTGACATTTTACAGGACATTTCACAGGGTCTGGGAGTTGCACCTGAGGACAATATCTCTGTGTTTAAGGGCATTTTGCCCGTTCAAATAGAATGTAGCGAGCACTTTGTTTAGTCTGCGGGGGGGGGGAGATTTGAATTTTTGAATGGTTTTTGATGGAGCGTAAAAATGGTGTATTTAAATGTGGGGAAAACGCGTCAGCAAGTGCTGCAATTCTGGGGCCAGCCAGTTCCGCAAATTGAGAAGTGAGAACTAAAATGGCAACTGCGAAATGAAATGAGAAGAAAATTGGCAAAAGCGGAGTGAAATGGCAAGTAGGTAAAATGCGGAGTAAAAAAAGAAAAAGAAAAATTACCGTATTTCCTCGAATTACCCCCCGGGGGTTTATTTTTTCAGAGTGAAACTTTTAGGAGAAAAACGCGAAAAACGCAACAATAACCACCATTTATAAGTTTATACAGGCTTATTTAAGGATGTAGATGGTATAAACAGTAACGATGTTACGATGTTCTAACGTAACACAGTAAGTGTTTTGAACGTCTGTTATGCATTTCCCGGACCACAAATCCATAGTGCCCATTTTGAGGGGGGTATTTCGAGGGGGGGGGGGGGTATTTCGAGGAAATACGGTAATTTCCCTTCGCTTTTGCCAATTTCCTTCTAAATTCACTTCTCACTTCTTAATTTGCGGAACTGGCCCCTGATCACTGCCAAGGGAAATGCGTCGCGGTTTGTCGACTTGTGTGGGGCAAGTATTTTATTTGCCAAAATTTACCTGCCACTGAAATTATAATCCAGTGACTTTATACCTCGCACGCGTGGTTCACGTTGGAAGCGTGCCAATAATGTTTAACGAATGCCATTTTCATCAATAGTTTAAAAAGTCATTGCTGTATAACGTTATAGGTACTTTAACGTATCCACAACAATGAATTTTGTCACCTTTTTAGAAAACTCGCGTGCTTCAATTATCATTGGCACGCTTCCAATATGCGATAAATCAGTGCGGGTGCAGAATATCAAGTTGGCAAAGTATTACCACATATTTATTTACCCTCAATTATAATAGCGTTTTTTCTTGTTACTCATTCACTCGCTCAATTAACCAATAGCAGGGTTCAAATAATCCATCAAAATTCACAAAAAAAAACAAACAAATTTACCAGAAACACAAATATCAACCAACCTCAAAATATCCAAAAGCATGGGCGTAAAATAACTCGGGCCATCGTCAAATGTCAAAGCGATAGTTTCATTTTGAATGCATGTTGCAGCCACATTTTCAGTAGTCACCTGCATTTCATCTGGCAATTCATAATCATTAAGGCAACACATTGCTGGGGGAGCTTCGTAACAGCATTTGCACTTCCCTGTGGGGGTTATTTGGGGGTTGGAAGTGATTTATTCAAGTGTGTTTGAATCACTTCACACTGTGCGTAGTTCACGTTGGCAGTGTGCCAACGTGAACTTACGCACGTGGCTACTTTAAAAAGATGAAGTAATTTGTCACCGTTCGAACATTTCACGTTTATTTTTGAACAAAAAATTCTCTCATTGCCTTACAAGAGTCCTTAAATCCTTCAATAATCATCACCCTCAATCCGAACATTATATTTTTTTATATGCATTCTGAATGGTGTTTATAAAATTTGGATTTGTGGAATTGATATTTTAGTGGTTTGAAGTTTTTTACATAAATTTATGGAGTTCAATCGGATGGAATTTGAATAAATTTGTCAAACGGAGTTCAATCAGAGGGGAATTACCGTATTACCTCGAAATAAGGGGGCGTTTATTCGAGGGGGGGGGGGGTTTATTCGAGGGGGGGTTTATTATTTCGTCAGAAATTTTCGTAAAGATCGTAGTAAATAGTACGCATTTGTGTACCCAAAATCGGTAATAAATGTGTCCAAACAGGATATATTTGGACATAAAAACGTAGATACCTACACAAACTACTCTATGTGTAGCTGCAATGCAAATTAACAGTAATATACATCATGTACATTGCGTACATGACGTATTTATTATGTACATGACGTACATCATTCCGAAGGGCGGGGGGGTATTTCGAGGGGGGGTTTATTATTTCCCCAGCCCATTTTGAGGGGGGTTAATTCGAGGGGGGGGTTTAATTCAAGGGTGGGGGATAATTAGAGGTAATACGGTATTTAAGTTCCCATCATCATCAAACATGGGGGAAGTTATTTGAAAAAAATTTCAGTTAAAATCTGCCAACGTTTTTCAGTCTCTGGTGCCACATAAATCACACTACTAGTTGACGTGCCATTTTCCATCTCTATTTCAATGTCAACTCCAACTTCAGTTAAATTTCCTGGCACTTTTTCATCCGCGTTTCCATTTCCATTGTCCAGTGGGGAACTATTCGAGGTTATAATGAGAATAGTCAATGGTATGTAAAGTGTGGTTAGGAAATGCTGCATTTTCGGCTCGGCTGGTAAAAGTGAAATGAATATTTAAAAAATAGTGTAAATATGTTGACAAAAGCTGCGCAAATCTCGCAAGTAGCGATGTAAAAAGCGCCAGGACTTTGGCGCCGAGCGCCATGATACTTTTAACGGGGGTGCACTTGTACGCACATCTGCCCGTTACGCACATTTGCCCGTTTTCTTCACTTGACACTTTTTCAAGTGATTTTCAGTTATGAGTGAAGTGAAAAAAGTTGTGCAATGACATTATTTAACTTTTTTACTTCACTCATATCTGAAAATCACTTGAAAAAGTGTCAAGTGAAGAAAACAGGCAAATGTGCGTAACGGGCAGATGTGCGCATCAGGCCTGCCCCGCTTTTAACATACGCGCCAGCGCCGGGCTTTTGTATCTGGCGCCATGCAAAAATCGCCAAGTGAAAAAGTGTCAAGTGCGAAAAGTTCCAAGTGAAAGTACACTTTAGTGTCACTTCCCGTTGCCGCATGCGTCTGTAAATGCTTAATCAAATGATAGCACACTTTTGCTGACACTTGTGCCGACGGGGAATGTCTCAACTCGAGTGAACAACATTCCAAACATAATCGGCTGTAGTGTAGGTGTGTAAACGAATTTACATATTGGTGCCGGAATAGGTGTACATAGGTTAGGTACCTTTCTGGTGCGTTCCAGAAATAGTGGGACCGTGCACTTGGCGGAATTCATAATTAGTGTTCAAATTATCATGGAAAATACCATTAATCCTAGGATAAGTCCCGTCACTTGAATAACTACCCGTTTTCCACATGAAGAAAAATAACTCCCCCCTTGAATAGTTCCCCCCTTGTGATGGGCAATGCTGCTGAACATGAATATTGGTTGAATTTGATTACTTACTTATTGAAAAATTGGTTTATTGAAGCTGAGTTTTGCAAGGCATTGATAAACCTGACAAAATTCATCCCTTGCATAACTCCCCCCCCCCCCCGAGTCAAAAAATCTGATGAAAAAATCATCCCCCATGGAAACCTAAGTCAGGATCTGCAGTACAGTACTCAGTCTATATTTGTAATCACTCACCAAATGTAAACCTAAATCCCCTACAGTGATCATCCAATATGCAGTGCCACTCCGACAATGGCTGCATTTTTGGCTGAGATTTATCACACATGCACTGGTTCCAATGTGGTGCAATAAGCAGAAATTTGATTGAATGACAAATGGTCAAAGCGAAATTATTTTGTGTTTCAGACACTATGCTCAGAATTTGTTCAAAGCAAATAGGTAACCTTGTATTTACTTCCACAACTTTATGAAATGCACTGTCTCAGTATTTTTGAAACACACCAAAGTTTTAAGAGTTACATCTGTAGGTCACAAATAACTGTAGCTATTGGACATTTAGCGAATTTACAAAACTTGTTGAAACTTTCAATGCACTTGTCTTGTACAACATAACTTCACATTAACCGGAAATTCGGCAAATATTTACTTTGCACACAACTGGAATTTGATTGGAACCACTTGTACTTTGCGATTTGAAGTTTGATGGTGTACCGGGTGGCCCACGTCAGGCGCACGGTTTTGATTGGCCCCCAACACATCAATTTTGAATGAAAACCGCTCCAATTTGGTATGGGGGTAAATAAATGTACCCCATTTGTTGTGTGAAGTGCACGGTTTCATATCGCAAGATTTCGTGTCAGAAGGTGAAAGAGTTTCATATTTTCGTTTTTGAATGTGTCCCATTGTAGATGGTCCTGTGGAGTGACGTTGTTTTGCATACGATGTGATAAATGTGAAAATTTAAGTGATATTTATTTATGTGTGTGCTTAACATACTAAATGGAGTACATTTATCTACTGTCATGCCAAATTTGGGCTATTTTTATGAATAATTGGTGCTTTGGTAGGCGATTGCGTGAATGCGCCACGCTCAAACATGTATTAAACCTTGCCTCACGTTCCGACACGAATTTTTGTGATGTGGAATCGTGCGATTAACACAACAAATGGGGTACATTTATCTACCCCCATACCAAATTTGAGCAGTTTTCATTCAAAATTAACGTGTTGGGAGCCAATTGAAACCGTGCGGCTGATGTGGGCCACCCTATACATTTTGACTGCATTTTAGAAGTCAAGTGCTATCCTGTAAAGCAGCTGAATGATTGACTGTAAGATTTCTAACCCAGCGGTCTGCGTTAATAGTAGAATACCGTATTACCTCGAATTACCCCCCCCCCTCTCGAAATACCCCCTAAAATTTTGCTGAGGAAAAAATACCCCCCCCTCGAATTACCGTCACCCAAATTGAGTGTAAGAAGAATGTAAAAATAGGCGATATTTCTGGCGAAATAATAGACCCACCTCGAATCAAACCCCCTGAAAATTTGATGACGAAATAATAAACGTCATGGGGACTTTTCAAGAGGGGGAATTATTCAAGCATATACGGTATTTTTACAAGCAGGTCCGATCTGAACCCATGGGGGTATTTCGAAGTAATACCGTATACCGTATTTCCTAGATTTTCCCCGGGGTGTTTATATTTTCAGAGTGACAATTTTGAGAGAAAAACGTGAAAAATGCAACAATAACCACCATTTATAAGTTGTTACAGCATTATATAAGGATGTAGATGGTATAAACGATGTTCTAACGTAACACAGTAAGTGTTTTGAACGTCTGTTTTGCATTTCCCTGACCACAAATTCATAGTGCCCATTTTGAGGGGGGTATTTCGAGGGGGGGTATTTCGAGGGGGGGGGGGGTATTTCGAGGAGATACGGTAAACATTTTACCGTTTTTTTCCTTGAATACCCCCCACCCCTTAGGTTCAAGTTGTTGTCCTATCTGTGTAAAAAGCATGTTATTTAGTTAATAAAGCATATTTCGTGATATGAATTGGTAGAAACATGCATGAAAATTTGAACGAAATAAGAACAGCCTCCCTTGAACAATTCCCCCCTAAAAACGTCATTATTCAAGCAAATACGCCATTGAATTTGGAATAAAGATAAATAACATCTGAAGATATTTTCAACGGTTCTCAAAGAAATTTCAAACTTCCTATAAGAAATGAATTAGTGATCTCTACATAAATGTTGAATTTATTTATTATTTATTATGTCAACTCGGTGATGATCTTTGATACAGCTTTGATCTTTTTACAGCGGATTTAAAAATCCAATTTTAAACTTTCATTATTCATAGGTTTATGGTAACAAATCGTTAAGCCAGCCCAACGCCAACATGTGGTAGAAAGATTTCATGCGTTTACATTTTTAGCCCCACAATGATCTCGAAATGGGAAATGTTTATGATATAGGTAGGTATTATAAAAAATATTTATGTGAAGGAACAACGAAAACGGGAAACATGTTTCACTTTTTTTTTCTTCATAAGCAAAAAAACACGTACCGTATTTATTCTAATAGAAGAGCGCCGTTCTATAATTTCGTCAACTTTTTTACCTGCCGTTCTATTGGGGGCTGCCGTTCTATGTTTCACCGATATTTTTTACACATTATTCATTTGCACATCGTATTTATAATTACGTAAACTTGTACGTTCTGACCATTCATTTTTCTAAATATTTTTATCCTTATGTTGGCACACTTCCAACGTGATTTATAGCTGCCGTTCTATTTTTGCCAAAACCTAACATTCTAGTTCAGTGCACTTAAATAGGAGGTATGCCGTTCTATTAGAAGAAATACGGCAGTATTTATTTATGTACCGTAAATGTTTGAATAAGTCAGCTGGGAGTTTTTGACAGATTTTTTTGGACTGATGAATTTTTGTCATCGTCATTTTCAAAAAAAATCGTGATAATTTATTGTGTGAATAGGTTCTATCAACTTCATTAGTCCAAGTAAATCTTCAATGTATCGGTTTATGGAAAAAAATTCAGCATTGCGCTATTTTTCTTGGGGGGGGGGGGTTTATTCGAAAATTTACGGTAAATACATATGTATGGGTGGTAGGAAACAAAAAGAAAAAGTCTAAAAAATCTTGTATAGGTAGAATTTTTCGTGACTCATCATGAATGACCGCTCTAAATGCATTTCTATTCATTTGTGCGCTGTTTCGCTATAATCAGCCCCCTGATTTCTCGGTGCAAATTTAGAAATTGTTGTAGAAATTCGAAATAGTTAATTAGTCTGCCGGCCCCCAAAATTGTGTTTTATATATATCACATGGAAATGAATCACCATTAGAAATCGACGTGGCTTTTGAGAATCTCCACGCATTTTTCGTCTGTCTGTTCATAAGTTTCTTCATTCCCGCGTCATATTTTTTTCGTCCAAAAAGCTCAGTGTTTGCCATTTTTGCCGTTGTCGAACATCGGATTTGCCACTTCAATGTCGCCGGTCTGTGAAAAATGGAGTTTGGAAAAAAATGGAAATTAACGGAATTATTCCAGGGAAGTAATAATAATAATTACCGTATTTGCTCGAATAGTTCCCCCCTTGAATAATTCCCCCCTCGAAAAATCCCCCCTGTAACACAAGCGAGGAACTAATAATTCCCCCCCTCGAATAACCCCCCCCCCCTTTAAAGATTTGATTAATTAGTTCTACCTAATTTAAACAAAAATGGCACGTTATTGTGTTTATAAGGCATGTTTCGGGAAATGAGTTGATGGAAACATGCTTGAAAATTTTGACAAAATAATAATTCCCCCCCCCCTTGAATAATTCCCCCCTCCCTCGAATAGTTCCCCCCCTCAAAAATGTCTGACGAAATAATAATCCCCCAGGGGGATTATTCAAGCAAATACGGTATTTCGTCAAAATTTTCAAGCATGTTTTCATCTACTCATTCAGCAAAATTTGCTTTTTTACCGCAACAACATGCCATTTTTGTTCTAATTAGAGATAACAAATTGATCATATGCCTTGAGGGGAATTGTCCAAGGAGGGATTATTTTTTCCTCACTCGTCTGACAGGGGGAAATTATTCAAGAAGGACTGATTGTGCAGGTGGGGGTAATTACTCAGGGGGTGCAATCATTCATTTGGGTGACTTATTCGAGTAAACACAGTAGACTCGATTGAACCCGCAAAGACTCCCCAAAACCCCAGTTCCCCCCCCGAATCTCAGTGTACCCCCAAACCCCCAGTCCCCCCCAAACCCTAGTACCCCCAATACCCAAATGCCCTCCCCCAAATCCCAGTGTAGCCCCAAAGCCGCAGTGTACCCCACAAACCTCCATTACTCCCCCCCAAACCCCAGTGCCCCCCAAACCCCAGTGCCCCCCAAACCCCAGTGCTCCCCCCAAATCCCAGTGTACCCCCAAACCCCAGTGTACCCCAAAGGCCCAAACCGCAGTGTACCCCCCAAATCCCAGTGTACCCCCAAACCCCAGTGTACCCCAAACCGCAGTGTACCCCAAAACCCAGTGCACCCCCCAAACCCCAGTGCCCCCTCACCGGCGCGAGTCCGGGGCACTCGTACACGCTGCAATCTCCGGGGTCAACCTCGCCCTCGTCTTCACTGTCGCTGGCGCCCGCCGCCTGCATTTCATCGGCAGCTAGCACGCCCACTGCCGACGCGCTTGGCACAGAGCCAGCTGCCGCCTGGGGGGGGGTAAGTGAGAGTGAGATTGTGGTGCTTGGGAGAGTTTTTAAACTAGTATTAAATTGGCAAGAATAATTGAGGTAATTTATAGAGATCCACGTGGACACTAGTTTCTGGACCGAATTTCGGAAACTCTTTTTTAACCGCGTTAAACACATTTGAATTTACCGTGAATTAACTGCTGTTAACGAAAACTGGTTTACTTTGGTAAGCTCAATTGGTTAAAAACATATTAATAGTATTTAAAGCCACAAAACTCACAAGCTTCATCAAATCCGGCCCCACTAAACCCCAATTAATCCCATCAAATAACCCCTAAACCCATTACCCCCTCAAATAACCCCCCAAACTCAATACCCTCAAACAACCCCACCCCCAAACCCCCCCCCCCCTCAAACACCCAAAATACCCCCCCCCAACCCACCTGCATATCAATAATCTTCTGCTTAGTCTGCGCATAGTGGTGCAAATGGCATCATAGGCCATTTCCGCGTCACCCCCTCGCGGCCGGGTTCCCTTCCTGCCCACTACCCGGCGATCGATTCCGCACGGCTCGCTTCCGTTCGGAGAGTCCAGTTGGTTCCGTCTGGGGGGTTGGGGGTTGTTTGGGTGGGGGTGGGTTGTTTGGGTGGGGGGGTTGTTTGGGTGGGGGGGTTGTTTGGGTGGGGGGGGTGTTGTTTGGGTGGGGGAGGTTGTTTGGGGGGGGGTTTATGTGATTGGTGGGGGGTCATTTGATTGGTGGGGTTATATTTGAGGGGTGGAGGTATATTTCACGGTGGTGGTTTTATTTGAGGGGCGGCGGTTTATATGAGGGGTAGCAGTTTTTTGGGGTGCGTGGGTGGGTTTTTGAAGGGGGTGGGGGTTCATTTGGGGCGGTTTTTTTTAAGGAAGTGGGGGTTTATTTGAGCGGTCGAAATTGACGGATGATACGAGAAATACAGGAAACATAATAAAGCATGATATTGATATTGATTCACACATAATAAACCTATCTATTAGCATATTTATATTCAATTTAAAGGAATTGATAAACAAATGAGCCATTATCATAAAAATGACAAGAAATGAATTAGGTAATATAAAAATATGATTGAATAGAGCTACTGCCAAAATTAAAAACAGCTAATGGGCTTTTTACAAATCAGAAGGACAACTAGTCGGAATTATATTTGATTAAAAAGGATCTAAATAAAAGAAAAAAATTGTGCAACTGTAATTTGCGGAGTTCTTCAAAACCATTGCCAATGTTGTTGACATCTTTCAGTGAACTGCAAATCCCAACCACCAATGAATGTTTTTCTTTTAGTCTCTGAAATATCCTTCACTTTGCTCCACTGCCAACTTTAAAGATGTTCAAACGAAATTTACAAAACATTGTAAAATACTTTTTAGCATAAAAATGTAGATACATATTTCATATGTATTTCTAGAGCTATATATCAATGTTCAGGGGACATTTTACATGACATTTTACAAATTTTATGTCACATTTCACACTTTAGCTTTCATTCTAAATTACCCAAAGAAATGTGATCACACCAAAAAAAGGAATAAAAAAGCGTCTACCAACCAATGGGGCGAACCTCCATGACACACGGTATATGCATGTTGTAAAGGGGGTCTACAAGCACCAACAGTTGAATAATCATTCCATTTTACAGAGGATCGAACAAGGGGTTCATGTCTCAAGTTTGGACAACTGTTTACCAGATATAGTGAATCAGGGCCGTCACATAAAAGTGGACAGGGGGGTCTTCAGGGGGTGGGAACCCCCAAAAGCGCCAGCTATTATGCTCGTATTTATATACATACTTTTTATACCCATTGAGTTCATTTTTTTAGCGATTGAGCCTAATTTCATCTACATACCATACTCCAAAATCTAGTCATCTTTTCATCTTCTATTTTTCAAATAGTTTTATCCATTTTCCATTGTTTCATCGATTTACCATCCACATTTCAACGTCTATTTGGTTGAAACAACATAAAACAACCAAATTTCATCCAGAAATTATGTACCCCCCAAAAAAAAACTAATTCAAATGTAAATAAAATAGCTATACACACCCCCACAAAGTCAAACTATAGAAGACCCCCAATGGACTATTTTTGACTAGATTCAAATGCAACACTGGGAGTTGGGTGCGACTTTGGCACGCTGCCAACGTGAAACGAGTCAATAATATCGACTTGTTCTGGTTCCGCTGCAGCGCTGGTCGATTGATGTCTCAGTCTGATTTTTGTCTGGAGCGAAATTTAATAAGACCGACAATTTTTTTCGGGCTCACCCATCTAGGCTTCATTCAGTAAGTACACCCCAGGATTCGGACGAGGACCAATTTAATGGCCCTACATAATCTAGTTGACAGCGGAAATTTCCAAAGGAGATACCGTATTTCCTCGAATTACCCCCGGGGTTTTTTTTTTCAGAGTGAAAATTTTGCGAGAAAAACGTGAAAAATGCAAAAATAACCACCATTTATAAGTTTTTTACAGCCTTATATAAGGATGTAGATGGTATAAACGATGTTCTTACGTAACACAGTAAGTGTTTTGAACGTCTGTTATGCATTTCCCGGACCACAAATCCATAGTGCCCATTGTGAGGGGGGGGGGGTATTTCGAGGAAATACGGTAAGTCGTTTTTCCACACAATTGAGTTCACCGGAATGAGGGGTCGGTCAATTCAAGATAAAAATTATTCATTATGGTGAATACAAACGCGATGTGTCAGTTTTAGAAGTTCCAGTTGACGACTAGCGTGCGTAGGCACAATTTAGGCCTACACCACACTAGTTGACATCAAAGTTCGTGTCAACTGAATTCAACTAAATTTTGGTTACCGTATTTCCTCGAAATACCCCCCCCCCCCTTGAAATACCCCCCCCTCCTCGTTTGACCCCCCCCTAAAATGCTAACCCAAAATCCGCTATGGCCCCCCCCCTCTCGAGACCACTATGAAACAATTACCCCCCCCTCGAAATACCCCCCCCAGATTGAGTGTAAAAAGAACGTACATGCCAAATACTGCAGTTTGTGTTCTGCGTAGTGCAGAACACACGTTAAAACAATGTCGGAATCACGTTAGAACAGTGTTTATACCATCTACGTACTAATATTAGTCTACATAACCTATAAATGGCGGTTTTTGTTGTCTTTTTAGACGTCTGCGTACGTTTCAGACGACAATTTCGTACTGGGATTTAAAAATTTTTCTTGTGAAATAATAACCCCCCCCCCTCGTTTAACCCCCCCCTCTCGGGACCACTATGAAACAATCACCCCCCGGGGGGTATTTCGAGGAAATACGGTAGGTACTTATGTGATTTCAATCTTACTATGTGATAGAGGATAGTTCATTTTGATTATCATTGTTTTCTGTTTAAGTGTGATGCTTTTATATCTTGGTGTTATTTAGTTGACATTCAGTTGACACAAATTTTAAATGTCAACTGGTGTGCGTAGGCACAATTTCCGACTTAATCGGGCAAAAAATCCCTTCCAAAGAAAATTCCACATGGGAAAAAATCGGGTCGCCCGAAAAAAAGCGCTAAAATCGGGTCAATTAATCCCGCCCCTGGTGCCCGACTCTGCGCACGCTTTCCGCCCTTCTAATGTTTAATTGGGCGACTTTTTTAATTAAATTCGTGGCGCAATGATGGCTAAAATTTGCCGCGTCTCCTAAATTTTTGATAGAAATCGGACTGGTGCACGGCGGTTCGGCATTCCAGGATTTCATTTTTAGGAAATCTTGAAAAAAAAATTTGACGCGTTGTGATGGGTGAATTGGGGTTAATTGATATAAATAGGAAAATGCATGAGTTATCTATGGGCTGCACATTTTCTGCTTACATACACTACCGCAAATCCGCGAATAAGACCCCCCTCGAATTACTCCCCCCTTGAATAACTCCCCCTCCAAAACGTCTGAGGAAAACATAACTCCCTGGGGTCTTATTCGAGGATTTAGGGTATATACCGTATTAACTTGAAATATCCACCCTCGAAATACCCCCTCAAAATAGACGCTTTTATAAATATGTCGGTTATTGTTCTTTGTTGCATTATCTTTTTGTCTGCGAACGTTA
>OZ038453.1:2416701-2553357 GCA_964036195.1 Sphaerolaimus hirsutus | reverse complement strand
TTTTCTTTCTTCTATGTCCAGAAAAAGCCCATATATCGAACCACCACAACCCCCCCCAAACCCCCCCCCCAGAAAAATTTTCAGCTATCTATCCCTCCGGAGGAGTGATTTGCTATCTATCCAACCACTCAGAGGGTCGAAATTCAGATACCCCTGTATCGAACCCCTCCCCAACCCCCCCCCCCCATTTTTTCAGCTGTCTATCTATCCGGGAGAGCGATTTGCTATCTATCCAACCCCCCAGAGGGTGAAAATCCTGGAGACCCCTGGGCACCCCACACGCGAGTAAGGTAACAAAAAGACAGGCATAATGGCGTCACAAACACTCAACTGGTGTCATGTCAATTCATATTTAGTTGACTGGTCGCAGGACAATCTTCACAAGTGCACATGCGAAAATTTTGAAAGGGAATTAATATTGCTTAGTGCATTTGTACCTCGTTCGGCGACCCAGTCAATTAAAATCTGAATGGAAACTAGTCAGTGCAGTTGACACCCGATCTCAATGTCAACTAGCTAATTTGAAATTTAATTTAGATACTTAATTGATTCAGGCACCAGACCTGAATTTTCCAGTGGTTCACAATTCGGGGTAGGGTTTTATAGCGTTCTCATTATTAAAATCCAGGAAAACTACATTATTGTTGTTATAGTACAATCGATTTCCGAAAACAATTGAGGCGTCTAATTCTAAAAGTCGACAAGTCCACAAAATGCGATTTGAGTAAATCGCATTTTAAGCTTCAAACCCAATTCCAGGCCCCAGGTGCCATTTGGCTCTCTCATGCTTTCCATTAAGTTCCATATGTTGACAATAAAGTGTCAAATTTTCAGCCCCTAATCTCAACCTATATGTGAAACATGGGGTGTCCATAAAAATCCATTCGGTCAGAGCAAAACTGTTTTTGGGAGGGAATTGGACTTGTCGCACTTCTTGCACGCGAGAACATTTTTGTTCCCGCCCACGTTGGTCCTGCCTTATGGGAAATTTATGTACTTGTCGACTTTTAGAAATAGTAGAAATACCCCATAGTGCGTTCCCATTATCACATTTCTTGCGTTTTTCCCATAAAAAAAGGATGCGGAGGATGGGACGTGTCGACTTTTAGCCCAAAACTAAGTGGGACTTGTCGACTTCTTGCCCGAAATTTTTGCATTTTTCCCAAAAAATGTCAAATTTGGCACTTTGCCATATGGGCATGTGAGGTCAAAAAAATTTATGGGAAATGATGAAAAATGTGCGGAAGGAAGTAGCCCCAGATGACGTTTCCGGGCCTAACTCGAAATTTTCATATTTTGGACTTGTCGACTTTTAGAATTGGACGCCTCAATTTTCAATTGAGAAAATTTCTACCAGGAATGTGGCATGTGGAAATTGTTAATCATGAGAGATAACAGGTCGAAATATATTGGAAATTCCTGAGTTTCAGGCTCTAGATTGAGCTTGGCTAAACAGGAAAAAAAAATGTTACGAAAAATATTTGGTATGGAAGTTTAGACACTAAACCGAACTAAAAATCGTCATTTTTTGGAGAATTCCCAGCAATGCAAATGTGTCTGTGGTACATGCAAAGAAAACCTCACGCTGAATGGAACAAAAATACAAAAATAATGTCACGTCACCATAATTTAGTGAACAAAGTCGAATTGACAAATTTCCAGGTGAAATTATTACGGTAGCAAAATAAATCTATTTGAAAAAAACTTATTTTCAATTTCAATCCATTATTCGGATGGTATATGGTAGGTTTCAGTGCAAAGTGTGTGTACAATACAGAATACAGCTGTAAGACACAAATATATACCCCCCCCCTAAAACACGCAGACGTATTTAGTTCGATGAATGAAAATGGGGGGAATGTGGCCAGGTTTTAAGGACAAAATAAATGGAATGGAACCTTTTTTACTGTGCTTCAAACTATTCAAAGTGTGTGTGCCATATTTCTTTGACATTTGGTCTAAGGTAGAAATTGCGGGAAAGCTATCATTTAGCTAGAGGCTGAAAATTGAACTTGTACATGGGGAACATTTTTTGTACTTAGATGCGTTTTTGTTGTACGAAAAATGTCGAGATCAGATAATTTGCAGTTGACATTGCTAAAAATATATGTAAAAAAACGGAATTAAAATACGCCTGCAATCCAGTCACAGTGGTCTGTGGCAGGGGGTTACATGAATTTTGAACCCCTCAAGGCAGGGGGTTCATATAAAAAGTCAATTATTCCTCCGGATAGGGATAGAGAGCTGGCAAAGAGATGAAGTGTTGGGGGGTTGGGGGGGGTTGGAGGGCTGGGGGGTTGGGGGGTTGGGGTGCGGGTACAATATATAGCATTTTCAAGTGTAGGTGGACAGAAAATGGAGAAAAATATCTTAAAAAAGGATAAAAATGACTAAAAATAGGTAGGTATATACCGTACTTCCTCGAACGCTCCCCCAAACGCCTCGAGCTAACTATTTATTCTAGAGGCAAATTTTAAGGTTAATAAATATCACCTTAACCCCTATGCAGTAATCATAGTAAATCAGATGACAAGTAAACTTACAAGTGACTGACGTGCATTCTCATTCGAAGATTTACTTGTCAAGTAAATTCACTTGTCACTTTACTTACCAAAAGCAAAAACAAAAATAGGTCTACTTTCCAGACACATAAATATGGCACTGAAAGGACACAAGTAAACTGGGGAAGTAGAGCTATAGGCAAGCTAATCAATTGAGAGGTTAGAAGAATAGTTGACATGACAGGGACAGAAAACATATTGTGTAGATTGGCAAAGGGTTGGGAAAGTGTGATCTCGTTTTTTAAATCGTTTTTTAAACAACTACTTTTTTAAGTTTTAAAATTTCATCATGTTTAAAAAAGACAGGTTCGGTGTCAATTCCGCTAGTTGAGAAGTATAAAAAAAACTATTTAGAAGAAGTGAGTAAAAATTCAGCAGACACGTAAAAATTAAAAAGACAAGCCTCATGAGAAGAATTTTTTTTTCCATAATAGCAAATTTAGAAGTAACAATAAGAATGACAAATAAAAAGTTTCAATAAATTTTCTTTTACATTTATAGTATCAATTAAACTTTGTTTTTTAAAATCCTCAACTTCAGTTTAAAAACAACTTTTGAAAAAACTCTTACCAACCCTAGATTGTCAACTAGAAAATATAGCACACATTTCCGCAAATGAATGTGCTGCAGTGACATGCGGGTAACATTGTCAAACTTACAGTGCATTTGCACATGCTTTGCATGCATTTGACCATAATTTTGTGAATGAAAAGGCATGTGATAAATTATTTCATTGCTTGGTGAGTTTGCTTATATACCTATTATTGTGAAAAAGTATTTCATTTTTGGTTGATTATTCAGATAACATACGGTAGATTCCATGCAAAGTGTTCGCATTCGGTACATATTTTTATATTTACACGGTGGTGCATTTCATTTGGATTATTAATGAAAGCAGATATGAAAAATGTCGCCATATTGTAGCAGTAGTTTTGTAGCATGTTCAGTCAACTTTTACAATATGGAACAAACAAGTTCACTATAATGAAATATTTACAGAACACGCAAAACTCATATAAACCCTACCAGTGGATAAGACAACATAAAGTTTTTCGACTTTCGAAATTATCCCCGCTATCGTTTTTTTCTTCAAAAAACGCTGTTTTAACGGTTGAAACTGTCCTTACTAATCACTTATTACTCTTCATTCTAAATCCCACTTCTCACTTTTCAGATGCTCTGAACTTTTCACTTTTACATTTTTTTTAAACTTCAACTTTAAATAAATCGCCCTGTGCGCATACGTGGTGAAATTTCATTAAGACCCGTATGGATTCTTATGTCTATGTCATAACAACAACATACAGTGCTTTTCTAATATAATCTAGCCCCGGGATACAATAATAGTTAGCTACTGGGGTTGTGAAGGAAAATTCGCTGGTGTTTAAATTTTGAATTTTTTTTTTGGAAAATTATTCTTTTAGGTTTTTTGATTTCTCCGGACATTGGTTTCGAATTTCAATTTTTAATTTCTAAATTTAAGGAATAGTTTTAAAATTTTAAAAAAATTTTTTTGAAATTTTGGGAGCGCTTTGAAAACATCATTACACTTTTGAAATGCTTTCACTGGCTCTCAGTTGTTGTTGCAGATATTGGTGAGGTCTACTAAAAAGTAAAATAGAAAGTTAGGTGTAATATACCTTAATAGACAGAAATTTTTTCTCTATTTTCCAATTTTTTCCATCACAAAAACCACTGGTTTTAAGTGAAATATGATGCCAAGTGTTTTTCTGACAGATACATCATGGGAATTGAAATAACAACGTTAACGTGAGGTCATTTTTTTGGGGAACTTTTCTGGTTTGAATTGAGTGGAAACCCCCCCCCCCCCGGATAAAGTTGAGTTTGTAGAAAAAATGACGTTATTATTAGTTAAGGTGCCCGCTAATGCAAAATTTGATTACCGTATATCCTCCAATCAGACTCCAGGGGGGTTATTATTTCGTCAGAGTTTTTCAGGGAAGTTTTTCAAGGGGGGGGGGGGGTGTTACTCAAGGGGATGAGTTATTTTTCCTCGAAACTTCACTTTATTCATTGTAAATTTACTGTATCGCAACGTTTCTCCCAACAAAATACAATATACATAAACATTTACATGTGTTGTGAAAAAAATTTAGAATAAGATAAAAAACATTCAAGTGGAGAAATTACCTCAAAGTTACATCCAAAACTCAAAATCTACCATTCCAAAAAACAACAAGACAAATTGTTCAAAGATTCACAAAATTAGGAAACAGCGAGTTTCCTTTTGCACAGTTTAAATTGCTCAATTTGTGAAGTAGAAATCAGTGCAAATTGAGACAATTTGGTGCTTCCTCAATCCTGATTTTGTAGCTCAAATTTCGTGACCAAATTCAACACTGTGGGGCATCATTGTGGTGTGATGGCAAAGCGCCACAAAAATGGCGCCAGAAGTTTTTGGCGCTGTTCTGTGGTCAAGGGGCAGGCAGGCACCATGTAAATTGTAAAGTGTCATATAAAGTGTCAAACTTCTAACACATAATCATACCAAATTGTCAAATGTCATGCAGAATGTCAAAAGTTCAGCAATGAAATCATGTCTTGTTCATTTTTATCGACACTTTGCAAGCTTGACACTTTACATGAACATTTTAATGTTACTGTTCAAGTTCATATTTTGTCACTTGACTTTCACTTTTCTTGTGAACATGCGAGATTGGCCCCCTGCCAGGGGATACCGTATTTCCTCGAAATACCCCCCTCAAAATGGGCACTATGAATTTGTGGTCCGGGAAATGCATAACAAACGTTAAAAACACTTACTGTGTTACGTTAGAACATCGTTTATACCATCTACATCCTTATATAAGGCTGTAAAAAGTTAGAAATGGTGGTTATTGTTGCATTTTTCACGTTTCTCTCTCAAAATCTTCACTCTGAAAAAATAAACCCCCCGGGGGTATTTCGAGGAAATACGGTGATTACTCTGTTGCCAAACAACAATAAAGTGCTGAAGTAAAATCGACAAGTGCTTCCCATTTATACTAGGCGGACAGCACACTTTGTACGGAAACATACCATAATTTAATGAATAAAATTTTGTGATAAATTTTGTAATTAATTATTCCCTGTAAAAATGAAATATTATGGTGAAAAAACTGTATAATTTTTGGTTCGTTATTCAGATGGATTATGGTATGTTTTCATACTAAGTGTGAAGTCCACCGAGTAAACCTAATTTGTAATGGCGCCAGAAAAAATGACGCCACGGTTTGGCGTTGTTTGGCGTCAAAAAAGGCACCATTCCAACCACTATCCCCAATTGACGATTGCATCCAATCAAATCAAGGGGAATTTACGCTGCGCAAGCGACCAAAATGCGGCAGTACTTTCAAATTTGCAAATGTCTTTTCATTTCATTTTGGACAGTTGTCTCAGTATCAGAAAAAATCAGGTATAAAAAGTACCAATCTGGCACCGTGTCAAATGTCAAGCTAAATATGTCAAGCGTATTTTGAAAGGATTTACCGTACCGTGCCGGTAAATACCGGAAAGTTTGAAAATTTACCGTACCGTCGACTGTGATTTTAAAGAATATACCGTGCCATACCGTTTGCAGCCTTTTAGAGGTTTACCGTACAGTATTATTTTTAGATTTAAGGAACGATTTACCGCAAGTTTTAGTGTTGCGTGGCGTTTACCATCATTTTTCAGATATACTGTAGAATTTACCGGAATTTTATTTCGAAGTTTCAAATTTACCGAAAGACGTTTTTGTTCCAACCGGAATTTGTCACCTTCAGTTTGCCATTTGACATGGTGCCAAATTGACCCCGGGCGCCAGTACCGCACCATGTAAAGTGTAAAGTAAAGTGACAAAACTTTTGTACAATGTCAACAAAAATAAAAAAATAAAAGATTTTATCGGTGAATTTTGACATTTTGCATGACAATTGTCAAATCTGTATGACACTTTCAGATGACACTTCACTTTACTTGATACTTTACAGGGTTCGGCACTGGCGCCTGGTGAAAATGTCGCATAGAAAATCGCCAAAAACAAATCCGAGAGTGACAAAGTCCGCAGCGATGAAACATTATTTGAAAAAGAGAATTTTGAAACAAAAAAGTGTCATTGCTTCATTGGAAAAAGGAAAAAAGAGAAAACATGATCGAAAAGTTTTGGATACAGCTGAAAATACAGTGCACGACCCCCATACAGAGTCCAGACTCCGACAGGTTTCTTTATTTTTTATTTTTTTTTGAGTCAATTGCTATTCTTTCCGTGTCTTGTGTTTTGCAATTTACCATTTTTAAATGCCCATGGGATTTCAGTGTCTCTGTTCTATTTTTGTCAGGTTTATAAGTATAACCGTGAATAAGTTCCGTCAAGAACTTATTCGAGCGCAGAAGTGTTGACAATAAAGTGTCAAATTTTCAGCCCAAGTATCTCCATGCAAATTTTCCTGATCCATGTCGAAGTGCTAGAAAGCTCGGTGAAGCGTCGGGAAATGTCAGCGTGAAGTCACATCACAACGCTTCACCGCTTACTCACAGCCCTATTTTTTCTGTGTGTGATACCTAGGGTTGGCCGATGTTTTTTTTAAAACGTTTTTTATTAAAAAAAACGTTGTTTTTTTAAAAAAAAACATGACGTCCGAAATGTTTTTTTTTTAAAAAAAACATCGACAGAAATTTTTAGTACTAAGCACTAGGTATTTTGCAAAATTTTTGCGCGCAAGCGCGCAATTTCACACACAAATTGACATTGGTGTTTGTTTTCATTGGTTTTGTGGCATTTTTAGTATCAAAGTATCCATTTATATATGCTACCATGGGTGAATAAGCCGTCATATGTTGCTGTAGTATAAAATATTGAGGTAATGTGCTTCCATGTACCTCCACAGTGTGTAACTTCACTCCCAAAGTAACAACCTCGTTTTATAACCTTGTTTGATCACTATTCCGTGCCAAACTTGACCTAAAGTCACGAACATTCGACTATAAGGCGATATACGAACGATATGTCGACGAAAAATGGATATTTTTGACACAAATCACCACTTATAATGCTATCCCATGGCTCCACAGACATTATATGGTCATATATAACATCACAGAGTATTGCCACTGTCTGATATACCTATATATGTTGACACAAGGTTATATCTGGGAGCTTTTAAAAAAAAACGTTTTTTTTTTTAAAAAAACATCGAGTTAAAAAAAAACGTTTTTTTCCAACCCTAGTGATACCCCCTAAATTCCCTCACCGACAACACTTTAGTGGCTCAAACCCGTGAAGTTTCATATTTAATAGCCCGCCTGGCACATCATTACACGAAAAGTTGCCAAAAGGAAGTCTTTCATAAAAGTTTACATAAAATGAGCCCGCGAGTGGGGCACATTTTAGGTTAGCGTAAGTGTCACGCACCGGGTTTAATTAGCGATGGCAAGGGCGCCAGACAAAAAAATGACGCCACAAAAAGGAAATGGCGACAGGAGATGGAAATTGAGTGACTTATTGCATACAATTTTGGCTATTTACAGAAGCCCCGGTCGGGGACCGGTCCCCGGCAAAAAAATTTGTTTTTCAAAAGTCAATAATTGGTGTGTATGGGTTGTTTGCTTGTTAATTAGGTGAATTATCTAAATGGAAACCAGTCACCCACTTAACATCCGATGTCATTGTCAACTGCCCAGTTGCCATGCGATGTCATTGTCAACTAAGTAATGTGTGTTGTGGCAATGAATCACTCTAAAAGCACCCCTAAAATAAAAGGCGCCATCGCGCCAAAACCAACGCCATACAAAAATGGCGCCATTCCAACGCCAATCAAGTTGCAGCCGCACACAACCCCTGGGCAATACAGCGCCAGCTCACTCATATGAGAAAGCAATGCTCGCTTTGCTTGATTCGGAACAAAGAATTTAGGTGTACAGGGTGTTCCGTTTTGCAATTTGAGGTTTTTATTTTTTTTAAGTTTGTGGGTTTGTTGGAAGTGTAGAGTGGAACTGATTATACTATCTGACTCGTTGTGCACACTGTACACTTTTCACTGAAATATAAAGATTTAACATAACCCATTAAACTGTACACCCACTGAGTTGCTCAAATAAGAGTTAATAAAATCCTTAATTGACACTTTTCAAAAATTGGGACAAAGAGCAGGATGAAACCCCAAAAAACAGTACAGATTTTGATTTTTGTGGGAATAAATGGACCACGATGTAAAATGGAAACAGAACAAGTAGTGACAGATCTTGGTTGAACCCAAATGAAGCATGAAAAGTCATTTTACAAATAGCATCTGCTATTTCAAAGGTTCTGAATGACCTCTTTATGGCCATGAAAACAGTTTAAAAAAGCTTTTAACATCCAAAATACACCTTATTACATTATATTTTACCATTTTAAATTTTTTATTCCACTTGCACTTTTACCAATACATACCACATTATGCAAACATCCTAATTACCACGTGGGAATTAAACCAGTAGAAAAGTGACAAGTGGAATTGAAAAGTGACAAGTGGAATTGAAAAGTGACAAGTGGAATTGAAAAGTGACAAGTGGAATTGAAAAGTGACAAGTGGAATTGAAAAGTGACAAGTGGAATTGAAAAGTGACAAGTGGAATTGAAAAGTGACAAGTGGAATTGAAAAGTGACAAGTGGAATTGAAAAGTGACAAGTGGAATTGAAAAGTGACAAATTGCACATTAAAACACTTGTCTTGTCACTTAGTTTTATGTATGACTTGACTTATAACTTATAACATAACACTTGTTATTTTTATTGTCCACCACATACAGAATCGGTACATAGACAAAATGTACCCCAAAAAAACATAAAAATTAAAATACCCCCCATTCTCGCAGGTACACACACTAATCAGAAGTAAATTAGGCCTCAAAAGACCAGAAATGTCAGCACAAAATACCGGCACTTATTACAATGGCCAAAGTGACACCAAACACAGCACAGATTCCAGTATTTACTACTTCAATAACGAAGAGCCATGCAGCAGCAGGGCAGAGAATGATTTTGGGGGTGGCGAAAAAAGTTGGTCGGATGGGACAGGGGGCTAAGTCAGACCTGGTGCCGGTTCCGCAAGTGGAAAAGTTAAGAGTGAAAAGTTAAGAGTTGAGTAAAATGATAAATGATAAGTTAAAAGTTAAGAGTTGAGTAAAATCGTTTGTCGTTTTACTCAACTCTTAACTCTTAACTTTACTCATAACTTGTCATTTATCATTTTACTCAACTCTTAAGTTTTAACTCTTAACTTTTCCACTTGCGGAACTGGCCCCTGGGGGCAGTCCCAAGCCCTGCAAAGTGTGAAGTAAGGTGTCAAATGTTAAGTCTAGTGCAAAGTCAAATGTCAATTGTAATGCAAAGTGTCAAATGTAAAGTCAAATGTAATGTAAAGTGTCAACTGTGTATCCAAATCTTATTTTTCGCATCAGAATCTTATGTTTTTGTATTCAAATCTTATTTTTCCACAAAATTTGGGCACAAAAACATAATATTGGTATATGAAAAATGAGATTTGGATACACTTTACCATACATTTGACTTTACATTTGACACTTTGCATGACAATTGACCTTTGACTCTGCATTTGACTCTACATTTGACACTTTACTTTACAATTTACAGGGTTTGGGACTGTCACCTGGGGGCAGTTCCGCAAGTGGTAGAGTAAAAAGGAAAACTTTGCTCTTCACTCTACTCTTTCCTTTTTACTCTACTCTTTACAATTCCACCTGTGGAACAAGCACCAAGAAGCAGTCCCAATGTGTCAACTGTGTATCCAACTTTTATCTTTGGTATCCAGATCTTATGGTTTTGTATCCAAATGTTATGTTTGATAATAAGATTTGGATGCAAAACAGAAGATGACTTAAGACACTTTGCATGACATGTGTCAATTTACAGGGGTCTGTCAGTGGCACCTGGTGGTGACCGCTGACCGGATTCAATTAGAATGTAAAGTGCTTCTAAGGTGCTAAAGACGTTATGAGCAAGCGCAATACGTAAAATTCAGTGCGTAAATCATATTTATATGGCTAAATTTGTGCCTGAAATAGGTAACCAAATGCACATTTTTTTATCCCAAATGCTCACCATTCCTCCATTAGTTTTATCAGCTATCATTTGTTTTTCCGTATTTTGTAAATATAACCACCCACTCATACATGCCAAAAAATGTACACATTAACATGCATAATTACATTGATTTCTGAGACACCATGTAAAATGTTCAAACCCGGTGCTAGCTAATGTTCTTTTTGCCACTTCAATTAAATAGCCGCAGCGCTAGCAAACTGCTAATTACCACAGCATGAGACTGTATGTAATTATCAGTTGCGCACCACTGTCGACTGAAAATTCGCTGCGAGCATTTAATGTGGTTCTGTGGTCTAGATACAAAGCGCCATGGTTTGAATTTGAGAATTTTACCGGTCTTGTAAATATTGGAAAGGTGCCAAAATGGCGCCACTACCTAATGGTTACCCAGCGCCAATGGCGCCATTTTGGGTTTTTAGAGAAATTGTAGTGCCAGGGCCCAGTTCCAACTTGGAACGAATATAAAAACGTTTGCCAAAGTAAAGTGTCAAATGCAAAGTGAAATGTCAATTGTCATGCAGTGTCAAATGTAAAATAAAGTGTCAATTATGAAGTAAAGTATCAATTGTCAAGCTCACAAGAATTCTCCCAGAAAAGAAATAAATGATTTATTCAGGTATTTATTCATTTATTTACATTTTTGTGGTTATTTGTTATTGTTATACTGTATTGATAAATATTTGAGTCAAGCTGAAATGGCTGGGCGGGCCCAGGCGCCAAAAAAAGCGCCATAAAACCATTATATTCACAGAGAATCCATTACAATGCAATGACGCCAATTCACAATGTGTCAATTTCACAATAAGCCTAGCGCCAATGGCGCCATTCCACAGCTAGTTGTCAATTTGTCACACACATTAACAATATGATTTCATACATAACATTTGCGGGCGGGCACACAGTAATTTAGGTCACTCCAGTCCATAATTGATGGAATGGTTCATGTCCCTTTTGTTCCAGTGCACCTAGCGTGACATAAATACCAATTGTCTCGATGCCAAGTGAGAGTTATGTTGATTGATGTTTGACATTTGACATGCGATTTGTGCGTCAAACATGGGTAATGTGTTTCGGATTTAACTGATGTTAGGTAATCGTCAAGTGCCCAATAATACCTTGTTAACTATGATATTTATGCAGGGCCGTATCCAGGGGGGGCGGGGGGGGGCTGCAGCCCCCCCCCCCCTTCCCGGGGCGGGGCGAGACCAGAAAGTGACCGGAAAATGCGATTTTTCCAATGTCAGCGTAAAAAATTTTGCGCGCAAGCGCGCATTTTTCACCACACGTAAGGTATTATCATCAGATTTGCTCCATGTGGCCTAAAATTGTTATAAATACACTCAATGGTGCGCTTTTTTCTGTTTTTGTATGTACATTTACATACATATACAGCGTACCATGGCGCTGGCGCCAACGCCAATGGCGCCATGGCGTGGCTCCTACTAATGGCGCCAGCGCCATGGCCCCATTCCGCCATTCTGTAGGTAAAATTTTAGGGTGAGCCCCCCCCCCCCCGCGTTCGCCGGCCTCCGTAAACAAGCAGCCCCCCCTCGCTCAAAAATCCTGGTCACGTCCCTGTATTTATGTACGATATTTCCTCGAATATCCGCCCTTGAATTGACCCCCTCGAAATCCCCCAGGTTCGAAGGAGCAATGTAAATGTAAAATACCCCCGCCCCCTCGAAATACGCCCCGTCTGGTATCATGTATTTCTGCAATATACATGATGTATTTGTGGCTGCCAATTTACTACCACACACGAGTTCACGCGAGCGATTTCGGAAACTGATAAAATAACTTAGAACGCATTTGAGTTGACCGGAATGCGGAGTATGTCAACAAGATAATCTTGACAGAGATTGGAAATAATTCATGCTTGTGTAAGCACAGTGGTGTTTAAAACTCAGTTTTAACAGTTTACCGTATTTCCTCGAAATACCCCCCCCCCCCTTGAAATACCCCCCCCCCCCTCAAAATGAACACTATGGATATGTGGTCCGGGAAATGCATAACACACGTTCAAAACCCTTACTGTGTTACGTTAGAACATCGCTTATACCATCTACATCCTTATATAAGGCTGTAAAAACTTAAAAATGGTAGTTATTGTTGCATTTTTCACGATTTTCTCTCAAAATTCTCACTCTGAAACAATAAACCCCTGGGGGGTATTTCGAGGAAATACGGTAATCAGTTTCCGACATTTTCCGCGTAAACTAAAACGTGTGCTTGGATTTTTATAATATCGTATTTAGAATTTTGTGCTCATTTTTCTATGTCAACTCAAGCATTTTGTTTACTCACTTACACATAAATAGGATAAAACCACGCAGAAGCGCATCTGCAAAAAGTTTTCCCCTGTTAGATCGTATTACAGAGAACACAAAGTAAATACGGCATAAAAGGGCCATTTCCATCAAATTATCTCACTACAGGCGTTTTCGATTTTTTTTATTACCGTATTTCCTCGAAATACCCCCCCCCTCGTTTGACCCCCCCCCCCTCTCGAGACCATTATGAAACAATCACCCCCCCCCCCCTCGAAATACCCCCCCCCCAAATTGAGTGTAGAGAACGTACATGACAAATACTGCAGTTTGTGTTCTGTGTAGTGCAGAACACACGTTAAAACAATGTCGGAATCATGTTATAACAGTGTTTATACCATCTACGTACTAATATTAGTCTGCAGAACCTTATAAATGGCGGTTTTTGTTGCCTTTTTCGACGTCGGCGTACGTTTCAGACGACAATTTTGTACTTGGTTTTCAAAAAAAATTTGTGAAATAATAACCCCCCCCCCTCGAAATCCCCCCCCCCCTCGTTTAACCCCCCCCCCCTCTAGGGACCACTATGAAACAATCACCCCCCGGGGAGTATTTCGGGGAAATACGGTATATTCTTTTACGATTTACGATACAATATTCAATGATTTTTTGATTAATCAACCACACATTTCTGCCAAAATTGAAAACGAGTAAAAGCTGCGTTTACACTGCGACTTGTGCCGACAATTCGAAAAGTGAAAAAGTTCGTTTATTTTGGAATTAAGTTCCATATCTGCGAGAAAATGCAGTGAATTATACTCACTAGTTAATTGCACTCACATGCCAATTTGCAGATAAATCATCCGTGTCGTTCCAGAGTTATAAGCATTTTAAAAATATTTCCAAAAAAGCGTATGCTACAGTATGCTTCACTGCATTTTCTTGCATATATGGAACTTTATTCAAAACTATGGAACTTTTTCACTTTTTAAAATTGTCGGCACAAGTCGCAGTGTAAACGCAGCTTAAGACAGCGTTCACACTGCATTTTTGTGACGATGCACTCCGACAACACTTGAAAAAGTTCCATAAGTCGAGTGAAAAGTTCCATATTCATGAGGGAATGTGGTTAAGTATACATACCACCTAGGTGCATATGCATGTCAAATTTCAGATGAATCGTGTGTGTTGCTCAAGAGTTATACATGTTTATAAAAAATTTTGCCACTGTCGGAGCCCGACAGGTGCGCCGACAATTTAAAAAATAAAGTGGTCGTCACATTCCGCGACTGTGACGACAAGTAAAATATTTGATCTAGTCGTCACAATGATCATGCTTAAAAAGGATCCCTACTTGTCACCAATAACGAGGCCGACCAGTCGTCACACTCATGAAAATCTGCTAAAAATAGATTTGTCACCACAAAACGGTCTGTGACGAGTACGAGTTTTTGTCGTCACACAAGTGCAGTGTGAAAGGAGCCTAAACCATTTCGACTAAAATTCCTCAATTTTCCAGGCGCCAACATCAGAAAATTAGCTCGCCAATTCATACGAGGGCGCCATGGTTACGCCATTGGGAAAAATGGCGTCATTGGATCGAAAATTGGCGCTTGGCACCACAAAGCAACCGGATACATAAGCGGGAAAAGTTTGCGCGCTAGAAACGCTGCACATCAAGTCAGGTGGGTTATTGGTAAAAAAAAAATTTGAGATTTTTTTTTAGAAATTTGGAATTTTTTATTCACTGTGGAAGATTGAATAGATATGGGGATGTTATTTTGTTGCATTCTTGACTTTTTTCTATGAAATTTCACTTTTCCTTGAAAATTATGTATGAAAAGTATACACTAAATCAAATATACGATTAGACTAACTCTTTTGAATCTATTTTCAATATTTTTCCGCTTAAACATAAAAAACTCAAGAAGTTTAAAAATAGATTTATCTTCCAGTGCAGCCACACAATCATATTTATCAAAAAAAATTCAACTCAACCCCCCAAAAATATAGAAACACCTCTATTACTTACAAATAATACAATGGAAATTCAATTCACGCCGCCCAGGCGTATAATTTTTTACATACTCGCCACGCTTTTTGTGTATTCATCACATCTGGTGATGTGAAAGCGCCATGGCGCTGGCGCCAAAGCAAAACGCACAATGGCGCTATTGGCGCTACTTTACTGTGGCGTTATATCCTCCAAAGCAATCACAGCTAAAAATGGGTTCGTGAAGTGTGTGGAAGTGCGCTCTGTGAAGACACTTCCACACACTTCACGAAGTTTTCGGTGAAGTGTCTTCCACTCACTTCACCTAGCTTCACGAAGACTGAAATTCGTGCAGTGCACTTCGCGAATTTTTGCAGCATACTTTGCATGGTTCGTGAAGTGCCGTGAAGCATCTGGGATGCAGTGAAGTGTCTTCACGCCGACATTGCGCGTCTGCGTGAAGTCACTTCAGGACACTTCACCGAGCATCACACACCTATTTTTTGCTGTGAATAGGCGGCATGGCGCTTTTTGTGGCGCCATTGGCGCTATTGGCGCTGCGCACAATAGTTTACTGCCATTAAACTTAAATTCTGGTAAACTAAATCAACTTTAAATGGCATCTGAGTTTACTGGAATTAGGTATTCGAGTTAAAACAACTCATTCCAGTAAACTCAAATGCGTCAGGTTGCTGATTTATGAGTTGACCAAATTTGGCGCTTGGCGCCATGCCAAAGAAAAACGTCATGACGCTTGGCGCCAAAGTTTTGCCGCTCTTTACATCACTAATCAGATCTACATAAAAACACAATGTGAACGCGTCAGAAAAAAGTTTCACTCACTAAATTGAGTAGATATCGATCGATCAAGATTAACAAACAGTCGATGATCGCTTGGGCAAATATGTTCAACCTATACCGAATAAACACTACATGTAGATGATGGCAAATTTTTTAAATGAAAATTGAATAAAATTCCACAATCTGATGTAATTTTTCAATTGATTTTGAAGAAAATTTGAATTTAAAAATAGAAAATGGATTTTTGAAGAAAAACATCAATTAAGATTCGATTTAAATATAAAAATTTAAGTTGATTAAAAAATGAGGTATAAGATTCTTTGATTTTTAATTGCGATTGTAATTCGGCTGTTATAAAAAAACGTCAGAGAATCAATTCCATTTTGTTTGGCATGATCTCTAGATCCATAAGATTTTTTCGGTGACTTCTCAATTGTGGCAAAACAATTTTATCAATATTTATCAACATTTCACAAATTTGTTGTTTTTCATCAAATATATTCTACAGTTCAAAAATCTGTATTTCAGTCATTTTTTATCAATAAATCAAATTATCAGAACGCTACCCATTTTTTGTTCCCACCTATGGGCACGGCAGGTATTTTTCACGTTTACTCTGTCTTAAAATCATTCAGAACAATCCCATCAAAATGGAAAGAAATTTTCAATCAGATTCCGCACTTGGGTTGGTTTTGTTTTGTGTTTTTTTAATAATTGTGTGAGTGAAAAATGTCACGAAACTGCCTAAAACGTATAGCACACTTTACAGTGAAATCTACCATATCCAATCTGAATTAAAAAAACCTAAGACAAAGAAATTTTGCCACCTCATTCCATCGCTTCCACATAAATATTACCGTATTTCCTCGAAATACCCCCCCCCCCCCCTCGAAATACCCCCTGGTTTTTTTGAGCTGGGGAAAAATACCCCCCCCCCTCGAATTACCCCCGTCTGGAATTATGTACATCATGTATGCAATGTACATGATGCATGTATTGGTTGCAGTTTGCATTGCTACTACGCATATACTAGTTTGTGTAGCGATGGACGTTGATATGTCCAAATATACCCTACATGGACACGTTGATTACCGGTTTTGGGTCTAAAAAGCGTACCCTTTCCTAGGGTTCAAACGGGATCCCGATCCCGATCCCGGATCCCGTGAAATTCCGGGATTTAGCAGTCCCGATCCCGATCCCGAAACTTTTCAAATCCCGATCCCGATCCCGAGAAACTCCAAAGTCCGGGATCCCGATCCCGGAAAAATTAGTGGAAATTATCAAAAGTGAAAAAACGACGTTTTTGCATGCAAAAATGTGAACACAAACCCCCGGCGTTCATTTTATACCACGTTTCTGGCATCCAACAGTGTTTTTAGACCTTTATGAACAACGGTCGATGCCAAAACATTGGCCAACATCTCTATCCCAAGACCCCAATCCCGATCCCGAAAAAATGCCAATCCCGATGCCGATCCCGATCCCGTGACCCCAATCCCGGCCAATCCCGATCCCGATCCCGAAATCTCAAAAAACCAATCCCGATCCCGATCCCGAAAAGTCAATCCCGTTTGAACCCTACCCTTTCCTATGCATTTAGTGAAAATTTCTAACGAAATAATAGCACACCCCCCCCCCCTCAAAATAACCACTCTGAAAAAATAAACCCCCTGGGGGTATTTCGAGGAAATACAGTATTCATTTTCCCCACAACTTATCACCTGATGATATCAATAAAATGTTGTAACCTCCCCTTTAGATGTAAAGCATCCATACATGATGCGGACCAATCATAAGTCAAAATTTTACAAAAAAAATATTGGCACTACACAAATTACCGTATTTGCTTGAATAATCCCCCTGGGGAATTATTATTTCGTCAGACATTTTTGAGGGGGAACTATTCGAGGGGGAATTATTCAAGGGGGGAATTATTACTTTGTCAAAATTTTCAAGCATGTTTCTATCAACTCATTTCACGAAATATGCTTTATAAACACAATAACATGTCATTTTTGTTAAAATTAGGTACAAAAATAAATCAAATCTTTAAAGGGGGGATTATTCAAGGGGGGATTATTATTTCCTCACTCGTCTTACAGGGGGGATTATTCGAGGGGAATTATTCAAGGGGGGGAACTATTCAAGCAAATACTGTAGTTGACAACAACATCGGGTGTGAATTGGGCCGACTGGTTCCAATTCAAATTTTGATTGATGGCTCACCGAACCATGTTCAAATGCAAATAAAATTATTAATTTATTTTTCCACATTGCCGCACATGCATTTGAGAATTTTCCTGACTTTTTTGAAAATGAAAATGATTCTGGTTTGAAAAAATGAAAATTCCGATTTGAAAATTTTCCTTGAAAATTTTAGGCATCGAAACCAGTTGACTGACACCCTCGGGGCAGTCCCAAGCCCTGTAAAGTGTAAAGTAACGTGTCAAATGTAAAGTAAAGTGTCAATTGTGTATCGAAATTTTATTTTCGAATCCAAATCTTATGTTTTTGTAATCAAATTTTATGTCGAAAAATAAGATTTGGATACCAAAAATAAGATTTGGATACACAATTGACACATTACTTTACATTTGACACTTTACTTTGCATTTGACGTTACATTTGACACTTTACTTTACACTTTACAGGGCTTGGGATTGCCACCAGTAGAGTGTCAGTAGCGTAGTCGTAGCGCCACTCCACCAAAAGTATCCACTTTCACACTCCCCCTTTAACCCCCTCATAACCCCCCCCCAACACAGTTCACGCACGTCCAGCGAAATGTTCGCGCGTTGGCAGCGAGCCAAAACAGAGTCTGCAGTAGCGGGGAAACGCATAGGCGCGCATATGTTGGCCGCGGCGAAGGGAAGGCCTTTGAGCAAAAAATTGAGGAAGCCCCCGCTGTGCTTGAAGGTGGATTGAATTTGAGTACCGTATTACCTACATTGAATAGGTGCCCCGGGGAGTTTTTGGAGTCACTACTGACTTTTACTGACATGTACCTTCCTAGGTAAAAGCCACCCTCTGGCAGCTCCCTAAATGCTAAAACCCCTTTAAATTCCCCAGCTTTAACCCCCTATTTTTACAGCTATTCTATGTACCACAGATAGGTCAAAAGTATTCTGAACCAGTGTGGTCTGCTCATTTTGGGGGTACTGGATTTAATTGGTAAAACATTTATATTAAATGTGTATTATTTATGTCAACCACAAAATGACAATTATAGAAATCTGTAGTATTTATAGATAAACAAAACATCCTAAAAAGTTTGCATAAAGTTTGCCTTTTATGTTTTATACAAAAAATAGTTAAACATGATGTTAAAAACCAATTTTTTTTACAATTTCCCATTTTAATTACATTCCAGATACTACTAAGCATTTACCACAAATATGGTCTAAAACATGCACTACTAATTGGTGCTTTTATGCTCTATGTATGTTTTGGTGCCCTAATTTTTGTTATTATTGAGAAACCAGCAGAAATTGAACAAGCAAAAAAATGGGAAAATGAAGTGAATACATTGAGACAAAATCAAGTCAAACTAGTGATGGGAACACTGTTCAATAACAGTAGATATTTGTTGTTTTTGAAGCCTGGAAAGACCAAAAGAATTCAGAATGATTTGAGCAGGTATGTGCGTGTATCATCCATAAATTGAGCTCATTCATTGAGTGAAACAATCAGATTGGCATTTTGTACACTTTTTGGCATGCAGCCATAATCGTTGTATGATTTTGTGTGGTTATTTTGTATGGTTTCATGAAATCTGCCAGGCGAATTGAATTTTGAACCAAAAGTATTTGTGTTTTTCTCCATTATTATTACAATCCAGATCATTTACAAATTATGAAAAGCTTTATATTGGCATGGAGGAAAGAGTTGGCGTGAGACCAATTCATAGAAAAATGCAATGGGATTATTGGAATGCTGTGTTATTTACAGGATCAGTTGCTACTACCATTGGTTAGTGAATGGTAGATTGAGTTTTTCAGGCATTATTAAGAAAGCAAACAAAATACTTTTTAACATTACTGGGAGGGAGGGAGTTAAACAAAAAACTTTGCAGACACAAAATAATACCTTAATTCACTTAATGTTAACATGGTAATTATTTATTTAAAATCAACCAAAACCACCCAACCCAGGTTATGGGCACATTTATCCTAGAACAGATGTTGGCAGATTTCTAACAATGTTATATGCCCTTGGTGGACTACCACTAGTTTTGGTCCTTTTACAAGACACTGGAGGCTTGCTCACTGTGGTGCTAAAGTACCCATGGTTCCAGGTAAAAAGGGGCCTCAGAAGAGCACTCAGGTATTTTTCTTGTTTTTTAAATTTTTTAAATTTGAAATAAAAATGCACTTTGTTGCATCATCTCTAGTTTGTGCAGATACTGCACCAAACAGTCAATGAGTGAAATTGAGAGGATTGAAACTGATGAAAGGGCTGATATACATGTGTTTGATTTACCAATACCTGTGGCTGTGGCAATTGTCATACTGTGGATTTTGTTGTGTTCACTTCTGTTCACCTGGTGGAATCCACATTGGACAATGATCAAATCATTCTACTTTTTCTTTATCTCACTCAGGTGTGATTTGTGAGGGGGGTTCAAAATAGAGGGGTTCTATACTTTGGGGAGGGGTGCAATCCCAAAATATGCTGTCAGTCAATGTCTCACATACCCATTTTCATCAAATTTTCATTTATTTAATTTTTGGGTACTATACCACTTAAAACTTACTTTCACTTACAAAACTAATACAAATCCCAAGCATAATTTGATGACCACCCACCCAAATGTTTCATCTAAACACTCAAATAACATCAACCCACATTTTAAAGATTCCTGCATCAAATTAACCCTCTACAAAATTACAATCAATAAAAATAACCCCACTTAACAGCACAATAGGTCTGGGTGACATAGTGCCTGAAGAGCCAAAACTCCTACTGGCAATGTTTGGTCTGATAATAATTGGCATGTCACTGGTGTCAATGGTTATCAGTTTGATGCAAATGCAATTAGCCAGGACTTATGAAGCTGGCAGGGAACATTTGCAGAGCAGTAATGATACTGCTGACCACTTTGTATGTTTGCTTGGCTGGGCTTGAAATGACAAGATTTTGGGTGTCACTCCCAGCAGACCCTGTAAAATGTAAAATGTCAAATGCTATGAAAAATGTCAAATTGACAGTAAAAAAGTTGATAGTTTACAGGACATATACATGACTTTTGACACTTTGCATTACATTTGCCATTTTACAGGGCATTTTACTTGACTTTTGACATTTTACATGGGCTGGGCTGAGAGTGGTTCTAAGTTTCATGCTTAACTTTGATGGATGACATACTTTATTTGCCTGTATGTCCCCTTAATTATCCCACCTCACATAACCGAGTTTGGGGTGTGGTCTTATGGACTTCTTGCCATTTTTTACACTTGTCAAGAAGCGCAAAAAAATGGGACAAAATAGGAAGGTGACGTTGAAATTTCTTTGTAAAATGGGCGAGAAAAATTAGCCATTTCCGTGAACTCAATTTTCGATATTTTGGACTCGTACACTTTTATAAGAGGACACCTCAATCACAAAAACGCAAATACACACACACAGGCGGAAATGCTCGCACGCCCACCATTAATCACTACACTTGGCATATTCCAATCTGCCGGGTCTCCAGTGAAAACGAAACTTTCCAGGAAAACCAGTTTGCAACAGCAGCACAGGTGCCGGCGCCAGTACAGGTTGCTATTTGCAATTTGAAAAAGTGTGGTTACGTTTGAGTATAAAAGTATGGGGATTGAGTACCTTTTTACGTTTGGGGGAGACCGTGAAAGATTTCAGTGTTTTTGAATGAAAAACGTAAATTTTGATGCCGATTTAGTTCCTGTGAATAATTTTTTACATTTTTAAATAATCTGATTGTGTTTTGTTAAACATTTTCTATTGTGTAAGAAACGTTCCAGTTAGGTCTCCAGCGTAAATTCGTTTAAAATACATCATTTGTTCAGATACATCTTTCTCAATCTCAGTCACTGAACAAATCGAAAACCCTTCACATTTACATCCACATCCCAAAACCACACATTTAAACAACAACTCCACCCCATCACAGGTCCCCGTCCACGCCGGACTTCAACCTGCAGCAGCAGCACCACAATGGCGCCAGCTGTGGCGTTGGCGTTGGCGTTGGCGCTGGCACCAGTGCCAGGTGCTGCCAGCTGGTAGTGAGAAATGGCGTTGGGGGCCACGCGTCGCCGCAGGCGCAGGTAAGCTACTGTTTTTTAGGGTTGTGGATAGGCCCTACACACACTAGTTTTCACCGTGACCGATGTGAAAACTGAAATGGCCACATGGCCACATCCAGCCTGCTCTTTTTGTATGCTATATGTGTTACAGTTTTCAATTTTTTAAAGCTTAACTTTCATTAATCTAAATTCCAATTTAAATTAAATGAAATCATTCAACCGTGTTCATTAATTTGCATTTGAAAAAATTTCAGTTTCCACACGAAGTCACGGAGAAAACTAGTGTGTGTAGGCACCAGGGGTCTCCTAGGGGGGGGGGGCTGGGGGGCTGCCCCCCCCCCCAAATCCGCCAGCTATCTATCTATCCCGGAGACCGCTCAGCTATCTATCAGAGTTGTTAAAATACCGGTATTTTTGGAAAGCGTAAGCGTAAGCGTAAATACGCTTTCCAAATCTTCAGTATGGATACTGAAAGCGTAAGGTATTTTTAAAATACCTGGGAAAGCGTAAATAAAAGTGTAAGCGTAAAAAAATTTTAAGAGATGTTTTCTCATTGAATTCTTTCCAAATCAAGCTCTCAGCGGCATTTTTCGGATGTCCACGTGGTAGTCTGCCCTCATATGTTGTTTGGCAATTCATCGGCAGCGACACTTACGGTATTTCTTCTAATAGAAGAGCACCGTTCAATTTTTTTGTCAACTTTATTTGCCTGCCGTTCTATGGGAGGTGCCGTTCTATTTGAGGCTGCCGTTCTATTAGAAGAAACACGGTAAGTCATCGTTGTATCTTTCAACTTGGAGTTAGTGCTGTCGACAGCGACAACATCGTCGTCGGAATCCATTTTCAGCTCAAAATTTCTTATCTGAAGCCACGATTTTGCTCGACGACACAGTATTAGCAAGACATGCATACTGCGACACAATTTGTAAATGTGCCACTTTTTCCAGCATCACTGCACGCACACAGTAATTTTTTTTGGTACGCAGTTTCGTTCACTCTTTTTTGTGGTTTTATGCTTTTTCAAACGTGTAAAACTGAACCGTGTGAAAAGCTTTTTTACGCTTTCAGTACCCGGGTATTTTGGCCAGGAAAGCGTAAAAAAGCGTATGGGTATTTTATGAAAGCGTAAGCGTAAGCGTAAGTATAAATACCCATTTACCCGGGTATTTCGGGTAAGCGTAAATACGCTTTCGCAACTCTGCTATCTATCTATCCCGAGGCAAAATTTTTGGCTACTACCCCCAAAGACCCCCCCCCCCAAATCGCTCAGCTATCTATCTATCTGGAGTGGTTTTTGAGAAATTTTCCTCCAATTTTCGCTCAAAATTACTAATTTTCGCACATTTTACAGTTTTTCACCTTCAAAATCGTGCTCTCCAGCTATATGCCTGGTTATATGCCTGTTTTTAGCCATTTTAAACCTACTTTTAGCCACTTTTAACCAATTACTAGCGATTTTTTCCCCTTTCGGCCTTCTATGCACTGAAAAAGCCTATATATTTTGCCCCCCCAGAAAATTTTTTTGACTGCATGACTGCACTGATTTGAGCCCCCCCCCCCCCCAGAAATTTTTTTCAGCTATCTATCCCTCGGGAGGAGCGATTTGCTATCTATCCAGCCCCCTCGAGGGCCAAAATCTTGGAGACCCCTGGTAGGCACATAGTGTTCTAGTGTGTGTGTGTGCTTGCTAGTGTTGATTCTGAAAGTGGAGAAGTGACGAGGAAAGTGTCCAGTTATATTGTAATTGGCAAGTGTCTTTGTTGATAAATTTACTTGTCACTTGATAAGTTCACGTGCCACGTCAAACGTTTCTTAGCACTTACCACTTAATCATTTTCACTCATCTGCTTGTGGAATAAAAACAACAACAAATTTGTAGCACAAGCTCAGTTCACAAATTTTTTATCTCCCAAGTATAAACAGACCTCTAAAAGTTCTCTAAACATCTCTAAAAAGTCATTTTACATCCACAGGTGCGACACATCACCCCATACATGTGCAATGCACACAGCACATACAAATTGTACACTGATAGTTCTGGCAGTGGGACGATATCAGGGCCCAAATTCAGTAGATATACTCAAACTGAGCTTAGTTTGCCTGAGGTGAAAAAGGTTAGCTAGGTTGTCTCAAATATTTTAGAGAAAAGAAAAAAATGTCTAAAATACTTCAAAATTGAGTTTTCATCCCATTTGAACATTGTGGCAGCAGCGCATGTGTTGCAGATGTACACTGAGCACAGATCCCACTACGCACATGCAAATGAAGGGTGTGCTTCTAAAAGTACTGATCTACAAATTTTTCAAATTTGAGTTAGGACCATTTTTGGGGCCCCCATAGAAACGCGCTTCAAAAAATATATAATATGTGGGGGGTGCGATATTCAATTTTGAGATATGGGGGGCGAAAAATGCAAAAATAGCAAAATACAGGTTTTGTCATTTAAAAACTACCGATCTACAAGCTTTTTTCAGCTTTTGTATCTTTAAAAGTACCGATCTAGAAACTTTTTTCAGAATTGTACTTTTAAAGGTATCGATCTGCACATTCTTTTTTGTGCTTCTAAAAGTACCGATGTCAGATCGGCACGTTTCAGAGCAAATACTCATTTTGTGCTTTTTTATTATGGGTAAAAGTACCGATCTACATTTATCTGATTTTGTGCTTTTAAAGGTACTGATCTTTATGCACTTCCCAAATTGTACTATTAAAAATACTGATCTACAATGGAGCCAATTCACTAAATTTTATATAGCTAGTTACAGGAGTGTCTCACCCAAAGACTTTACCATGCATATCAATAACCAACAATATACCCCAAATACCCATACTCAAAATTCCGATACCCAATACTAATGTGTGGGTATTGCCTACTTCAAACTTTGAATTGCGATTACCTCAAAATCGATTTTTTGTAGATCGGTACTTTTAGAAGCGAACCCTTCCAATGACCACTGCGCTTAGATATCTTAATCATCCCATTAGACATCTTTACACTTTTCAGGTCCTAGTAGCAGTAGATGGTATACACTACATCACTGGACATCCAAATCGTGAAGACAGCAAATCTCCAGATGAAATCATACAATTGGTGTCCACTGAAGACACTGAAGTGAACGTCTTAAGACATATGGGGGAGGGCTATGAAAATTCATTTTCTAGAGGGGAAAATCGTGATGGCAATTTTCATCATGACATAATTGGCAGCAAGCCAAGTAGCATTTATTGGGATGATGGATGTTCAAATGAATTTGGATCGGAATTGAGTGCACCGCATAATTCTGCGGTAAATTTGGAATCCAGCCAAAGGAAGTCCAGTGGTGAGGGAAGGAAAGTGTGAGTAATTTCTGTTTTTGGGAGAGTTTTGCCTTGGAAAGCTTTGGAAAAAAACAATGGAAATTGAATGATAAAAAATAAAAAATAAAAATGATGCAATAAAAGTTGTTGGGTAAAAAGAGAGTAAAAGGTAAACTGTGGGAAAAAGTATTTCAAATGAAATATTCTAGCAAAATTGCTGATTGTGAAATAGATCATATTTAGTCACAGGGGATTATAAACATGTATAATGTATTTTCAAACCCCAAAAAATGAATTTTCAACTTTAGTTTGACACAATTTATGCAATAACACTCATCAAACCAATAATGACTTGGTATAAAACCACAAAAAAGTCTATTATGATTTATGATAATCCACACTGCACAGAACACCAACACTGAAAATAGCCAGGAAAAAGCTGCAGCCAATCATCACCCTGCAAACCTCAGTTAGTAATTACCTAATTTTTTTAATGAACATGAATAATACTGTGGCAATTCAACCCAAATTCACAAGGTATCTGTTTTGGGCACGATTTTTAGGTGTAAAAGCACTTTTTACCAAAACTTAGCCCTGCCAACCCCCCACTAGACTCCTGTCCTGACATTGGGCTCACACACACTAGTTGACATCGCAAATTCGTGTCAACTCAGTGTCAATTGAATAAAACAAGAAGTTTGTAAAAAGCATCACACAGGGGTATCCAAGATTTTGGCCTTCGCGGGGGCTGGATAGATAGCAAATCGCTCCTCCGGAGGGATAGATAGCTGAAAAAATTTTCTGGGGGGGGGCTGGCGGGGGCACAATATATAGGCTTTTTCAAGGTTAAGAATGCAGAAAGGGGAAAAAATCGCTAAGAATCAGTTAAAAGTAGGCAAAAGTAGGTATAAAATGGCAAAAATAGGTATATAACCATGTATATAGCCAGAAAGCACGATTTTGAAGGTGAAAAACTATAAAAAAGTGCGAAAATTGGTCATTTTGAGCGAAAGTTGGGGCAAAATTTATCAAAAACCACTCCAGATAGATAGATAGCTGAGCGATTTGGGGGGGGGGGGGTCTTTGGGGGTAGTAGCCAAAAATTTTGCCTCGGGATAGATAGATAGCTGAGCGGCATCTGGGATAGATAGATAGCTGGCCGATTTGGGGGGGGGCAGCCCCCCCCCCAGCCCCCCCCCTAGGAGACCCCTGGCATCACACTTAACAGGAACAATGAAAATGAAGTGTCATGATGTAAAATTAATTATGCTCTATCAGATAGAACAGTTGAAATCACAGTATCACTTAAATTCAGTTGACATTTAGTTGACATGAATTCAGTTGACATCCAGTGTGTGGGGGCCCATTTAGGGATGGAAAACAAGCGCTTTTTTAACGGCCCCGCTTTTTTTGAAAAAAAAGCGCTTTTTTTTAAAAAAAACGCGCTTTTTTCGCTTTTTTTCAAAAAATGTCAAGACGTTACCTTAAAAGCTCTAAAATATGGTCCTGAGTCAATATATACAGGTATATCAGACAAGTGGCAGTACTTGTGATGACATATAGCCATAGAATGGCTGTGTAATCATCTGATAGCATTATAAGTGCTGATTTCTGCCAAAAAATCCAATTTTATGTTGACTCATGATGTATATCGCCGTTTTTGAATGTTCCTTGACTGCAAGTGATGTAAGGTAAGGCATGGAATAATGCTTAAATTTGGCTAAAAAAGAAAGCTAATACATGACAGTGATGTTTCACACTAGAAAAGTGGAAGAACATTGGCTGGATATTACACAGACATATCTCCTCAACTTATTATTACCAGAAGCAATGCCACTAAAATGCTACAAAACCAATGAAAACAACCACCAATGGCAATCTGCATGTGAAATTAGGCGCTTGCGCGCAAAAAAAATTGCAAAATACCTAGTAAAAAAAGCGCTGGGACCCTTGTGCTTTTTTAAAAAAAGCGGCGTTTTTTAAAAAAAAAGCGCTTAAAAAAAGCGCTTGCCATCCCTAGGCCCATTACCACACATTGTAAAGCATTCAGTCTGATCAAATGGCAGTCCCACACCCTGTGAAGTGAAATGTCAGGTGCCAAATGTTATGCACAATGTCAGTAAAAAAGAAAATATTTTATCACTGAATTTTGCATAAAATTTGACAAATTTATTTGACACTTGACTTTACACTTTACAGGGTGTGGGACTGCCCCCAGATCACCATCACAGTACAAACCCACTACCCCAGGACTCCAGCTCAATAGACGATGACCAGTCAAACTTGGAGCACCTTCTCCACTCTCCACCGCCTACTCCCAATTTTCCATCCGGCAGCCACACTCCCAATTACAGGTGCCAATTCCCCTTGTGGGTAAGTGATGCGAAAGTGGTAAGTGGTGATTAAAGTGACAATTAAAGTTGGAAGTGGTGTGGTATGTGGCATGAACTTTTAATATACATTGATCATGGTGATAACTAGGGTGTTAAAAAAAAATTTTACGGAAAACGGAAACGGTAAAAAAATTCAGCAGCCGGAAAACGGAAAAAAAATTGCACTTGACAAAAAACGGAAACAGAAATGGGAAAAAAAATTCAGCGGCTGGAAAACGGAAAAATGGGCCGGAAAAATGGAAACGGAAAAATGAAATTTGCACAGAAACGGAAAAAATCGCTGAAATTTTGCTGGAAAACAGAAAAAATTTTGCTGCAAATGCTAAAAACTGCTGAAATTCTGTTGGAAAATGGGAAAAATTCACATAATTGAAAACCTGCATGCATGTTTACCAGTTTGGCTGAAACAGAAAATAGACAATTGAACCAGTAAAAGGGAATATGAGGCAGAAAAACAGAAAAAGGCAGAAAACCTGAAAATTTAGCCGGAAAACGGAAAAAGGTGGAAAATAACTGAAAATTTAGCCGGAAAACGGAAAATGAGCCGGAAAAACGGAAACGGAAACAGAAAAAAATTTAGTGGCTGGAAAACGGAACGGAATACGGAAAAAAATATTCAAAGGCCAGAAAACGAAACGGAAAACGGAAAAAAATTGCCTGCGGAAAACGGAAAACGGAAATTTGACACCCTAGTGATAACATATTTTTAAATGATGACTTTTTAAAAAAGGTCTTTGAAAAACCCCCGAAATCTCAGAAGTGTTGCAGACTGCAGTGTCTAAAAGAGTGGCTCGTGGAACGCAATCCTAAACTCATTATCGTGCCTTATTATTATGTAGTAGCATGCAGAAGAAACAAATGAAAACATTTTCCAATGTTAATTTGGTATGTGAACTTCCATGTCTGCACACAAAAAAATGCAAAAAATAGTGAACTAGCAATTTCGGTGAGTGTCTTTTTTAAACTTACAACATCAGCCACTACTTACAACTTGAGTTGTCACTTAACAAATTCACTTACCACCCAACACACCATTACAACTTTACTTACCACCTACCACTTTTCCGCCACTTATCCACAAATGGAAATGGCCCCAGATCCATTCCGCAAACGCTCAGCAAACACAGCGGAAACCAACAACCAGCCTCAAACACTTCAAATCTAAATACGCAATTTCTTGGCATCGCGCCAAATCGCAGTGCGAGCAGGAACCCCTCGACAACCTCTCTAAGATCATACTACAACGCATCCCCCCTACCTATTGCTTCGTTTATTATACCAGGTGCCACTCCCAGACCCTGTAAAAAGCCCTGAAACATGTCAAACAGGGCCGTATCCAGGGGGGGGGCGGGGGGGGGCTGCAGCCCCCCCCCCTCCCGGGCTGAGACAAAAAAGTGACCGGAAAATGGCACTTTTTCAACGTCAGCGTAAAAAAATTTTGCGCGCAAGCGCGCATTTTTCACCAAACGTGATGTATTATCTACAGATTTGTTCCCTGTGGCCAAAATCGTTACAAACACGCTCAATTGTGTGCTGTTTGCTGTATTTGTATGTATATTTACATACATATACAGCGTTCCAAGGCGCTGGCGCCAACGCCAATGGCGCCATGGCGTTGCGCCTACTAATGGCGCCAGCGCCATGGCGCCATTCCGCCCCTGTATACGTAAAATTTTAGGGGGGGGGCTGAGCCCCCCCCGCTCGCCGGCCTCCGTAAACAAACAGCCCCCCCCGCTCAAAAATCCTGGATACGTCCCTGATGTCAAATGTCATGCAAAGTGTCACAAGTCATCAGGGACGTACGCAGGATTTTTGAGCGGGGGGGGGCGGATTGTTTACGGAGCCCGGCGAACGGGGGGGGGGGGGCGGCGCCCCCCCCCCTAAAATTTGGCCCTATAGTAAAGGAATGGAGCCATGGCGCTGGCGCCATTTGTAGGCGCCAGCGCCATGGCAGTATTGGCGTTGGCGCTGGCACCAACGTACACTCTATAAGTACCGATTTAGATCTATATATAGGACTAAGACACATGTTGGACACTTTTATGATGCTTTTTAGGCTCCTGAAAATACACATGAAACAATGGGGTGGGGATTTGCGCGCTTGCGCGCAAAAATTTTTGAAAGTGCCTACAAAATCGCTTCAGAAAAGTGCCATTCCTGGCAAATTTTGATGTCCGGCCCGGGAACGGGGGGGGCGGCCGCCCCCCCCGCCCCCCCCCCCCTGCGTACGCCCTTGCAAGTCATGGAAAATGCCCTGTAGAATGGTAACCGAGTTGAGGTGAGTGCCAACCGAGTTGCAATTTTGCAGGGCATTTTCCATGACTTTTGACACTTTGCATGACATTTGACATTTTACAGGGCTTTTTACAGGGTCTGGGAGTGCCCACAGAAGAACCTGGAACGAGTGTACCGCACACCCAAATTCAAGATGTCCAACGGGGCAGGGAGATGTCTGGAGGGAGCCAGGAGATGTCTGGGGGGAGTCATGGGGACCCCCTTGGCCCCCTGTCCCCCGTGGTGAGAGTGATTTCTAGGGAGAGTGATGATTTTGAATCCGGGGAAAATATGATGACTGAGTTGTGAGGGTGTGATTTGGTGGTTACCGTATCGGTAACTATTTTTTACCGGTAAATACGAATGTTTTATGTAGGGTACAGTTTTTTAGTTATTTTGAAAGTTTAGCATACAGTTAGCAACGATTTTCGAAATTTACCGCGCCGGTTACCGGTTACCGATAACTTCGACATTTACCGTACATCCCCATAGTAGTTGAGGTAAATTATTGGAGATTATTTACACTTTAATATATTTTACTGAAAGCTTGTATTTTTACTTGCACCACCATGTTTTAATTATGCAATTTTCCATTATGTTAAAATTACCTACCTGCATTTTTGCCATCATAACGTTTTACCTATACTCGGAGGACAACACACCTAGTATGGAAACCTACCATAATTTGATGAAAAAAATTTTGTGATAAATTTCGTAATTAATTATTCCATAGTAAAAACGGAATATTATGATGTAAAAGCTGTATAATTTTTGGTTCATTATTCAGGTGGGTTATGGTAGGTTTTCATACTACCGTATTTCCTCGAAATACCCCCCCTCGAAATACCCACCCTCAAAATGGACACTATGAACTTATAAACCCCCCTCGAAATACCCCCCCCCCCAATTTAGTGTATAGAGAACGTAAATGACAAAGGCTGCGGTTTGTCATCCCGGCAATGCAGAACACACGTTAAAAACGATGACTCTGTTTTGTGAGAACAGTGATTATACGTCTACACACTTATACAAGTCTTTAGAATCTTATAAATGGCGATTTTTGTTGCATTTTCGAGGTCTGCGTACGTTTCAGACGACAATTTAGTACTTAGTTTTCAAAAAACTTCTGGCGAAATAATAACCCCCCCCCCCCCTCGAAATACCCCCCCCCCTCGTTTAACCCCCCTCAAAATTCTCACTCTGAAAAAATAAACCCCCCGGGGGTATTTCGAGGAAATACGGTAAGCGTGATGTCCGCCGAGTATACCTTTTTTAGGCGCTCAGTGTTGTTTTACTGTGATAGGACAAACCTATGCAATACTCTAAGTTATTGTATGCAGTTAGATGTGAAAAATAAAAGTAAATAGGCCACCAATTTTCAAAAAAATTTTGCTAATGAATCAATGAGAGATATTTACATAAGAGAAAAGTTTGGATGATTTTGAACAAGTGAGAATAAGTGATTCAAGTCAAGTGATTTTATACATGTGAAAAGTTTACTCGCCACTTGACTAGGGTTCAAACGGGATGGACTTTTCGGGATCGGGATTGGTTTTTTGAGATTTCTGGATCGGGATTGGCCTTATATGCTACACTAACATATCACGGCTTATTATGACACAAAAGCATGAACAAATGGAAGCTTTCACACTAAAAATGCCTCAAAACCAATGAAAACAACCACAAATGGTAAAGTGAATGTGAAATTGCGCGCTTAACGCAGAATACCTAGTACATAGTAGGTACAAAAAATTTTGGCTGATGTTTTTAAAAAAACAACGGTTCCGATGCCTGTTTAAAAAAAAAAACGTTTAAAAAACGGTTAAAAAACACCTGCCATGCCTACGTGAAATTGCACGCTTGTGCGGAAAAAAATGCGTGTGGGTTGAGAAACATGAGAGTTGAGAGAAACATGCTCGAAAATTTAAACGAAATAAACATTCCACCCTGGGGGCAGTCCCAAGCCCTGTAAAGTGTAAAGTAAAGTGTCAATCAAAACAAAAAAGAAAAGATTTTATTACTGAACTTTGCATGACAATTGACAGTTTACTTTGCATTTGACACTTTACTTTACACTTTACAGGGCTTGGGACTGCACCAGGAATAGCCCCTTCCCTCCCCACAAAAAAGCAAACGTAAAAAACAAAGAACCATTCGAGCGAATAAGGTAGTTTTTAGCGCGCGCAGCGTCAAAAAAGCGTAAAAACGTCACAAAACCAACCAAGAACACCACAATCCAAGTTTGCAACGTCTCGATCGTATCCCAAAATCGATATGTCTCTAGAAATGCTGCCAAAATATCGAATCGACCACCGAAAACAACTCGGCATGGCGCCAGCGAGCTGAAAACCCTAAAAATGCGATTTACGTTGTACTGGCTACTCAAACCGTTCCACCTCGAATAAGCCCCCACCCTAGGGCTCGAACTCGACTCGACTCGACTCGCGACTCGGGGGTAAAATTGGGTGCCGACTCGACTCGACTGATTAGACTAGAAAAATATGGCCAAAACTCGAGACTCGAGGTTTTTGCCTGACTCGACTCGAGTTTTTACTGACTTGCCCAACTCGACTCGCCGACTCGACCCGAAAAATTTGGTGGCTGTGACTCGAACTCGAGTTTCAAAAAAATCGAGTTTCGAGCCCTACCTAGGGTTCAAACGGGCCCAGTTTTTCGGACCGGGACCAGAAATTTTCTAATGTCGGGACCGGGACTGGGGGGTCGGACCGGGACCGGGACTGGCTTTTTTAATTGTCGGGACCGGGACCGGGACTGGGGTGTCGGGACCGGGACCGCCCCAGTCCCGACTTTTTGCCGAAGCATGTACCGGGACCGCGGTCCCGTTTGAACCCTAGCCCTACCCCCACCCCGTTATGTGATGTGGCAAATGCATGACGAGCGAAATGTCTTCTACAAGTCAACTTGCAGGCAAAAAGCAACTTACCCTGATAACAACTTAAGCACTTAGCACTTTTTCTGTCACTTGAAGTAGGCCGGACGATATTCTCATTTAAGCTTACCCCGTAAATGAATGATTCACGATTTTTAGACATTTCCCGATAAATTTTTCATGTTTGAAAAAATAAGAAATTTGCATGCAGTTTTAATGATGCTATTTTTATGTTAAATTCAACTTCAATATCTTGAAAAATTATTCGAGTGACTACGATATTATTTTTTGGATAAAAACGGCAAAAATGCCGCTGCCACGAAATTTAAACAGTGTGATTTACTTTTTATCGACAGAAGCACCAATAAATATGTTCCTAGTTTATTTATTATTCAAGAAAATGTGCACATCAGTAGTTTCATTCAACAACGAATAGACAGCATTTAACTGGAAAACCTTTTCGATATCGACATTGGATGGGTTTAAAAATTCATATCAATCAGTATGTCAAGAAGTGGAACCCCGCATCAAAATCCCACAGATTTTTTTCGATAGGTCGATATTCGAATTCGTCTTGAAATCGACGACACCTGTATTTGATATCGATATCGATAAGATCTATAGCGCCGACTTTCTTCTCTGGGGTCAATTCCGCAAGTGTAAACGTGACAAAAGTGCCAAGTGAAAGTAAGTAAATTTGTGAGATTCCCTGGCTGCTTGTATGTACCTAAGGCGCTCCACACGGTAGTTGACATTCGAATGTCAACTGGTTGATGTCAACTCATATTTTAGTTCACGTGTCACATAACGATCTTTAATTGCACATGTCGCTTGATTTATTGTTCGACGTTGCAGCACCGGCAATTGAAGATCGCTCTGTGACCCGTGAACTAAAATACGAGTTGACATCAACCAGTTGACATTCGAATGTCAACTACCGTGTGGAGCGCCTAAGTGACAAGCGTTTAATTCATAATTTATGTATACCGCATTTCCTCGAAATACCCCCAGGGGGTTTATTTTTTCAGAGTGGAAATTTTGAGAGAAAAACGTGAAAAATGCAACAATAACCACCATTTACAAGTTTTTGCAGCCTTATATAAGGATGTAGATGTTATAAACGATGTTCTAACGTAACATAGTAAGTGTTTTGAACGTCTGTTATGCATTTCCCGGATCACAAATACATAGTGCCCATTTTGAGGGGGTATTTCGAGGGGGGGGGGATTTCGAGGAAATACGGTAAGTTCACTTGGCTATCACTTTACTTAACACTTTTCTTGTCACTTGTACACTTATACTGAATTCCTAGTAAACACAAATATCCTGATAGCATGCATAAAACGATAGCCACATCCATTCAAAAGGCACAAAATGCAACACTCTAAATGCTGCGACAATTTTCACGTATTTTTTACGAAAAAAGCAAACAAAAACAACCAATTTAAAATAGAACAGTGCAATAAAAGCCCTACACACACAAATTGACAATGGCACCAAATGTCAACTGGTTCCCATCCCAATTGAAAGCTTGTTCACGAGTCTACGAATGACGTTCAAATGCAAAAGTGTTGAATCATGTTGCAAATGAAGCTGTAGTGGTGAAAATCGTGAAAACGCAGTGTGTACAGTACACAAACCGACATGAGGTATGTATGTACAATAATGCGTAGTGTAACTCGTGAGCAAGCTTCGAATTGGGATGGGAACCAGTTGACATTTGTTGTCCTTGTCAACTAGTATGTGTAGGGCCAAAATAGAAAATACGGGAGCTTTTCTAATGACCTAGACTAAGGGTAACGTCCTAAATATAATAAGTGCCATCGAATCGAATCGGTAATATTGAAAACACGGAAATCAACCATAAAAAGTATTCAGTACGCAATCCAAACATTAAGTACAAAAAAATACTACCGTACATTTTTGAATAAGAACCCTGGGCTGTTACCGTTCTATCAGAACGTTTTCATTGTGATGTTTTTAGAGGGAGGCTTATTTTTCTTCCAAGAAGGACTTATACACTTATTTGAAAGGAAATAAACATGTAATGATCGGCGCTGTTGCATACTCACAATCAAACAAATTATTAAATTTGAAATCCTGTTTTTTTTCTTTGAATTGAATGCTTTGTGCTATAATAATAATATATCTAAATTATATCTACAGTGTTATTCATTTTGCAGGATAAATTATAGTTCCCGAATTTACTTAAATGCAAGTTTTCAACTGGAGTTTTCCCAAAGTGGTTTTATTCAACAATTTACGGTATTCATCAAGTGACGATTACTTTTTAAAAAATGAACCAAAATGAAGCCACGATTTCAAATTTTGCCGCGACGCATGGCGCACTTTACATCGACAGTAGTGTCAAGTTTGAGACAAAGTCTTTGATTTTGAAACTTTGTCTGACACTTGTAACAAGAAACAGCAGATTTAAAAAAAGTTGCATCAGAGCACTGAAAAGACAGAAAAAAGACAATAAAACAACCAGTGACAACTTCTAGAATGCAACAAAGATCGCCTAATATCAAATACACACACTTTACCGTACTTTTTAGAGAAGAGAGCTTTTTTCGTCAGTGTCCTTAGCTGACGTTCTATTACAGGGCGCCCTTCTATCAGACCAAATACGGTAGGCGATTCAAAACATCCACTTTCCTAACTCCAGCAAAATAACAACCAAAACGCAAAAAATCGAACCCCCAAACCCAAAAAGACACCATCACCAGCCGCCGGAATTATTTTCGGGGTTCCCAAAACCCCCGGAACTTTTATCGACACCGCCAAATCCACCTCCAAAATTGGCGCTGTCGCGATGCTCGGAAGTATTAGAGCATTGGGAGTCCTCCTGGGGCCAATCCCAAAAGTGGACAAGTGACAAGGAAAGTGGTAAGTGGTAAGTTAAGTGACAAGTAAAGTGTAAGGTGGGTTGGGACGTTACGAATTTGCGATATTTCTGAGACTTGATATCCATCGGTATGAACGCTATCGTATCGAATGTATCTGAAATTTTGGAAAAATGGCCGATGTGTGATATTTTTCCAAAATTTCAGATACATTCGATACGATATCTCTACCCAACCCTATCTGTAAGTGACAAGTAAATTTCGGAAAATTGTAAACTCCACGCACTTTTGCAGTCAGTAGACGAAAAATTTGGTGACAAGTAAAACTCATAAGTTGCATTTATTATCAGGAAATTTACTTGCCACATGACCATCGACCCACCACTTACCACTTACCACTTTTCTTGCCACTTGTCCACTTTTGAAATGGGCACCTGTTGGTCGGAATCGTGAAATTGTTGGGCGTCGTCGTATTGCTGATTATTGTCTTGATCTTCTTCCTGGATTTGGCTGTGAAAAATTGGGAGGGGGGTGTTTGAGTGGGCGCAGGACCAGTGCACAAGTAAACCCGGTGCACAAGTAACAATGTCCGGTGCCCCCAAGAGGGGTTGGGATACCCCCCAAACGCTCCAGCTATATACATATGTATCTAGCGATTTTTCTTCATTTTTCTTTCTGAAGCTTGAAAAAACCCATATATTTAACCCCTGCGACCCCCCCCCCTCCAAAAACATCAAATATACACATGATTAGTGATGGAATGGCGCCATTTGAGTGCGCCAAAGTAAGCCGCGGCGTCCTTCCACTACTTTGCTACTTGTGCACCGGGTTTACTTGTGCACCGACACACCCCCGTTTGAGTGACAGATTTGCAAGTGCAAAAGCGGTGCTACAGATTTATACTGGGCGTGGCGGGGGTCAGACATTTCAAATTTTAGATATTATTGTGGGAAATTTGAATGTTTGTGTGTCTGTTTCTGAGTTTCTACACTTTTGCTGATTTTAGGCCAAGTTTACCATTTTCAAGGCTATATGGGAAACGCAGATCCGCTGATCACTTAGTCACCTAAATATAAACCTTTTTTAATTCCGCTATTTGAGAAACTATATTTTAGAAACTTTAATTTTGTTCACCCAATTTTGTATTTCTGTTTTAAACCGATACCAATCCCGCATCCTTAAAGTGTAAACTTTAGCAAATGTCATGCAAAGTGTCAAAAGTTCAGTAAATTTTTTCTCCTTTTCTTTGTTTTGATTGACATCAGGGGTCTCCTACGGGGGTGGGCTGCCCCCCCCCCCAAATCCGCCAGCTATCTATCTATCCCGGAGGCCGCTCAGCTATCTATATATCTATCCCGAGGCAAATTTTTTGGCTACTACCCCCAAAGACCCCCCCCCCCCCAAATCGCTCAGCTATCTATCTATCTGGAGTGGTTTTTGAGAAATCTTGCCCCAATTTTCACTCAAAATCGCCACTTTTCGCACCTTTTTATAGTTTTTTACCTTCAAAATCGTGCTCTCCAGCTATATGCATGGTTATAAATGTGCCTGTTTTTAGCCATTTGAAACCTACTTTTAGCCACTTTTAACCAATTACTAGCGATTTTTTCCCCTTTCGGCCTTCTATGCACTGAAAAAGCCTATATATTTTGCCCCCGCGAGCCCCCCCCCCAAAATATTTTTCAGCTATCTATCCCTCGGGAGGAGGGATTTGCTATCTATCCAGCCCCCGCGAAGGCCAAAATCTTGGAGACAAAGTCTTAGTGACTAAGTGACTAAGTCTTGACTTCACATTTTACATGAAGTGCCAATTCCCTAAATCAAAATCACCACAAGCAACCAAACCAACTTTCCCCAACTGGCTTCATTCTGGCTCTCGTTACTATTGGCGTTGAATGCATCTGGCGCCGTGCCAAATCCAGTGTTGTTTCCCCCTCCAAATGCACCACTATTGTCGTTGCCGTGGTGGGAGGAAGCGACTGTAGGTTCAAATGTGAAAATGTAGGGTACAATTGTAGGGTTCGGAATTGGGTGTGATCGGAAATACGGAAAACCGGAATTTTTGGCAATGATAATAAAAATAAGTAAAATTGATTTCATTGGTTCAATTTTCAACTGTTTAAAAAACGGCAAACGGGAAGGGGCGCCAAAGTTTCGTACATTATCTGAACAAACACAAGAAACGACAATTATTCATCGCCAAATGAAACATTATAACATAAAACCGAACAAAAGACATCAATCAAAAATTGGCGCAATGCCAAATAGGAACCAACTGGATGGCTGTTTGCTGCGCTGGCCGCGCACGTGTTGATTTTGATGTTGAACGTCACCCCCGGCGCCAATGGCTACGTGTAAATTGACGAATGTTTTTGGGGCAGAAAAATAGATTTTAAAAACTCTCGTTTTGATTTTCATACTACTTGATTCAAATAAGTAGTCAGCAACAAAAACTCCACTCAACAGAAATAAATACATAGAAATGAAGTACGCTACGGTGGAAATACCTATCTGTAAAAACTGTATGGAAAAACCTATATCAGTGTAACCCTAACAGATTTGAAAAAAAATCTGTTTGAAAAAAATCAGATAAAACTTGAAACAAACAGTGATGGCTAGCCCTGGAAACATTGGCGCTTTTCTGTTTCCCCTCCATGTAAACTGCGTCGTTTTGCGCGTGGAAGCCCCCGTGCTGTAAAAATTCAAAAATGATAGAACTGAACCTTGAAAGTAGGGTTCAAACGATATATCGTATCGAATATCGGATATCGACCATTTTTTCATATCGAATATTGAATATCGATATTGAAAATTTTGAAAAAATATCAAATATCGATATAGAAAATTTTGAATAAATATCGAATATCGACCATTTTTTCGATATATCGAACCTGTATTGTGTCCCTAAATCAAGTTATCATTTTCATTTTGAGATATTTATGATTGATCTGATTTGCTTATAGTATTGTATTTGATGAGTAAAAGTACAGTATTTATAATGTCATTTTTGTTGGAGTGCTAAATTTGAAGGTAGAAAATGCTGATATGCTATTTTTTGCAACATGCCCTTGAGCAATTAGGTTATAAGTAAAAACTGTAATATCTACCAATTGTTATTTGTCTGATACACTTTGATTCATCATGTTTTTATTCCATTTTCTACTTTTGAGTGATGTAAACCTTGTTAAAATCACTTGTACTATTCACATTTCAGTAAAGAGATGATTAACCATGTGTGCAACCAGATAAAAATACAATATGCCACTTGAAATATGCCTTGCTATACCAAAAGCAAATCGCAATATCGAAAATATCGAAATATCGAATATCGACGATTTTTCAATATCGAATATCGAATATCGATATCGAGGTTCAATATCGTATCGATATCGAATATCGAGTTTCAGAAAAAAATATCGAATATCGAATATCGATATCGAAAAGTCATATCGTTTGAACCCTACTTGAAAGTACATCAAACCAAACTTCAAATCATCCACAAAACTACGCTCAAATCGAGTGGGCTTTTTTGGTATGGAACAAACGATATTTGTGGGCGGAGTCAGACACTAACGTAACCAGGCACAAGGGAGACTGGCTTTTCGAGACCGGAGACAGACTGATTTGACTACACCGAGACCGGAACCGACACCGATACCGTAATCTCACGATCAAAACGCCTAAACATCAACTACCAAAAAAAACCCACCTGCTGCACGTGCACATGCCCATCCCCAGAGCCATCAACTTTCTTCACATTGCTGCCATTGGCACGGTGCCCATGCCCCTGCACCTGGGGCACTCCCAGACCCTGTAAAATGCCCAGTGAAATGTCAAGTCAAATGTCATGCAAAGCGTAGAAAGTGATGCAAAATGTCCTGGAAAATGACAAGCAGGGGTCTCGAATGGGGGAGGTTGGGGGGGGGGTTACCCCCCCCCCCCAAACCGCCCAGCTATCTATGTATCCCGGAGGCAAAATTTTGGGCTACTACCCTCTAAACCCCCCCCCCCCCAAATCGCCCAGCTATCTACCTATCTGGAGCGATTTTTCAGAAACTATACCCCAATTTTCGCTCAAAATCGCTATTTTTCATACCTACCTATATATAGATTTTCACCTCCAAAATCACTGGTTCAAGCGTCTAACTGCCTATTTTCAGCTATTTTAAGTACTATATGCTCTTGTATAAACATTTGAGCTATTTTACACCTACTTTTAGCGATTTTTCTCCCTTTTCTTCCTTCTATGCCCCGAAAAAGCCTATATATCGAACCACCACAACCCCCCCCCCAAACTCCCCCCCAGAAAATTTTTCAGCTATCTATCCCTCCGGAGGAGCGATTTTCTATCTATCCAACCACTCGGAGGGTCAAAATTCAAGATACCCCTGATGACAAGTGTCATGTAAAGTGCCAGAAGTCATTTAAAATGCCCTGGAAAATAGAAAACGCACATGTTGCATGCAGGGACGTATCCAGGATTTTTGAGCGGGGGGGGCTGCTTGTTTACGGAGGACGGCGAGGGGGGGGGGCTCAGCCCCCCCCCCCTAAAATTTTAGCTACATAGTGGCGGAATGGCGCCATGGCGCCGGCGCCATTAGTAGGCGCCAAGCCATGGCGCCATTGGCGTTGGCGTCAGTGCCATGGAATGCTGTATATGTATGTAAATATACATACAAAACAGCAAAAAACACAACATTGAGTGTATTGATAATGATTTGTGACCACATGGAGCAAATCCGATGATAAGACCTTTTGTCTGGTGAAGAATGCGCGCTTGCGCGCAAAATTTTTTACGCTGACGTTGAAAAAGTCGCATTTTCCGGTCACTTTGTGGTCTCGCCCCGGGAGGGGGGGGGGCTGCAGCCCCCCCCCCGCCCCCCCCCTGGATACGGCCCTGGTTGCATGCCATTTGCCAGGGCATTTTACATTACTTTAAACACTGCAAAATATTTGACATTTTCCAGAACATTTTGCATGACTTTTCACACTTTTCACAACACTTGACATTTTCACATTTTCCATGACTTTCAACACTTTGCTTGCATTCCATTTCACATTTCACAGTGCATTTCCCAGTGTCTAGAACTGCCACCTGGCCAGTCTTTGGCACGACCTCCACGTGCACCCGGCTGCCATCCACCAGGCTCTGTGGTGTTTCTGGCAGAACGTGGTGATTCTGGTGCTGGAGCTGTTGGCAGCCTGCCAGGTTGGTGGACAGCACGGCGCTGTCGTGAGTTGAATGCGCCTGGGGGTGGTGGGAAGTGGGAAAAGTGGTAAGTGGGAAAAGTGGTGAGTGGGAAAAGTGGTAAGTGGGAAAAGTGGTAAGTGGAAAGTGTTTCGGTAAGTTGAGTGAGAATTTCATATTAAAAGACAAGTAAAATACTTGCACTTACAATTTTAGTTCCCACTCAAAATTTTTCTTGACAGTTAACTCGCCACATTAAAATTCACGAATTTGCTATTGTTCACTTACAAGGAAGAAAAATCGTGAAAGGTGGATACTGTGAGGTTTTTGGCGGAAATCAACGCCACTTCTCATTTTTCTGTCGTGTCACCACGTCGAATAGAAATAAAAATGCAGTAAAATGGCCGCAAAACCTACATTTTTCGGTCCCTTGCCCTGCCTGAATTTCACCGGGGGCATTTCGCTCGCATCGTGGTTCTGGTGCGTATTCGCAATTTTGTTAACTTCGTGTTGTTGCACTTCCGCCTGCGAAATTGAAGGGATGTTTGCATAATAAAAATAAAAAGATTTGGCAGGTTGCCAGTTATGCTCGACAAAGTAGTTCTTTTGCAGTATAGTATATTCTTTTGCATTCGCATAGTTAAATGGGACTCGTTTCCGTGTAAAAGATAACCCCCGCAAACTCTCCTCCCATACTAGACCCTGAAAATTGACCCTCCCATTGACGAAAATTATCCTAACCTGGATGAATAAACCACATTGAATACCGATTACGAAAAAATTTTAAACAAAATCTGATATCGATACCACAAAATTGAGACATCATATCAACTGTCGACATTGAAAATTTTGAAAAAATATGGAATATAAAGTATTTCAATTCAAAAAACAGTTAACACAAAACAACAAGAATACTCCACCGGCTCAATGAAACGACGTAGGCTCATCCCACATCTAAACCCATCCCACATCTAAATCTACTTTGTCTCTGAAATAGACTGTATTTAATTTAGGAAATTTCAAAAAGACATGATGACACAAGGTAATCAATCTAATATAACATGTTAGAGTGTTTGAAGGCAATTTGACACCATATGTATTAAAACATGACAGTTGACAACTAATGAGTGCAGTCAGTGTTAGAGTACAACTTTGACCTGCGAAATCACCGAGTCATCGAAAGTGGCTCTTAATGTAGCACTCTTCCATCATCAACATTTTTTGCATCCATTATCCACCAAAAATGCAAGGAATACGCATTGAGGATGATATCAAATATTTCTGGTCCAGGATGTGGGATGGGTTTAGATGTGGGATGGCACTAGGGTTCAAACGATATCACTTTTCGATATCGATATTCGATATTCGATATTTTTTCAAAATTTTCGATATCGATATTCGATATTTTTTCAAAATTTTCGATATCGATATTCGATACGATATGGACCCTCGATATCGATATTCGATACTAAAAAATGGTTGATATTCGATATCGATATTTCGATATTTTCGATATTCGATATTTAGCTTTTGGTATAGCAAGGCATATTTCAAGCAGCATATTGTATTTTCATATGGTTGCAAACATGGTTAATTATCTCTTTACTGAAAAGTACAATTGATTTTAACAAGGTTTACAATGGTCAGAATGAGAAAATCGAAGCAAAAACATGATGAATCGAATTGTATCAGACAAACAAAAATTGGTAGATATTACAATTCATACTTATAACCCAATTGTTTAAGGACATGTTGCAAAAAAGCAGCATATCAGCATTTTCTGGCTTCAAATTTGAGGTAGGGAGTTCAGTAGGTATGTGGCCAAACCAAATACAAGAAATGTGGAGTAAGCACTCCAACAAAGATGACATTAAATACTTTACTTTTACACATCAACTTAGATACTTTAAGCAAATCAAATTAATCACAAATATCTCAAAACAAAAATAATAACTTAATTAAGGACATTATACAGGTTCGATATATCGAAAATATGGTCGATATTCGATATCGATATTCGATATTTTTTTAAAATTTTCGATATCGATATTCGATATTTTTTCAAAATTTTCGATATCGATATTCGATATTCGATATTAAAAAATGGTCGATATCCGATATTCGATATTCGATACGATATATCGTTTGAACCCTAGATGGCACAGACCCCATGCAAATACACCCGTGATACCCCACCCACAATAGAAACACTACTCGGTCTCTTGTTTTTTAAGTGACAAGGGCAGAAACAATTGTCCCCATCCGTACACTGGGGACAGTCCCGCACACTGTAAAGCGTAATGTCAAGTGTCAAATGTCATGTAGTGTCAATTAAAAAAATATTTGATTACTGAAATCTTCACACTCAACAAATGACAACTGCAGGGGTCTCCTAGGGGGGGGGGGGCGCCCCTCGCCAAATCGGCCAGCTATCTATCTACCGTATTTCTTCGATTTTATTGACCGCCAATGTATTGTTTCATAAGCTATTTTGGGGGGCAATGTAAACGAGCAGGGCAAAGTGAATGAACATGGCAATGTATATTCCACATTGTCGTTTTCATGTGCATTTCTTAATTAGAGATGAATGTGGAATAAGTATAATGAAAAGTACACTTTGTGTTCATCATAAATTAGGTAAATTCTCGCAATAGTAGAGTTGTTAGAGTCCTTAGAGTCGGACATAAAGTGATGAATCGGATAACGCAACATCTATATTTTCATACGCCAATGTATTCGAACATGGCAATGTATTATTCATAGGCCCCACATACCCGACAATGTAAACGAGCAAGGCAATGTAAATGAACAGTCAATAAAATCGAAGAAATACGGGCCGCTCAGCTATCTATCTATCCCGAGGCAAAATTTTTGGCTACTACCCCCAAAGACCACCCCCCACCCAAATCGCTCAGCTATCTATCCATCTGGAGTGGTTTTTGAGAAATTTTGCCACAATTTTCGCTTAAAATCACTAATTTTCGCACCTTTTATAGTTTTTCACCTTCAAAACGTGCTTTCCGGCTATATACATGGTTATATACCTCTTTTGGCCATTTTATACCTACTTTTGGCTACTTTTAACTGATTATTAGCGATTTTTTCCCCTTTCTGCCTACTTAACCTTGAAAAAGCCTATATATTGTGCCCCCGCCAGCCCCCCCCAGCCCCCCCCCCCCCAAGAAAAATTTTCAGCTATCTATCCCTCCGGAGGAGCGAGCTGCTATCTATCCAGCCCCCGCGAGGGCCAAAATCCTGGAGACCCCTGGACAACTGAGAAATTCACTGTGCCATGTTACATGCCACTTTAGTTTACACTTTACAGTGAGCGGGACTGGCGCCTGGTCGGCCATAACTTTGGTGTCCACCACTTGTTCCCAGCGAAGCGTGTAGCAGCACAGATCCGGCTCGCGGATGTATAGGCTCGTCCGCTACGGTGAACGAGTGTAGCCGTTAGCCGGGGGCCGGATTCAATTGAAATGCAAGGCCGTACACACTAGTTGACAAGGACACCAAATGTCAACTGGTTCCCGTCCCAATTTGAAGCTTGATCACGAGCCGACGAATGATGATCAAATGCAAAAGTGTCGAATAATGTTGCAAATGAAGCTTTAGTGCTGAAATATAAATATTGCGGTATGTGCAATGTAAACATACGGCCAGAATGAAGTATATGTTTATACGATAATATGTAGTTTTACTCGTCAGCTAGCTTTGAATTGGGATGGGAACCAGTTTACATTTGTTGTTCTTGTCAACTAGTGGGGCCTAGTGCAGGGCCTAAGGAGCTGATAAAGCGCCAGACACGCGAGTTAAGCGCTAAACTTCAGTTTCGCACAATTACTTGAGTTTCGGGGGCCTTAACTTCCAATTGAATCCGGTTCCTGGCATTACCGATAGGTGCTTCTTTTTGGCGCGTAGCCAAATGCTGATTTGAATGCTGCTACACGCTTTCGCTTACTTGATGGAAAAAATGAAAAACATAGAGAATACAACTGAACGAAATAATGCGTAGAAAGTACATTGGAAAAATGTAAAAAGTGTAAAAAATGACATCAATGAAGTGAACAATTAATAATCTAATCACCCGCATGTGCTTTACATTTCTCGTAGCTTTCAAAAGTAAAAGATTCATGTCGATGTCAACATTCGTCCACCGATATCCGATATTTGCCAAAATTTCCGATTAGGTATATTTATGCATGTATAAAAACATGCAATATTCTGTATCTTACAGGCGAACCATTAACACATTCGATCGCTGGCAGTATAACACAAAATATACACGCTGCAAAGTGCAGTAGAGCACCACACATTTGGCTGCGCGCCAAAAATTCACAAATTTCCAACGACAAAGTCCCTCAACTTACATTGTGTTTAGGCTCATTGGCAGGCAAAATGGACAGTCTCTTTGTGTTCACCTGGAGCCAATTCCACCAGTGGACAAGTGACAAGAAAAGTGGTAAGTAAATTTGCGGGTTTCGGTAGTCTTTCGACAAGAAAACTCGACAGAGACAAGAAAATCGTCTTCTGAATACCTGTCACTTAACTCGAGGTCAACTTGTCACTTAAAACTAACCACTTAACACTTTATCCACCACTTACCACTTTTCATGTCACTTTTCAACTTGAGGAATTGGCACCTGCTGCTGGGGGTGATCGTCTACCAGAGCCAAAGTGGGGCCGGCGCCCCCCACCGAAGTTATGTGGCCCCCGTGAGTTGACTACAAATTGATAAATTGTCAATTGAGTTGACCAAGGAGCTCATTTTCGTTTAGCAGCGTTCACACGCTTTCGTGTGCCGACAAAAAAGTTTGGTGAAAAAGTTCCATAATTCTGGAATTAAGTTCCATATCTGCAAGAAAAAGCGGTGGAGTGTGCTCACTAGTTGAGTGTACACACATGCCAATTTGCAGATAATTTGAGCATATCGTTCAAGAATTATAGGCATTTGAAAATGAATTTAAGTTGTCGGTTCGGTTTTTGTTTTGAAACCGAACCGACAACTGAAATTCAACTTCAAATGCTTATAAGTCTTGAACGATAGGCTCAAATTATCTGCAAATTGGCATGTGTGTACACTTAACTAGTGAGTATACTTCACTGACTTTTCGCGCAGATACGGAACTTTATTCCGGAATTATGGAACTTTCTTGCTTAACTTTTTTGTCGGCACACGAAACCGTGTGAACGACCCTTAAGAAAAAAATTTGACAACGAATCGAAGGGTTTTTCAGAATTATTCGAATTTTTCGAGATAGGATATCAGATACGTTTTTTTACAAAATTTGCGATTTCGGTATTTGATGTGGAAAAAAATTTCAATACACACGTGATATGAATATGATATGTGGACCGAAGTAATATTTTTGAATTTGTAATTAAATAGTGAATTTTGTACTTTCTGTCAACGTTTTCGTTTAAATTACGTCTTTTAAAAGTGATGTGGTTTCCTACTTTTCTGGATAAAAGCTATAAATGAATGATCAAGCAAAATATTCACGCCTGAAATTTGCATCAGCGAACCCTCAAAATTTCCATAAACACGCACTTTTTTTCACAAACGTTCTCCACTGGCTTGGAAAATGTTTTATTGTGCCTACACACACTAGTTTTCACCGTGACTTCGTGTGAAAACTGAAATTTTTTCAAATGCAAATTAAAAATCACGGTTGAATGAATTGATTTGATTCAAATTTGAGTTTAAAAAAATGATAGTTGAACTTTGAAAATTTGAAAACTAAAACACATATAGCATACAAGAAGAGTAGGCTGGATGGGGCCATGTGGCCATTTCAGTTTTCACATCAGTCACGGTGAAAACTAGTGTGTGTAGGGCCAATACAATATTTCTATGGGAAATACGATAAGTTATAAAGAAAGGTGGTAAACGGTAAGAAATTTCAAGCGGCAAATCCTAAAAGGAAACTGTAATTGTAAAAGTAATTGTAGCAATGTTTCTCACGGTTCTGATAAATCACACTTACCACTTTAAATGTCACTTTACTCTCGTCACTTAACAAAGGTGAGAAAACAAACTGTAACGAACCGAGTGTATATTCCCCGAATTATGGTAGAATTGCGGCGGGGGATTAATCATGAGGGCACGGTAAAATCCGGCGGCAAACGTAGACGCGTCGTCCAAATCGCCCGGCTACGTTGCAAACGTAAATTGAAAAACGTTTTGATTGAGCGAGTGAATTTTTTGGGATCCCGACGATTTCACTCAGATTTGAAAGAAAAAAACAATTTCGAATTTCAGAATGGATAAATTTCTGCAGAGTTCCCAGTCACAGAAAATTTGGGGGAGATTTGCGAGTTCGCTTATTTTTTCGAACAGTTCAAAGTAGGGATGGAAAAAATGATCTTCAAAAATCCAGCTTGATTAAAAATAAAATCAAAATGCCACGCTAAAGCTGCCAACTGAACTTTTCTATGGTGAAATATGAATGAACACATCTTTCCGCAATTTTATGCCACTTTTCGGCCTAATCTTAGACGTTTTTGAAAAATTACACAAAAATCCCAAATATCACATCAGTCTAAAGTCCCGACACTAATAATTAAGAAGTAATCACGATAACAGTAAAAAAATTAAATTAAAAATGGCAGTCTAATTCCACAAAAATCGACCGTTTGAACCCCCCACAAAAAAAAACAATTAAAACAAACCGTAGGCCTTGGTTTCAGAATAGTGGGTGCCATTCTAGCATGATGCCCATCTCTCGGATGCCCTTGACTACCCATTTTCTTTTTTCAGACAAAAAAAAACGTTTGAAAATTTTGAGGGTGTTTGATGCGGGGTCACTGAAATTCCTGTGAAGAGAATGGTATTTGGCACGGTGCCAGTTTTGAGAATTTTAGAGGTAAAATAGATAGCGTTTTTTCAAACACAAACATGCTGGGAGTTGAATAATGAAGAAAAAACTTTCATCAATTTATTTCTAAATAATTTGAAAATGAAATGTAAATTTTTAAACATCTGTGCAACTGCGAGATATGCAAATGTATACACAACCCGTTTTCCTAACAACACAACATCAGAATGACTTGTGAATGTGTGAAATACAAAACTGTATACATAAAAAGCAACAAAAATATCTAGTGGTGAAAAGCACCACACAAAAATAGCACCAGAGCACCAAAAAAAACACAGAGAAAATTGCTGAAATCTGACAACACTAAAACAATCCAACCCAAATCAACAAAGTGTAAAAAATGCGAGAAAAAACAATCGCAAAAACAAACATTCACTAATTATCTAGCTATCAATCCTCCAAAAAAACGCCAAAAAACTCCACAGAAGTAGGGTTGGGAAGATATGTATATCAATTCGCATCAAACACCGAATATCGACTATTTTTCATATAGAACTTTTTGCCATTGAATATTGGATATAGATATCGACGGTTAGGGTTCAAACGGGATCCCGATCCCGATCCCGGATCCCGTGAAATTCCGGGATTTACCAGTCCCGATCCCGATCCCGATCCCGAAACCCCAATCCCGATCCCGATCCCGATCCCGAAATCTCAAAAATACCAATCCCGATCCCGATCCCGATCCCGAAAGTTTTCAAATCCCGATCCCGATCCCGAGAAACTCCCAAGTCCGGGATCCCGATCCCGGAAAAATTAGTGGAAATTATAGAAAGTGAAATAATGACGTTTTTGCATGCAAAAAAGTGGATGCAAACCCCCAGCGTCAATTTTATGCCACTTTTCTGGCATTCAACAGTGTTTTGAGACCTTTATGAACAACTGTGAATGCCAGAAAAATGGCCAAAATCTCTATCCCTAGAACCCAATCCCGATCCCGGAAAAATGCCTATCCCAATCCCGATCCCGATCCCGTGACCCCAATCCCGGCCAATCCCGATCCCGATCCCGATCCCGAAATCTCAAAAAACCAATCCCGATCCCGATCCCGATCCCGAAACCCCAATCCCGATCCCGATCCCGATCCCGAAATCTCAAAAAGTGAATCCCGATCCCGATCCCGATCCCGAAAAGTCAATCCCGTTTGAACCCTATCGACGGTCCATATCATATACGCGTTTCAGGAAAAATGTATCAAATATCGATATCGAAAAATCAATATCGTCTCAACTAGGGTGTCAACAAATTTTTTTATGGAAAACGGAAACGGAAACGGGAATTTTTTTGCACTTGCCGGAAAACGGAACGGAAAAAAATTTGCACTTGCCGGAAAACGGAACGGAAAAAAATTTGCCTGCGGAAAGCGGAAAACGGAAAGAATTTTGCCTGCGGAAAAGCGCAAACGGACAATTTTTCGCACTTGCCGGAAAACGGAAACGGAAAAAAATTGGCACTTGCCGGTAAACGTAACGAAAAGCGGAAAAACATTGCCTGCGGAAAGCGGAAACGGAAAACAGAAATTTGACACCCTAGTCTCAACCCACAAAAAAATTAGAACCCCCCAAAAAAATCAAATGTCACTCATTTCCATTCGCCTGGTCGCAAGCATCGATCCAGTCATTATAAACATCCACAGGCAGTGATAAATAATTCACTCGCGTTTGAAATGACTCCATGCAAGCAGAACATGTGACCAGGGGCGCCATTTAATTGCCCAGAGTTATTGGGGGTGAAATTTTTTTTTTTTTTGCAGGTGTGGGAAATGAGATTTGGGCACCCCCCCCCCCCCAAAAAAAAAAGGAGCGATCTATCTGAAACGAAATAGGATCAATCTGAAGCGATTTTTAAGAAATTTAACCACAATTTTGGCTCAAAATTGTCAATTTTCATACTTTTTTGATAGACCTTCACTTTCAAAATCACTTATTTATGAATGTTCCTGATGCATGTTTTCAGCTGTTTTTGTAAATGTTTTTGTACTGCCGGGGGTTCTGTACTCCTAGATTTCGGCTCCCCTGGGGGTTGGATAGATTGCAAATCGCTCCTCCGGAGGGATAGAAAGCTGAAAAAAATTTTGGGGGGGTTTGAGAGGGGGGTTCGCGGGGGTTCAATATATAGGCTATTTCGGTGTGTAGAAGGCAAAAAGGGTGAAAAATGACTAAAAGTATGTAAACCATAGCTAAAAATAGGTATATAAGCACATATATAGCCAAAATAGCCGAAACCAGGCAAAAATGAACATGTACTAACGATTTTGGAGGTTAAAATCTATAAAAAGGCATGAAAAGTGGCAATTTTGAGCAATAACTTGGGCAAATATTCTCAAAAATCGCTCTGGATAGGTAGATAGCTGGTGCTGACCCCTGCTGTGCTGTGCCTATATACCTGTTATTAGGGTTGGGACAATATATCGTATCGAATATCGAATATCGGATATCGACTGTTTTTTCATATCGAATATCGATATCGAAAATTTTGAAAAAATATCGAATATCGATATCGAATATCGACCATTTTTTCGATATTTTTCGATATTCTTCCCTTCCCTGGCCTGGCTTATAGTGTGCCAGGAATGGCACTCTTAGAAAGCGATTTTGTTTGTAATTTTTAAAAATTTTGTGCCCAAGCACATACTTTGTCGTCACTTGTCCATTTCAGCAGTTGCAAACATCACAAATGTTATGCAAATGCACTCACAAATGTCCACATCAGAGTATGTGCCATGGCGCTGGCACCATGCTACATTTTCCTTACTACATTGTCAAATTTTTGGCGGTGGGGAGATTTTACGTCCATTTTATGTAAATTTGTATAATCCACTCTTCATTAAGGATATGATTAACTATGTTTGTGACCAAATGGGACTATACTATGACATTCACGTAAAAATAGCAAGTAACAAAAGTAAAATATCGAAATATCGAAAATATCGAAATATTGATATCGAATATCGAGCATATTTTAATATCGAATATCGATATCGAATATCGAGGGTCCATATCGTATCGATATCGAATATCGAGTTTGAGAAAAAAATATCGAATATCGAATATCGATATCGAAAAGTCATATCGTCCCAACCCTACCTGTTATAGGTATTTTTCATCTTTTTAGCACCTTCCTCAAACCAGCAAATTTTGTAAATGCTATACTCCGGTTACTTAACACCCTGCACGCGTGGTTCCCGCTGGATGTGTGCCAACGAAGGTTAACGCGTGCGAGTTTCATAAAAAGATGACAAAATTGATTGTTGTTATAATGTTTTTCATTGACATATTCACATCGATGAATTTTTTAAATCTTTTTACGGAAATCGCATGATTTAATAATCATTGGCACACTTCCAACACGAGACATAAATCAGTGCGAGGGCAGAGTATCATGTACGCCGTGTATACCTACTTGACAATTTACAGATTTGTGATATTTTACACCTTACATGACATTTTACAGAGTTTGTGATTAACCACCAGTTCTGATCAGAGCCAAATTCAATTCAAGGCTGTGTATAATTTCAGTTACAATAAATATGGCTTCCCAAAAAAACATCTGGAGCAATTAAATCGCGCACAATGCCCACGCCGCGCTGTAGATCGCTGTAAAGAAAAAGAAAAATTAAATTTAGTCAGGTGCAGGACTTTTCTCCCCATTTGGCAGGGTGCCAAAACAGCAGCGAAAAGGTTAGAACCAAATTCGAGGAACGGGGAACGATAGAGTCTTCAAGGCATTTTTGTTCCCATATTTCTTAATTCTTCTTGCTTTTCTTACATACAACAAAAATGCAACAAAAGCTCGAAAAGTTGCCAAAAAATCGCCGCACCCTGAAGAACTGTACCAGATGCAAAAGAAATCCATAAGCGCCCTTGACCGATCAACGAGGAGTTATTCACGATTTCGCAAAGCCATTTTTTCGTACCAAAAGTCGGAATCCAGCAATACTAATACCAGCCCGAGATCTCCACATACCCACGGAATACAAAGATTTGGCAAGCCGCCAGAAAATACAAAAACGCACATGCGCACTTCACAGGTCCTTTCTCCATTGCAAAATGGGCAGCTGAAATGAGTTTCCGGTTTTTCTAGTAGTGATGAAACGGGCCGCGGCGCCTGCCGTTTCGATGCTTTGCGTTTCCCCATTTTTTTTACAGATGATTTATTGCGTAGACCTTTTTTTGCTTTTTTGATTTTGTTTTTTTCGGCTGCATTGTTTTTAATGAGACTCCGCCTTTTTAGTGATCCCTTGTCGCAATGGAATATGATAGTCTTACAATAGTCTATTGTATACGAACTAGCAGGATTCTCTCCGACCTTCGGTCGGGTTTTGTGGTTCTCTACAATTAATACCATTGGAGGAAATATGATAGTTTAGTTAAGTTTGCCCACATGCTAGGCATGTGTTTTGAAATGCGGTATGTAATGTACCAACAATAACAAGACCAATACCAAAGATGCAATGTTTTGGAATGGATTTTTTGTAAACTTCTGTAAAATGGTTGGGCAGTGTGCATTTTGTGTGGTATAGGTTTTGTGATATGATAGTGTGGTTTTTGCAAGGTGTCAAAATTTGTTGTTATCTTAAATTTGTTACATTTGTGCTTTGCTGTTCTTTTTGTGTTTGTAAATCCTTGTGGTATAAATTGTAGAGAACCACAAAACCCAACTGAAGGTTGGAGAGAATCCTGCTATAGGTACCCACTACTCAAAGGCTTGCAAAAACTGACACCCCAGTGGGGACCCCCCTCCAAATGGCATCACCCAGGGAACCCCCCAAAAGTGGCACCCCCTGGGAACCGCCCAAAAATGGGACCCCCTAGGGCCCCACAAATATGGCACCCCCTGAGGACCACCAAAAAATGGCACCCCTTAGGGACCCCCCAAAAATAGCACCCCCTAGGGACCCCCCAAAATGGCACCCCCTGGGGACCCCCCAAACATGGCACCCCCTAGGAACCGCCACAAAAATGGCACCCCCTGGGGACCCACCCAAAGTTGGCTCCCCCTGGGGACTCTTCAAAAATGGCACCCCCTGGGGACCCCCCCCCAAAATGGCACCCCCTATGGACCCCCGCCCCCCCCCACAAAAAAATATAGCACCCCCCTAAGGACCAACAAAAAACAGCACCACTGGGGACCACCCAAAAAATGGCATCCCATTGGGACCCCCTTGAAATGGCACCCCCATATGTGCCTCCAAAAAATGGCACCCCCTGGAGACCCCCCAAAAATGGCACCCCATGGGGACCCCCTCTAAATCCTGTAAACACAGCCCCTAGTTTGGAAACTCCTGTAAACTCAGCCCCTAATTTGGAAACTCCCATAAACTCAGTCCCTAATTTGGAAACTCCTGTAAACTCATTTTCAGGTTTATGGTAATGTAGTGTCAAAATAGAATGAATATTTGAAATAATCTCTAGCATCAATCCACAAATGCATCAATTCACAATCTTCAATTTTTTAGCCCCAGGGGTTAGACTTAAAGGTTATGGTTATGTAGAGTAGAAATGGAGTGCACATCTCAAATCACTGCAATAAAAAACCCACAAATGCATCATTTCACAAATTGAAAGTTTTTGGGCCCAGGGGTTCATTATCAGGGTTTTAGTAATGTGGTGTAAAAATTGAGTGTATATTTGAAATTGCTACAATCAGAAACCCACAAACACATCATTTTATGATTTGAAATTTTTTAGCCCTGGGGGTTCATTTTCAGGGTTATGGTAATGTAGTGTCAAAATGAAGTGCATATTTCAAATCAAGGCAATCAAAAAGCCAGAAATGCATCATTTCACAATTTATAATTTATTTTCAATTTTCAATTTAAGGCTTACAGTAATGTAGAGTTGAAATTGAGTCATTTCGAATCAGTGCAATTAGAAACCTGCAAAATGCATCATTTCACAATTTGAAATTTTTTGGTCTAGGGGTTCAATTTCAGGGTTTTAGTAATTCAGTGTCAAAATGGAGTGCATATATGAAATTGCTACAATCAGAAACCCACAAATGCATCATTTTATGATTCGAAAGTTTTCAGCCCAGGGGGTTCATTTTCAGGGTTATGGTAATGTAGTGTCAAAATGAAATGCATATTTCAAATGAGTGCAATCAGAAACCCAAAAATGAATGATTTCACAAATTGAAAGTTTTTGGCTCCAGAGGTTCATTTTCAGGGTTATGGTTATGTAGTTTTCAGGGTTATGTAGTGTCAAAATGGAGTGCATAGTTCAAATCAGTGTAATCAGAAACCCACATTGAATCATTTCACAATTTCTAATTTTTGAAGCCCTGGGCATATTTGAAATCGTTACACTCAGAAACCCACAAATCCATCATTTTATGATTTGAAAGTTTTTGGCCCAGGGGGTTCATTTTTAGGGTTATGGTAATGTAGTGTCAAAATGAAGTGCATATTTTAAATTAGTGCTATCAGAAACCCAAAAATGCATTATTTCTCAAATTGAAAGTATTTGGCCCCATGGGTTCATTTTTAGGGTTATGGTAATGTAGTGTCAAAATGGAGTGCATATATCAAATCAGTGCAATCAGAAACCCAAGAATGAATGATTTCACAAATTGAAAGTTTTTGGTTCCAGAGGTTCATTTTCAGGGTTATGGTCATGTAGTTTTCAGGGTTATGTAGTGTCAAAATGGAGTGCATTATATATCAAATCAGTGCAATTAGAAACCCACAATGCACCATTTCACAATTTGAAAGTTGGCCCCAGGGATTCAATTTCAGGGTTATGGTAATGTACTGTCAGAATGGAGTGCATATTTCAAATCATTGTAATCAGTAACCCACAAATGCATCATATCACAATTTATATTTTTTAGCCCCGGGGGCCTCACTGAAGGATTATGGTAATGTTATTGTTAACTCCCATAAACTCAGCCCCTAATTTGGCAAACACCCATCAACTCATCAGTGCAATCAGAAACCCAAGAATGAATGATTTCACAAATTGAAAGTTTTTGGTTCCAGAGGTTCATTTTCAGGGTTATGGTTATGTAGTTTTCAGGGTTATGTAGTGTCAAAATGGAGTGCATTATATATCAAATCAGTGCAATTAGAAACCCACAATGCATCATTTCACAATTTGAAATTTTTTGGTCTAGGGGTTCAATTTCAGGGTTTTAGTAATTCAGTGTCAAAATGGAGTGCATATATGAAATTGCTACAATCAGAAACCCACAAATGCATCATTTTATGATTCGAAAATTTTCAGCCCAGGGGGTTCATTTTCAGGGTTATGGTAATATAGTGTCAAAATGAAATGCATATTTCAAATGAGTGCAATCAGAAACCCAAAAATGAATGATTTCACAAATTGAAAGTTTTTGGCTCCAGAGGTTCATTTTCAGGGTTATGGTTATGTAGTTTTCAGGGTTATGTAGTGTCAAAATGGAGTGCATAGTTCAAATCAGTGTAATCAGAAACCCACATTGAATCATTTCACAATTTCTAATTTTTGAAGCCCTGGGCATATTTGAAATCGTTACACTCAGAAACCCACAAATCCATCATTTTATGATTTGAAAGTTTTTGGCCCAGGGGGTTCATTTTTAGGGTTATGGTAATGTAGTGTCAAAATGAAGTGCATATTTTAAATTAGTGCTATCAGAAACCCAAAAATGCATTATTTCTCAAATTGAAAGTATTTGGCCCCATGGGTTCATTTTTAGGGTTATGGTAATGTAGTGTCAAAATGGAGTGCATATATCAAATCAGTGCAATCAGAAACCCAAGAATGAATGATTTCACAAATTGAAAGTTTTTGGTTCCAGAGGTTCATTTTCAGGGTTATGGTCATGTAGTTTTCAGGGTTATGTAGTGTCAAAATGGAGTGCATTATATATCAAATCAGTGCAATTAGAAACCCACAATGCACCATTTCACAATTTGAAAGTTGGCCCCAGGGATTCAATTTCAGGGTTATGGTAATGTACTGTCAGAATGGAGTGCATATTTCAAATCATTGTAATCAGTAACCCACAAATGCATCATATCACAATTTATATTTTTTAGCCCCGGGGGCCTCACTGAAGGATTATGGTAATGTTATTGTTAACTCCCATAAACTCAGCCCCTAATTTGGCAAACACCCATCAACTCATCAGTGCAATCAGAAACCCAAGAATGAATGATTTCACAAATTGAAAGTTTTTGGTTCCAGAGGTTCATTTTCAGGGTTATGGTTATGTAGTTTTCAGGGTTATGTAGTGTCAAAATGGAGTGCATTATATATCAAATCAGTGCAATTAGAAACCCACAATGCATCATTTCACAATTTGAAAGTTTTGGCCCCAGGGATTCAATTTCAGGGTTATGGTAATGTACTGTCAGAATGGAGTGCATATTTCAAATCATTGTAATCAGTAACCCACAAATGCATCATATCACAATTTATATTTTTTAGCACCGGGGGCCTCACTGAAGGATTATGGTAATGTTATTGTTAACTCCCATAAACTCAGCCCCAAATTTGGCAAACACCCATCAACTCAACTCCCATAAACTCAGCCTCTAATTTGTAAACTTGTGTCAACAGCCCCTTATTATTAAACTTCTGTCAACTCAACCCTTATTTATAAACACCCATCAACTCAACCCTGAATTGAAAACTCAGCCCCTAAAAACTCAAGTTCACCCCCTATACATGTGCAATTGCATTCTTGGGAAGCAACTTTGCCATCTACTAACCCTGTTTGTCAAGATTGTAACGTGTTTGTAAAGGGCATTTTGTACTAATAAATAGTGAATGCATTGTGTGCAAAAACACACACGAATCGGGCAAAAAATGAGGCTGTGATTGTGCCCCTATCTTTTGCATTAGGCATCCTTTGCACGCAGTTCTCTCGAAATTGTATAGGTCTACAATCAGAAACCCACAAATGCATCATTTTATGATTTGAAAGTTTTCAGCCCAGGGGGTTCATTTTCAGGGTTATGGTAATGTAGTGTCAAAATGAAATGCATATTTCAAATGAGTGCAATCAGAAACCCAAAAATGAATGATTTCACAAATTGAAAGTTTTTGGCTCCAGAGGTTCATTTTCAGGGTTATGGTTATGTAGTTTTCAGGGTTATGTAGTGTCAAAATGGAGTGCATAGTTCAAATCAGTGTAATCAGAAACCCACATTGAATCATTTCACAATTTCTAATTTTTGAAGCCCTGGGCATATTTGAAATTGTTACACTCAGAAACCCACAAATCCATCATTTTATGATTTGAAAGTTTTTGGCCCAGGGGGTTCATTTTCAGGGTTATGGTAATGTAGTGTCAAAATGAAATGCATATTTCAAATGAGTGCAATCAGAAACCCAAAAATGAATGATTTAACAAATTGAAAGTTTTTGGCTCCAGAGGTTCATTTTCAGGGTTATGGTTATGTAGTTTTCAGGGTTATGTAGTGTCAAAATGGAGTGCATAGTTCAAATCAGTGTAATCAGAAACCCACATTGAATCATTTCACAATTTCTAATTTTTGAAGCCCTGGGCATATTTGAATCGTTACACTCAGAAACCCACAAATCCATCATTTTATGATTTGAAAGTTTTTGGCCCAGGGGGTTCATTTTTAGGGTTATGGTAATGTAGTGTCAAAATGACGTGCATATTTTAAATTAGTGCTATCAGAAACCCGAAAATGCATTATTTCTCAAATTGAAAGTATTTGGCCCCATGGGTTCATTTTTAGGGTTATGGTAATGTAGTGTCAAAATGGAGTGCATATATCAAATCAGTGCAATCAGAAACCCAAGAATGAATGATTTCACAAATTGAAAGTTTTTGGTTCCAGAGGTTCATTTTCAGGGTTATGGTCATGTAGTTTTCAGGGCTATGTAGTGTCAAAATGGAGTGCATTATATATCAAATCAGTGCAATTAGAAACCCACAATGCATCATTTCACAATTTGAAAGTTGGCCCCAGGGATTCAATTTCAGGGTTATGGTAATGTACTGTCAGAATGGAGTGCATATTTCAAATCATTGTAATCAGTAACCCACAAATGCATCATATCACAATTTATATTTTTTAGCCCCGGGGGCCTAACTGAAGGATTATGGTAATGTTATTGTTAACTCCCATAAACTCAGCCCCTAATTTGGCAAACACCCATCAACTCATCAGTGCAATCAGAAACCCAAGAATGAATGATTTCACAAATTGAAAGTTTTTGGTTCCAGAGGTTCATTTTCAGGGTTATGGTTATGTAGTTTTCAGGGTTATGTAGTGTCAAAATGGAGTGCATTATATATCAAATCAGTGCAATTAGAAACCCACAATGCATCATTTCACAATTTGAAAGTTTTGGCCCCAGGGATTCAATTTCAGGGTTATGGTAATGTACTGTCAGAATGGAGTGCATATTTCAAATCATTGTAATCAGTAACCCACAAATGCATCATATCACAATTTATATTTTTTAGCCCCGGGGGCCTCACTGAAGGATTATGGTAATGTTATTGTTAACTCACATAAACTCAGCCCCAAATTTGGCAAGCACCCATCAACTCAACTCCCATAAACTCAGCCTCTAATTTGTAAACTTGTGTCAACAGCCCCTTATTTTTAAACTTCTGTCAACTCAACCCTAATTTATAAACACCCATCAACTCAACCCTGAATTGAAAACTCAGCCCCTAAAAACTCAAGTTCACCCCCTATACATGTGCAATTGCATTCTTGGGAAGCAACTTTGCCATCTACTAACCCTGTTTGTCAAGATTGTAAAGTGTTTGTAAAGGGCATTTTGTACTAATAAATAGTGACTGCATTGTGTGCAAAAACACACACGAATCGGGCAAAAAATGAGGCTGTGATTGTGCCCCTATCTTTTGCATTAGGCATCCTTTGCACGCAGTTCTCTCGAAATTAAATAGGTGGAGATAAGTGAAATTGGCTTACGTCCAAATTACCAACTGCGTATGTTATGAATGAGAGTGAAAACTAAAAATCAATGGACGATTTTATTGGAAAATATTGTCCATTCATCGCATGCCTAAAATGAAGTCTACCATATCCCATCTGAATGAAAGAACAGACATAACTTTTCTCTAATATTTATCACATTGCTTCCACTTGGGTGAATTTGGTGCAGGTTTTCATGTGACTTTATTTATCAAAATATGGTATCATTTATTGTATAGCGAGCGATCTGGCTGTCAGTTTATTTATCAGATATGTTTTCATAAAATATATAAATATATCAATGCACACCTAATTTCAACATATTTACAGAAATATTTCACAGGAATGAGTCTAAACTGGCAAAAGGAAAATGTACAGTAGTTTACAGTAGTTTACAGCTGCAATTTCCAAAGTCCATAAATCAGTTTTAAACATTTTTGAGTTTACTGTAGTAATTCATTTTTGATTTCTGTCAACAGTAGTTTCTGGAGTCCTCATTCCAGTCAATTCAATTTCATTCAAAGCAGATTTATCAGTTTTGGAAATTTACACAGTCAACTAGTTAGTGTGGCTTGCCTGCTGGCTATATCTTTATTTTACATAGCTAACCAAGAAAGTGAAACAATTGCAAGTACATACATATCACCTTATCAGAAAAATACATTCAATCAATCCAACATTTTAGATAAAAATATCCAATAAATTATAAAAACATCAATTGATTGATATGTCAATGAATGTATAGCAATTAACCATTCAAAACAACAGTGTACATAATGGAAATTTTTTATGTTCATGTATCTGTGGAAAAACAGCCATAATAGTTGAAACTTTCTCTGGTCAATGAAATGTTCAGCAGGAAATAGTTGAGGTGTCTAATTCTAAAAGTCGACAAGTCCACCAAATGTGATTTTAAGTTTCAGACCCAATTCCAGGCCCGTGGTGCGTGTCCAATTTGGCTCTCTCATGCTTTCCATTCAGTTCTATATGTTGACCATAAAGTGTCAAATTTTCAGCCCCTAATCTCAACCTATATGTGAAAAATTGGGTGTCCATAAAATTCCATTTGGTCAGAGCAACACTGTTTTGGGGAGGGAAATGGACTTGTCGACTTCTTGCATGAGAGAAATTTGTTGTTCCCAGGGAAGCTGACGCTGCCTAATGGGAATATTATGGACTTGTCACCTGTTAGAAATCGGTGTCCACAGTGTACTTATCACATTTCTTGCATCTTTTCTCCATAGAAAAGGATGTGTAGGATGGACTTGTCGACTTTTAGCCCATACTAAGTGGACTTGTTGACCGACTTCTTGCCCACATTTTTTGCATTTTTCCAAAATGTAAAATTTGGCACTATGCCATATGAGCATGTGAGGTTAGGGTGGCAGAATTTACCGTACTGTACCGCATTTTTGGAATTTACCATACTGTACGGTTTACCACAAGGCTGTACCGTCTGCCACCCTATGTGAGGTCAACAAATTTATGGAAAATGATGAAAAATGTGCAGATGTTGCCCCAGATAACGTTTCCGGGCTTAACTCGAAATTTTCATATTTTGGACTTGTCGACTTTTAGAATTGGACACCTCAATTGCGGAACTTGTGGAAATAATTGTGGAAAAAAATCATCCTGGGTGAATGTATTTAGAACCAATGATTTTTCTGAATATTGTTGGCCACAGTGTTTTGATGGATAAATACAGTTTCAGTGTGCACAGCTAAAACAATCAGATGGTTGACATTGTTGACGTCACTGATTTATCAAATCAATCCAAAAAATCCATCAACAAAATTGTTATACTTGGTGGACCGCAAAGTATGCGCCAAAAAGTACTTATATGATGTAGTTGATAAGGTGGCAGCAGGATACTTATGTACGCACTTCAACAAAAAAATGTTTTAATATACTCTGTGGACCACAAAGTATGCGCCCAAAATTTTTTATAACTCACGAGCTAAATAGATACTTATGTATGCATGTCCACAAAAAGAAAATATTTTGAGAAAGAGAAAGGCGGAGCTGCGTACAATGAGGAATGTTTTTTATATTTTTTTTCTGGAGTTAGTTTTATTTTATTAATGATGACGTTATGATGGAGTGTTTCCGTCATGAAAAATGCACAGCGAGCGGTCCACCGAGTATAATAAAAAGGCGGAGTAGTGTACAATTAACATGCATTTTGTGCCTGATATCATTTAGGTAGCTTTTTTGGAACAAATATTTATTTCATTAATAATGACGTCATGATGGAAGGTTTCCTTCAGAAAAATGCATAGCGGGCAGTCCCTTAGTACAACACATCATTCCACCAAGCAACCTTTATCGATCAAAAAATTAGGTAAACTAGTTAGGTATCCATCTATACGCGGCGTTCAGCACACCTAGTTTGAAAACCTACCATAATTTAATGAATAAAATGAGGGTGCACTGATACGCACATCTGCCCGTTACGCACATTTGTCGTTTTTTTCACCTGACACTTTTTCAAGTGATTTTCAGATATGCGTGAAGTGAAACAAAATTGCGCAATGACATTAGTGAACTTTTTTCACTTCACTCATATTTGAACATCACTTGAAAAATTGTCAAGTGAAAAAACGGGCAAATGTGCGTAACTGGCAGATGTGCGAATCAGGCATGTCCCGAATAGAATCTTGTGATCAATTTCGTAATTAAGTGTTCCATAGTAAAAACGAGATACCGTATTTCCTCGAAATACCCCCCCCCCTTGAAATACCCCCCCCCCCTCAAAATGGACACTATGAATGTGTGGTCCGGGAAATTCATAACAGACGTTCAAAACACTTACTGTGTTACGTTAGAACATCGTTTATACTATCTACATCCTTATATAAGCTTGTAAAAACTTATAAATGGTGATTATTGTTGCATTTTTCACGTTTTTCTCTCAAAATTTTCACTCTGAAAATATAAACCCCCGGGGGGTATTTCGAGGAAATATGGTAGTATGATGAAAAACTGTAAATTTTTTGGTTCATTATTCAGATGAATTATGGTAGGTTTTCATGCTAAGTACAAAATCAACCAATTAATCAATCAATCAATCAACTTCACAACCTCCCTAATCAACCTCCCAGTTTCCCTAGCCGCACTTTCGCCAGCCTTCAAAACATCTTCATGTAAATGTGCCTGTTTCGGGGCATCCGAATCAGTTTCGCTCAAATTAGTGATTAGGGCGAACGCTAAAACGCGTATCCCGCAGTGGCGGGCTACTACCGTTTCGTGGCACACCTGTAAAGTGGGGTTAAGTGGCGGTTTTGAGTGTAAAGTGACAGGAAAGTGTCAAGTGAAGTTTTGAGTGACACGCGTGGTGATGAGAGAATTTGTAAAAGTGAAGATATATATACATTAAGGTTGTCATAGATGGTTTTGGCGCAGTCCCGCACAGTGTAAATTGTAGTAAAGTATCAATTGTCATGCAAAATATCATACATATTTGTCAGCTGTCATGCAAAGTGTCAAAAGTTTAGTAAAACTTTTTTTAAATATTTACTTAAATTGACATTTTGCATGACACTTGATATACTCGACGTACATGATACTCTGCCCTCGCACTGATTTATGTCTCGTGTTGGAAGCGTGCCAATGATGATTTAATCATGCGATTTCCGTAAAAAGATGACAAAAATTCATCGATGTGAAGATGTTAATGAATACCATTATAACAACAATAAATTTTGTCATCTTTTTATGAAACTCACACGCTTTTACCATCGTTGGCACACTTCCAGCGGGAACCACGCGTGCAAGGTTTAAAGTAACCGGAGTATACTTTACCTTCCCCCCACCAAAACAAAAACAAAAACACCCCCCAAAACAAGTAAAAAACAACAACTCACACTCATTCCCACCACATCACATCCTGCCCCTTGAAGCCATCGAATTTCAGCGGGGGTCTCAAATTGGGGACCCCCCACCATCGCGTAGACCCCCTCTTTCAGGGGGTGCGTCGTTTCATTGCCATTCGCTTGCGACAACTTTGAATTGGCCAATTGTGCTAGTTGTCGTAATTCTTTGTCGTAAAGATCGGTTGATGAAGGGAAACGGGGTCCGAAACTAAAATTGGGGGGGGGGGGAACATTTGTCATTCGTTAAGGCGAAAATTCAAATTTGTCGACTTGAAGGAATTTTTGTAAAATTGTGAATTCAACCTAATTCCATCGATTTTTTTTCATTTCACAATAGAATTTGCAGACCCGAACACTTGAACAGGACCACAACCAAATTACGTTGCACTTGCAATGGAAATTCGACACTATCTAAAAAAAAAAAATTTCGAAAATTCAAACTCTATTTTCAAAATCAAAAACTTATTTTTACAAAAACACACACGTAAACTATGCCTGATTAAACACTGCAACATAATTTTCCATCGTTGGCACCTAAATACGAAAAAAGAAGAAAAAAATACCCCCACAAACCGTTCATCATTCTTTCCCACAAGGGGGCTCCTTAACGCCAAACCAGGAACGAACATGTGATCTTTCAAGAGCATTAAATCGCCCAATTTCACTAGATTTTTGTTGATCCCTCCCACAGCTGAGGTCATGATTAAAGTGTGCACGCCCAATAATTTTGCCAGGGGCGAAATTTAAATTGCCCGGGTGTTTTTTGGAGGGCGGCGTGTGTTTTGAAGTGGGGAAAAGTTAGGACAAAAACGGAAAATTTAAGACACTTTTCCATATCTTGAGGGGGTTTTTTTCGTCTCAGACTTGATAACATTTTTATGGCGGCGGAGGAAGATAGAATAGATAGATAGATCTTTCATCTAACTTATTTTTTTCTCCATATTACCGTATTTCCTCGAAATACCCCCGGGGGGTTTATTTTTTCAGAGTGAGAATTTTGAGGGGGGGTTAAACGAGGGGGGGGTATTTTGAGGGGAGGTTTATTATTTCGCCAGCAATTTTTTGAAAACCAAGTACTAAATTGTCGTCTGAAACGTACGCAGACGTCGAAAATGCAACAAAAATCGCCATTTATAAGACTCTAAAGACTTGTATAAGTGTGTAGACGTATAATCACTGTTCTCACATAACAGAGTCATCGTGTTTAACGTGTGTTTTGCATTACCCAGATGACAAACCGCAGCCTTTGTCATTTACGTTGTCTATACACTAAATTTGGGGGGGGGGGTATTTCGAGGGGGGTTTATAACTTCATAGTGTCCATTTTGAGGGGGGGGGGTATTTCGAGGGGGGGGGGGTATTTCGAGGAAATACGGTAAATCTAATTTTCCAATTAGATACAGATAAAGTGACAGGTAAATTTGTTATAGAAAACACGTCTCACTTTCACTTGTCACTTGACTTCCCACCCATTTCCCACCAACTTTTCTTATCTCTTTTTCTTATCACTTGTCCACTTGAGGAATTGGCGCCATAGTCGACACAGTGTATACCGTAATTCTTCTAATAAAACGGCAGGTAAAAAGTTGACGAAAAAATAGAACGGCGATCTTCTATCACAAGAAATACGGTACCTTTTCCATTTTCCGACACGTTTCAAACACGATACCCGACAAAAAAACAGCAGGGCAATTTAAATTTCATCACAGGCGGATAGGCAGGGCACATTCTGCTAGGGAATAGCCTTCGTATGGGTGCACGCGTCCCTGTGGGGGGGGGGGGGGGTCGTGGTATATATACTCGGTGTACATGATACTCTGCCCTCGCACTTATTTATGTCTCACGTTGGAAGCGTGCCAATGGTGAGAAAGCATGCGATTATTGTATAAAAGATGAACCAAATCATTGTTCGGAATAAGTTAGCATATAGCGTTATATAGAGATAACTTTTTTCAATTTTTTATGAAGATCGCATGAGTAAAAACATTGTTGGCACGCTTCCAGCGGAAACCACGCGTGCAGGGTGTAAAGTTACTGGAGTATAATATGTTTTGTGTGGGATTGTATTTGAGGCGGGGTGCGCTTAAATAAAGGGTGGGGTTTTTGTTGTTGTATTTTTGTTTGTTTTTGGCGGTAGAGGGCGGGGGGGGGGGGGGGGGTTCGCATTATTTCGATTAGGTATTTTATGCCAGAATCGTAATTTTGCCTAACGTTAAAAACGACCCCCTCAGAAAATTAATGATCAAGAAAAAGTCAAACGGACATCCTGACGACATTTGAAAAAAAATTGTGTCATTTTACGCCGAATGTTCGCATGCCATTGAATTTGGGTCTTTTTAAATCAAAAACACCCACTATAAACCCTCCCGCAAACCTGCATGCACATAATCCTTTTCCCCTGCAATGTCCCAAAAACCAGTCTGCCCTTGTGTCCCTGCACGTTTCCCACTGGAAATCCGGGAATGTCCTTGTAATCGACACCCACTGAGTTGTCTAGCTGAGGGGGTTTTGTGGGTTATTTTGAAGGTTTTTTTGGGGGTATTTGATAATTTTGGGTAGGTATACCTATCTGGGAACAGCCCGATAGCCTGTAAAATGCACTGTGTAGAATGTAAAAAATGTCAAATGTCATGCAGTGTCAAAAAATCGTTTTAAATACAACGGTTATTTTTTTAACGGTTGCTTGACATTTTACAGAGAATTTTGCATAACTTTTGTCAGTTTGCATGACATTTGACACTTTACAGGGCATTTACTTTCTCACTTAACCCACAACTTTCCTCAAAACACTACTTGACAACATTGAAAATCTACCCCAGGGAGCAGTCCCGCACGCTGAAAAGCGTAAAGTGTCAAATGTCAGGTAAATCAAAAGCGTAAATGTAAAATGCCAATCAAATTTTTTTAAAGAGTTCATTACTGAACTTCGGCAATTTCCTCGACTGTTTAAATCACATTTTACACTTTACAGGGTGTGGGACCGGCCGCTGACCATTAATACAAGACAAATATCATTCCACTTTAAACCTTTAAAGTGACAAAAACGTACATCTTCAGCTAGTCCATTCAATCCAGATCCACAAATTATCATAATTGTTGGTTTTACATCGCCAAGCGATACTTGATTTTCGACAAATTTTGCGATTTTCGCCACAAAATCGTAATTGTTCGGATTTTTGTCCCAGTTTAATTTAGCTGCGCAGTCGCACATTTTGCAAATGTGAATTTTAGGGATTAGTAAAAATATTTTTTTTTTATCTGTAAAGTGAATTTTCAATGTGTGTGAAGTAGGGTTCAAACGATATATCGTATCGAATATCGAATATCGGATATCGACCATTTTTTAATATTGAATATCGAATATCGATATTGAAAATTTTGAAAAAATATTGAATATCGATATCGAAAATTTTGAAAAAATATCGAATATCGAATATCGATATCGAAAATTTTGAAAAAATATTGAATATCGACCATATTTTCGATATATCGAACCTGTATAATGTCCTTAATTAAGTTATTATTTTTGTTTTGAGATATTTGTGATTCATTTGATTTGCTTATAGTATCTAAGTTGATGAGTAAAAGTAAAGTATTTAATTTTATCTTTGTTGGAGTGCTTACTCCACATTTCTTATATTTGGTTTGGCCACATACCTACTGAACTACCTACCTCATATTTGAAGCCAGAAAATGCTGATATGCTGCTTTTTTGCAACATGCCCTTAAACAATTGGGTTATAAGTATGAATTGTTATATCTACCAATTTTTGTTTGTCTGATACAATTTTATTCGTCATGTTTTTTCTTCGATTTTTTCATTCTGACCATTGTAAACCTTGTTAAAATCAATTGTACTTTTCAGTGAAGAAACCATGTTTGCAACCATATGAAAATACAACATGCTGCTAGGGTTCAAACGGGATCCCGATCCCGATCCCGGATCCCGTGAAATTCCGGGATTTAGCAGTCCCGATCCCGATCCCGATCCCGAAACCCCAATCCCAATCCCGATCCCGATCCCGAAATCCAAAAATACCAATCCCAATCCCGATCCCGAAAACTTTCAAATCCCGATCCCGATCCCGAGAATCTCCCAAGTCCGGGATCCCGATCCCGTAAAAAATAGTGGAAATTATAAAAAGTGAAAAAATGACATTTTTGCATGCAAAAATGTGAACGCAAACCCCCAGCGTCCATTTTACGTCACTTTTCTGGCATCCAACAGTGTTCTGAGACCTTTATGAACAACTGTGAATGCCAGAACAGTGACGAAAATCTCTATCCCTAGACCCCAATCCCGATCCCGAAAAAATGCCAATCCCGATCCCGATCCCGATCCCGTGACCCCAATCCCGGCCAATCCCGATCCCGATCCCGAAATCTCAAAATACCAATCCCGATCCCGATCCCGATCCCGATCCCGAAACCCCAATCCCGATCCCGATCCCGATCCCGAAATCTCAAAAAGTGAATCCCGATCCCGATCCCGAAAAGTCAATCCCGTTTGAACCCTACATGCTGCTTGAAATATGCCTTGCTATACCAAAAGCTAAATATCAAATATCGAAAATATCGAAATATCGATATCGAATATCGACCATTTTTTAGTATCGAATATCGAATATCGATATCGAGGGTCCATATCGTATCGAATATCGATATCGAAAATTTCGAAAAACTATCGAATATCGATATCGAAAATTTTGAAAAAATATCGAATATCGAATATCGATATCGAAAATTTTGAAAAAATATCGAATATCGATATCGAAAAGTGATATCGTTTGAACCCTAGTGTGAAGTGCGGGAAAAGTAAAAAACGTATTTCCTCGAAATACCCCCCCCCTCGTTTGACCCCCCCCCCCTCTCGAGACCACTATGAAACAATCACCCCCCCCCCTCGAAATACCCCCCCCCAAATTGAGTGTAAAGGGAACGTACATGACAATAACTGTAGTTTGTGTTCTGTGTACTGCAGAACACACGTTAATACAATGTCGGTGTCACGTTAGAACAGTGTACATACCATCTACATACTAATATTAGTCTACAGAACCTTATAAATGGCGGTTTTTGTTGCATTTTTCGACGTCTGCGTACGTTTCAGACGACAATTTCGTACTTGGTTTTCAAAAATTTTCTTGTGAAATAATAGCCCCCCCCTCGAAATACCCCCCCCCCCTCGTTTAACCCCCCCTCCCCTCTCGGGACCACTATGAAACAATCACCCCCCGGGGGGTATATCGAGGAAATACAGTACCTAGTTTTCGTAATTGAAGAAATAAAAGCAAACAATATTTTTTTAAGTTAACGCAATTTATGGTATTGTTTTTACCGTATTTCATCGAAATACCCTCCCCCCTGAAAATGGGCACTATGAATTTGTGGCCCGGGAAATGCATAACAGACGTTCAAAACACTTACTGTGTTACGGTAGAACATCGTTTATACATCTACATCCTTATATAAGGCTGTAAAAACTTATAAATGGTGGTTATTGTTGCATTTTTCACGTTTTTCTCTCAAAATTTTCACTCTGAAAAAATAAACCCCCTGGGGGTAATTCGAGGAAATACGGTATACAAACCAAATGATGGCATCATGCTTTGCGTTGTTAGAAAACTGGCGCTAAAAAATCGTTACGTGCGGTGTAAGGAAAAAATAGTGAAAAACTCCTAAATATGACCTTACCAAAAAATGGCACGAACACTTCTGGTGCCGGTTCCGCAAGTGGACAAGTTAAGAGTTAAAAGTTAAGTGTTGAGTAAAATGACAAATGGCGAGTTAAGAGTAAAGTTAAAGTTTAAGAGAAAAGTTAAAATTTAAGAGTTGAGTTAAAAGTTGAGTGAAATGTTAAGAGTGGAGTTAAAGGTTAAAAGTTGAGTTAAGAGTTAAGAGTTGAGTTAAAAGTTGAGTTAAGAGTTGAGTTGAGAGTTGAGAGTTAAGAGACAAGTGGAAAATGATGGTAAAAAAATAAAAATGTGAAATTGGTATTGATACGGCTGTTCGCTGGCATGCTGCCAATGTTGTATGCACAACATTTGAAAATAACGTATCCAAAAAAATTATCGCTAAAAAAAAATCGCGGAACGTTGTTTCAAAATGGCCGTGCGGGGACAAAATATGATTGAAGAGCAGCGTATCGCGCTTCTGCAACGAATGACCCATTTGTCTTTTAAATCAACTTTTAACTCACATTTTAACCTTTAACTCAACTCTTAACATTTAACTCAACTTTTAACTCAACTTTTGTCTCAACTTTTAACCTTTAACTCAACTCTTAACTTTTAACTCAACTTTTGACTCAACTTGTAACCTTTAACTCAACTCTTAACTTTTAACTCAACTTTTGTCTCAACTTTTAACCTTTAACTCAACTCTTAACTTTAAACTCTTAACTTGTCTACTTGCGGAACTGGCCCCTGGAATAATAACAAATGGCCAATTGACAGACGGTCTGGAGCAAAGAAACTCACAAATAGTGATGTAAAAAAGCGCCAACACTTTTGCGCAAAGCGCCATGGTGTTATTTTCTTGTGTATGGCGCCAGCGCCAGAGCGAAATGGAGCCTAGCGCCTCGCCGCTTTTTACGTTGGCGCTAGCGCCATCGTGACCTTAAATCACTACTCACATGTGACTATTACATTTTTGAAAAAAAACAACTTGTCACATATTGCTTTCCAGTAAGTTTACAACCTTTGTAACTTACGCACTTGGAATTGACACCTGGCGCAGCGCCAAATGAAAAAGTATAAGGCCGCGTTTACACGGATTTTTTTGTGACGACTCGACAACATTAAAAAGTCCAATAAGTTGAGTAAAAGGATTCCATATTCATGAGAAGAAGTGGTCAACTATACATTCTCCCTAGGCGAAATGCATGTCAAATTGCAGAATCGTGCTTGCAGCTCAAGCGTTAAAGACGTTTGAAAACATTTTGCTGTTGTCGGAAGCCGTCGGACAGTCTCCCCACAGCTTCCGACAACAGCAAAATGTTTCCAAACGTCTATAACACCTGAACTTCAAGCACGATTCTGCAATTTGACATGCATTTCGCCTAGGGAGAATGTATAGTTGACCACTTCTTCTCATGAATATGGAATCTTTTTACTCAACTTATTCAACTTTTTAGTGTTGTCGAGTCGTCACAAAAAATCCGTGTAAACGCGGCCTAATACTAAAATGTCACCATGGCTTATTTTTTTAACTATCGCAGGATAAAAAATACCTTTAAAATGGCACCGGCGGCATAGCGCTTTTAAATTTATGCTATTTAGGTATAATCATCGATTTTATCGAATACGATTTAATCTGGGATCGGGTCAAATCACGTGAATATTTTTACGTGTCATGGATATTTACGTTTTCGATGACATGCGTTGATAGAAAAAAGTCGGCAAGGCACACACATTTTCAAGGTCGATAAATTGATCGATCGCAATCTACTAGATAAAAAGAATTAATCAGTTCCCTACACATGCTCTTCACATGTAGCGTTTTAAAATGGGTGTTTTTCAGAAGAAAAAAAAATAAAAATAAAATGTCAGAAAATCTAGAAAAAACGTAACATAAAAGATAAATCTCACGCAGTGAAAATATAAATCAATAAATTTAAAAATTAAGAATTTTTTAAACTTTATTGTCATAAAATGAATAAAGTGAAAAACGCAGTGAAAATATAAATAAATACATAAATAAAAGATTTTGGGCACCTTAAAATAAAATAAATACAATTAAAGTTCTCTGAAAAAAAACACAGAAGAAAGTATAAATAAATGCAATATTGTTTATATTTTCTTTTATTAAAAAATAAATCTCCGGAGATTTTTGGAATGCTAATCACATGTAAAATGAAACACAAATCGAAAACTTGAACACGATTACCTGTAGGCAGGGGTGAAAAATATTGTGTCTAGTAGTGATGTAAAAAGCGCCAACAATTCAGCGCCAAGGAAAACGCCATGGTATTTTTTCGTTGGCGCCAGCGCCAGGCACTTTTTTTCCTGGCGCCACAAAAAATAGGACCAAGCGCCAAAAGCGCCATGGCGCTTTACCTGGACATTGCCCTAAACGCCAATAACGCCACAGAAAAATGGCGCTAGCGCCTTGCCTTCTCACACTAGTTTTCTACCAAATTTGATTAATTTTTTTTTAACTTATAGCTTTGAACGCATTTGAGTTTACCGGGATCAGTTATTTGTTATCTCCGTCAACATTAGTTTACGGAAAACTCATTCCGGTGAACTCATACGCGTTGAAAGCTGATCTGGGCATACTCGGCGGACCGCAAAGTATGCGCCCAAAGTTATTTATGTCTTGGTCGATAACACGCCAGCTGGATACTTATGTATGCACTTTCACAAAAAGAAAAATATTAAAAAAGAAAAAGGCGGAGTCGCGTACAAACGAGAAATGTTTTTTTCTTTTCTTGCTGGAATTATTTTTGTTTTATTAAAGATGACGTCATGATGGAGTGTTTCCTTTAGAAAAATGCATAGAATGCGGTCCGCCGAGTATAATACAAAATTTTTAAATGTAAATAGGTACATAAAATGTATGTATGGAATGTGTATGGGGGCACTGAAGTAGTCTATGCAAAAGGTAATAAAGTGTAAAGTGTCACAGTTTTGTCAAGTGTCCGGTGTAGCTGAATGAAGACTTCCCGGGATATTCAATAGAGCTTTATTTTTGAGACTTAATTTTCTTGGCTTGATTTTCTGGGGTTTCAACAATATCAGGAAATAGAAGATTTACATTAAAAATTTTTTCCAGATTTTACCAGAGATATTTCATTATGTTTTTGAGATATTTTTCGACATAATATTCATTTATATCTTATCAAAATCACGCACGTATTTGCAATCGAATTGCACATCGAAATGGAACTTCCCAAAATTCAATTGACCAAATACAAAAATAACTGATTGCATTATGAATATCAAAGTTATCACTGCACTAATTAACACTGCAAATTGTCAAGAATAATGATACATATGTAAGCTCCTTAGTAAAAAATGCGAAAAACATTGATAAGTAGGTATTTTGAAAAAGCGGGTGTTCCCCACTCGCGTGCCATAAAATGTTATGTAAATATTTATTTGATTAGTTCTGGAGATAGTGGCTATCATTGAAAAATAGGACATTTTGAGAAAATGTGATTAACTATATAAACTAAGAAAATTATTCCAAAATAAAATAAAATTAAATCTCGCGAGGAAAAACCCCCTGGAAAAAATGCAAAAAATATAAAATTGCAGATATATAAACACTGATTTTTTAAAACTTTTTAGAAAAAAAATTATTCTCTCTGGGAAATCCTGGAAAATTTAAATACAAAAAAATGTTATATACATTTACCTAATTATATGTTCCGATATTTTGAAATATAGATCTCGCAGTAATTACTGGTAAACATACAAATTATTAGACTCAGGGGTTCAGTATTGGGGGGGGGCTTACCTCAAACGATCCAGCTATCACGAGGAAATTTTGTTGACAACTGACCCTCGACCCCCCCTCCAAAATAAATCGACCAGGTGGCAGTCCCAAGCCCTGTAAAGTGTAAAGTAAAGTGTCAAATGTAAAGTCAAATGCAAAGTAAACTGTCAATTGTCATGCAAAGTTCAGTAATAAAATCTTTTTTTTTTGTTTTGATTGACACTTTACTTTGCATTAGACACTTTACTTTACACTTTACAGGGCTTGGGACTGCCCCAGCTATCTATCTGGAGCGATTTAGGCGAAATTTTGCCACAATCTGCATCACTTTGAAAATACCTTGGTATATATTGAACCCCCCAAAAATTTTCAGATATCTATCCCTACGGAAGAGCGATTTACCCCCAGAGGGGTTCAAATTCACTACTCAACCCTTGTTAAGACACAAAATGGTACAAAAAATATTCATCCCCGCTGCACCACTAATTTCTGAACAGACCAAGTATGTATCAAGTAAATAGGTAGTATGTTTTTAGCGTTTTTCAGCTGATTGTAGGTATTTTATGTTAGTGAAACTAGAGTTCCAAATTTGACTTTTCAAAATGTTGCCACAAATTGTTGGGAATGTTTTTAAATGGTAAATCAGGTGGGAATTCCGCTGATGTAAATAAAAGTTACAAAATATCTGACAAAGGTTGCGCACACTGGGTGTCAACTGGTTTTCATGTAAATACAGATTTTAGTTGACGGATCGCAGGACAATTTTTAAGTTCACATGCGGCAATTGGCCCACACACACTAGTTGACATCGACACCAAATGTCAACTGGTGCCGATCCCGATTCAAAGCTTGCTGACGAGCCAACGAACGACGTTCAAACGAAAGCTTTGTATCGGGATAGGAACCAGTTGACATTTGGTGTCGATGTCAACTAGTGTGTGGGCCCAATGTGAAAAACAAACTAATATTAGAATGCGCATTATAACATGATTTTGCGACATGTCAACTAAAATGTGAATGTAAACCAGTCGACCCAGTTGACAAACGATGACACTGTCAACTGCGTGTGCCCAAATAAGTGACAGGTGATGATTGAAGTAGAATGTCAAGTAACACTGGCATCATTCGAGCTTTTTTCCAAGCCCAATTTACTAGCAAAACGTGTCCCAAGTAGGGTGTCAAATTTCCGTTTCCGTTTTCCGTTTCCGCCTTTCCGCAGGAAAATTTTTTACCTTTCCGTTTTCCGTTTTCCGGCAGCTGAAAAATTTTTACCTTTCCGTTTTCCGTTTTCCGGCAGCCGAAAAATTTTTACCTTTCCGTTTTCCGTTTTCCGGCAGCTGAAAATTTTTTACCTTTCCGTTTCCATTTTACCAGGCCATGTTTCCATTTTCTGGCTCAATTTTCAGTTTTCTGGCATTTTTCCATTGTTTTTCCAATCTGTATTTATCTTCAATTGGCTCATCCCATTGTGTTGTTTTTGTCTCTATGAGCAGCATTGACAACTGGGATTTCAGGGTCAGTGAAACAGGTGCTGTGAACCCAATTGGGTCATATGCTGACACCAATAATTTATTCAAGTTTCGTCTGGTTGGTGTTGTGATGCTGTCACTTTGCAATTTTGGTGTTGATATTTCCAGCATGTCCATTTGGTGATTTTATTTCATGCCCATTACTGCAACAATTTTATTCACCTTTGGACTCCTGTTGTTTTCTGCTATTTCATTCATGACTGATCTGGAGTTTGACAGCCATTCCCTCATGTTCATAGAACATTGGTTAAATAAAGCTTTGACTTTGTAATATAGTTCTAAAGCTTCAACTTCATTCGTGACACTCATGATGAAGTTATCGACATAAATGTTGTTTATTATCATCGCCAACTGGTTTCATTCCCCTTCATTTTCTTCATATTCATTCCTGTTGTTTATTGTCACATTTAAATGGTATTTTATGACTGCTCCCAAAATTGCTGGGCTGCAGACAAGTCCAAACAGTACGTGTTTAAAACGAAGTACTATGAAGTTATTTTCAGTTACTGGTTTTGAGGCATCTTTCAGCCAGAAAAATTGTGTGTAGTCTCTAGCTTGGTCATGCAATCCTATTTGCAAAAATGCTTTTTCAATATCGGCACTTAATGCTACGTTGCCTGCCCTGAACCTCAGGAGTAGGCCCAGTGCTAATGGTGTTGTAATTGGTCCTCTAAAAAAGCACTCGTTGAAACTGGGCTTACCTGCCGACCCATCATACACGATTCTGCATGATGTCAATTTGCCCGGCGTGATTACTGGCTGGTGTGGCAGGTAAGGAATCCCCTTGTTGTCTGTTTTGTCATCACAGATCTCAATTATTCCCTTTTCTAGTTGGTCATCCAACACTTTCCGGTATTGTTCGAATAAGTTTGGATCTTTGTTGAATCTTCTTATCAGTGATTTAAACCGCACCAAGGCTTCTGCTTTTCCCGTGGGCAGGTCACTGATCTCTCTTTATATGGCCAGTCAATATAGTATCGTTTGTTGTTGTCATTGAATTTTATGCTATTTATTATCATCTCCTCTGCAATGTCATCATCAATTGCATAGGGGTCATCAGTGATTCCCACTGCTTCTAGACTGTGAAATTGTTGTAGTGTTTCCTTTCCTATGGCTACTATGGCTACTTTTTGATGATTTTTTGTTGGTTCAGTTAAGCTTGAACTACAAGTGAAGTTACAGGCATGATCCATAGTTGCAGAATGTACAGCTACCACAATCAAAGCCAAACAGGCAAACCTGCATGCAGGTCTTCCTTCTGCAAATTTGTCTATTACTGTGCTAATTTCACTTTATTTTTTTCCGTTTCCGTGAAAATTTTGCTTTCCGTTTTCCGGCATTTCATTTTTCCGTTTTCCGGCCAACAATTTTTTTTTACCTTTCCGTTTTCCGTTTTCCGCTGAGTGAAATTTTTTTACCTTTCCGTTTTCCGTTTTCCGGCAGAAATTTTTTTTTTACCTTTCCGTTTTCCGTTTTCCGTAAAGTGAAAAAAATTTACCTTTCTGTTTTCCGTTTTCCGTAAAAAAATTTTTTTGACACCCTAGTCCCAAGCATAGGCGGTGCAAGGTCCCAATTTGCGCTTGTGACATTCACATTAGTCAAAATTTCACCTAGTGACAATTTTTTATTGGAGCCCTTATCTGAAGTTGGCAGCCAGCCAAAAATTTTAAAATTACTAAAAATATAATAAATGGGATAGGTATATAACCATGTAAATAGATGAAAATAGTTTTTATAGAGAAAATGGCAAAATGGAGCAAATCTTAGCGATTTTGAGCTAATTTGGAGATTTCACTCTCGTTTGTACAATACACGCTTGTAAATGTCACAATGTGACAGTGAAATTTCCGCTTGTGACACAAAAAAATCCGCTTGTGACATTCACAAGCGCACAAGCACTTACGCCGCCTATGGTCCCAAGCACGGTTGTCAGCACTTTACATTGCACTTTACATCGTCATAAAATGCTTCCGTAGGTATGTTAGGCACACGTTGTTTGCGTAAATTTCACGTGGTTTCAATTGACAAAAAACGAGCCGGGAAAAACGGACTGAAGTTTATTTATAAACGAAAACTGAAATCAATTTACCGTATTACCTCGAAATACCCCCATGGGGGTTTATTATTTCGCTACCAAAATTTGAGGGGGGGGGGTAATTCGAGGGTTTTTTTATTATTTCGTCAGAAATTTTCGTAAGGGTCGTAGCAAAAAGTAGGCATTTGCGTACCCAAAACAAGTAATAAATGTGTCCAAACAGGATATATTTGGACATAAAAACGTAGATAGCTACACAACCTAGTACAGTCTATGTGTAGCTGCAATGCAAATTAGCAGTGATAAATACATCATGTACATTGCATACATGATGTACATCATTCCGGGGGGGGATTTCGAGGGGGGGATTATTTCCCCAGCCCATTTTGAGGGGGGGGGGGTCAGTTCGAGGGGAGGGGTTAATCCAAGCGGGGATAATTCGAGGTAATACGGTATAGAAAATAGGCCGAAAATTGGAAAATGGCTCCACGCTATACAATTTTTTATATTTTGATCTTTTTGATTTTTGCCATATTTTGATGAATAGTCACCTGAATTTTAATATGCACAAAAATAATCACAATGAGAAAAATTAAATGTTATTAAAAATATATTCAAACGGGATATGGTAGATTTCATTGAAGTGTGCAGCAACATAGCTGCATGCCGGTGGAAATAGCGCAAGCCTGATAAACAAAATAGTGAATACCGTATTTCTTCTAATAGAACGGCATACCTCTAATAGAACGGCACCTCCAATAGAACGGCAGGTTTTTGCACTTTTTTACACCCACGAAAAGAATAGAACGGCAGCCTCCAATAGAACGGCACCGCTAATAGAACGGCACATAGAAATTACGTTTTAAGAGTGCTAAAACACAAAAAATTTTGAAAAATTGGTGGCGAGAACATCCAGGGTGTTCCGAACTATGATTCAGGGCTTGTTTTCACATTTGGATTGATGCTCTGATATTATAACGTTGCTTATGTTTCACTAAAAATACTATGCTCAAATCGAAATTGTGTGAAAATGTCTGATGAAAAAATAGAACGGCAGCATCCAATAGAACGGCACCTCGAATAGAACGGCAGGTAAAAAACTTGACGACAAAAATAGAACGGCGCAGTTCTATTAGAAGAAATACGGTATACAAAAAACAAAAACGATTTTTCTAATGATTTGTTTATGTAACTGTATATCTATTTATATAATAAAAATCGCATAGACAAAACTGTGCGAAATTATTCATATCAAATCAATAAAATTGACAGATCTAATATATTTTGAGCATTTTCATTCGATTTGCGTGAAGTTGCAATTACAACTGAAGTGTAAATATTCCAAATTATGTGTTAAAAATCACTGTAAAATTGCTTATGAATGAATGGTTGAGCAAACAGAAAATACATGTTTGAATTTACCACGCAGAAAGTAGAAAATAAATATCTTGATCATGTTCAAATTTCAGTAATCCTTCGTGATTTAGTTATTAATTTTACAGCAATTTACTTATTAATTTTCAAAGTGTTATCAGAGAACGCAAATATTCAGGGAACTTTTGCGCATAATTTTACTTTACCGATTTTTGAACACGATATAGAATTTTTTGCTGCTTTCTACATGGCATAAAACAGAGATGTTATGTATTTATGCTCAACCATTTCCACAAAAAAATATTATGGTGATTTCATTTTAAATACCGTATTTCCTCGAAATACCCCAGAGGGTTTATTATTTCGCCAGCAAATTTTGAGGGGGGTAAATTCGAGGGGGGTCATTTTTTCCTCAGCTCGCTCAGACCTGGGTTATTTCGAGGGGTCGTGGGGGGGGGGGTAAACCCACTTCACAGGGGTATCTTGAATTTGACCCTCCGAGTGGTTGGATAGATAGCTGAGCGGCCTTCGGGATAGATAGACAGCTGGAAAAAATTTTGGGCGGCAGTGAGGGGGGGGGGGGGTTGGGGGGGGGGGTTTGGGGGGAGGTGTGGTGGTTCGATATATAAGGGTGTAGAAGGAAGAAAAGGGAGAAAAATCGCTAAAAGTATGTGTAAAATAGCAAAATGGGTATACAAGACCAAGAGCATATAATACTAAAATAATAGCTGAATAGGTAAATAGGAACAAAAACTAGTATTATATTTTGGAGGTGAAAATCTATAAAAATGTATGAAAAATAGCGATGTTGAGCGAAAATTGGGGTATAGTTTCTGAAAAATCGCTCCAGATAGGTAGATAGCTGGGCGATTTGGGGGGGGGGGGGTTAGGGGGTAGTAGCCCAAAGTTTTGCCTCCGGGATTAGCATTCGAAAAATAACCCGTGATTTATATTTTCAAAAATCACAATAAATATAAATAACCCGTGATTTATATATATTTATATTTTTTCCAAATTCTGAGTGATATATTTATATTTATTTTTTAAATCTGAAAAAAAATCACTGAGAAAATCACTCATACTTGCAATGATTGCACTTTATGACGAAAACATGCAATCTGTGCAAGAGAAATTTGCAGGGATTTTTGCCAGAAAATCTCTCTGCTCATGTAGAGCATTATTGGGTTAAAATTGTATTTGAAGCAGGTAAATATTGTTAGCCTACACACACTAGTTTTCACCCTGACTTTTTTGAAAACTGAAATGGCCAAAAATGATGACATGTTTCCATCAAGTTTTCCACTACTGAATGCTATATACCATATTTCCTCAAAATACCACCCCCTCAAAATACCCCCTGTTGAGAAATACCCCCCTCAAAATGGGTACTATGAACTTATAACCCCCCCCTTCTGTCGCGAAATACCCCCTCAAAATGGGCAATATGAACTTATAGTCCCCCCCACCTCGAAATACCCCACCCCAATTTACTGAATAGAGAACATAATGCAGTTTGTGATCCGGGAATCTTAGAACAATGTTAAAAACATTGACTGTGTGATGTTAGAACTGGTTATATACTGTCTACATACATATATAAGTCCATAGAGTGTTATAAATTGCAGTTTTTGTTGCATTTTTTGACGTTTGTGTACATTTCAAACAACAATTTAGTAATGGGATTTGAAAAATTTCTGGCAAAATGATAACCCCCCCCTCGTTTGACCCCCCTCAAAATTTCCACTCTGAAAAAAATAAACCCCCTAGGTTGTAATTTGAGGAAATACAGTATGTTCAGTTTTCACAAATGGCATGAATTTTGGTGGGTGGTGTTGGCAAATCACTAGTTTGGTCACAACTGAAACTCAAATGATGGCAAATGGTGACATCACTATCAATTATTTTTCATTTTTTATGAACTTTTTGTTTATGTCATCCTGCTATGAATTCTATGGTTATGTTTTAGGTATAAAGCATCTCTCTATCTTTTAACATACTTTCCTAAATAAAACATGACTTTAAATCAAAAAATACCAATTTGATGTGATCAAAATTTTTCTACAGTGATTGCAAGCTCAGTTTACCATTTTTGAAAACTGACAATGCTTGGTGACATGCAACAATGTCAGCTGTTGTCAAATATTGGGAACACCTGTGGAAAACTGTCACCATGGTTTCACCAGAGCCACTAGTGTCATCACACTGTTGCCAAAAACATAGCCATGTGCCCAAAAATGAGTTTTCACAGCACATCACCAATGAAAAAGTGCTGAGCATGAGCACCTATTTAGTCAAACGTCCATTGCCACAACCAGGTGCTATAGGTTGAGAGCTAAATATTTGCAGTGCAAAATATTTTTGAAGTTTTCATTGAGGTTGAACTGAAGGTTGAATTTTTGCTGTGATATTGGCTTGATGTTTTCACTTGGCAAATACTGTATAAATGAATACTGCTCGTGGAATGATAATAAATGTACTGTGGTACCTTAGAGTACATTTTTTGAGCTTGCAAATGGTAAATAAAGCCCAGAATATTGCTTGAAATTGAAATAAAGCTCAAGTGATTTTTTTGAGATTTTTTTCGAGCTTAGAGTTATTTTTTCAGTAATTTAATTATATTTTCTGGAGACCTAGAGTGATTTATATATATTTATATTTTTTCCAATATTGGAGTGATATATTTATATATATATTTTCCAAAAAATCGGTGATTTTTTTGAATGCTATCCGGGATAGATAGATAGCTGGGTGGTTTGGGGGGGGGGGGGTAACTCCTCCCCATTCGAGACCCCTGCGAGGGTGTATTTCGAAGAAGTACGGTACGCCATACGCTTAAACTGCAATTTCAACTTAAATGAAAGAAATCACAAACATGCGAGCAATTTTAATTGAAATGGACACCAGTATTATACTTCACATACAAGTATTATCTAAACCGATATTTAAAATTCCGCGAAAAGGAAATACCGTATTACCTCGAATGACCCCCCCTTGAACTAACCCCCCCCCCCCCTCGAATTAACCCCCACCCTCAAAATGGGCTGGGGAAATAATAACCCCCCCTTGAAATACCCCCCTCCAGAATGATGTACATTATGTATGCGATGTACATAATGTACTTATTACTACTAAGTAATTTGCATTGCAGCTACACTTATACGCTCATTTGTGTACAGATGTACATCTATAGCCCAAATACTACCTATTTTCTCGCGTTTATTACCATTTTTGAGTGTGAAAAAGCGCATTCTCTACTATGAATTTCACGAAAATTTCGGACGAAATAATAAAAAAAAACCCTCGAATAACCCCCCCACTCAAATTTTGCTGGTGAAAAAATAAACCCCCATGGGGGTATTTCGAGGTAATACGGTATGTAGCTGGCGTGGGAAAATGAGCCGTACTGTACACCGCCTTTTTTAATCTCCATCAATTACCGGAAAACAAAAAAGTACCAGTAAAAGTTTCACACTGGAAAGGACTAATGTAGTATCTATTTATATAAAGTTTATTTAGTTTAGACATTTGTCAGTACAGAATATATTTTATTCTGAAGCTAATTCATAAATACATGAAGTATAAATAGCAAATACCTATACATCGGTCAAATCTTTAATAAAAATGTTCATCAACATTTTGCTCTCATCAAAGTGGGATTTTCACAATAAATATCGTAAACAATTCATCATTTTGACGGAAATTTGACTTCGGAATTTATGCCGCGCATTCGAAAAACGACCAAAAAATTCAAATATACCCTAAATCCTCGAATAAGACCCCAGGGCAAATATTTTTTAGTCAGACGTTTTTGAGGGGGAGTTATTAGAGGGAGGTCTTATTCGAGGATTTGAGGTAAATATATGTGAAATGTATTGTTTTTACAAGTACAACGTTTGTAAAAATTGAACAAAACACACACGCACAGCCTAAGCAGCCTTTACCTTCCAACAACAAAAACCGAATGAACAAAATAAACACGATAAAAAACATTTGGAAACAGACCGTGTAATCTAACGAATGACCTATCCAAAGCTACAAAGGGGTTTAGTCTACTCCGCGTACCGAAAAATTAACATGTACCCTGACTTATGTCCATACGTTGGCAATGCGCCAACGGATACTTATGTACGCCAAAAAATTAAAAAATCCTTTAAAAAGCTCCATAAAATAAAAAATCCACACAACGTTCTGTAGGAAGCTGAAATACGTAATCACTGTTCTTGGAATGCTTCCAATTTTTTCATCAAAAATAGCAGCCAAAATTTTTCCTTATTGATAAATGGATAGATATTTGCTGAGCTAGCAAGGATAAACTTACATATATAGCTGGGATACATAGATAGCTGGCCCATATTTTTCGGTCTCCAGGCGGGTACCCCTAATTGGAGACCCCTGTATTCAGTCAGCGGAGTTGAACCCCCATCTAACTTCAATTACGTAACCAATACAACATTGTACAAGAACAACTAAATTCAATTCAACACAACCCAATAGCCCTACACACTAGTTGCGAACTGAAAATTCCAAATTTGATAAATCTGTTTAAAACACATTTGAGTTCACCAGAATGGGCACCCACACGCTAGTTGACACCGACACCAAATGTCAACTGGTGCCGATCCCGATCCAAAGCTTGATGACGAATGGACGAACGACGTTCAAACGCAATCTTTGAATTAGGAACGGAACCAGTTGACATTTGGTGTCCATGTCAACTAGCGTGTGTGGGGTAGGGTTCAAACGGGATTGACTTTTCGGGATGGGGATCGGGATTCACTTTTTGAGATTTCAGGATCGGGATCGGGATTGGGGTTTCGGGATCGGGATCGGGATCGGGATTGGTATTTTGAGATTTCGGGATCGGGATCGGGATTGGCCGGGATTGGGGTCACGGGATCGGGATCGGGATTGGCATTTTTTCGGGATCGGGATTGGGGTCTAGGGATAGCGATTTTCGTCACTGTTCTGGCATTCACAGTTGTTCATAAAGGTCTCAAAACACTGTTGGATACCAGAAAAGTGACATAAAATGGACGCTGGGGGTTTGCGTTCACATTTTTGCATGCAAAAATGTCATTTTTTCACTTTTCATAATTTTCACTATTTTTTCCGGGATCGGGATCCCGGACTTGGGAGATTCTCGGGATCGGGATCGGGATTTGAAAGTTCTCGGGATCGGGATCGGGATTGGTATTTTTGGATTTCGGGATCGGGATCGGGATTGGGGTTTCGGGATCGGGATCGGGACTGCTAAATCCCGGAATTTCACGGGATCCGGGATCGGGATCGGGATCCCGTTTGAACCCTAGTGTGGGGCCAATGAAAAGTTCGTGAACAACAGTTTACGGAGATTAAAAATTAATCACTCTGGTGAACTCACATGTGCTCAAAACTGGGGATCAAGAAAGCGTCTTTCTAAACGACCCGGCATTTAAGAAAATGCTTTCTACGCTTGCGTTTAAAAAAATAAACAAACAATGTTGTTTCAACTGTCGGAAAAAAACCCGACCATGTCAACTCAAAACAGATCCACTTCCATAAATGTCATCCGTCAACTGCAGTTCGCAGTTACAACCCGATCCAGTTGACATTTGCACCTACTCGTCGGTGGGGTCGGAGTCGTCGCTGGAGCTGTTCTGCACGGCCGGGTGCGTCCGTCTGCGCCGACGCACCGCTGTGCGCGTTTCCTGCGTTTGGGGGGGGGGGGGGTTGCACCGGTATCAATGCTTGCGTTCTTAAAAAACGTTGTTAAAAAACTCCATCCGTCCTTAATAAATTCCAGGGCCCAATCCGTCAAACGGACAATAAAACACCCTGTGACTGTAGTCATGTAAACCCGCTAGTCATGTAGACTCGCCAGTCATGTATTTTAGGCGGGAAAAACATGGCACGGGGGTTAGCGGGAACGAGTTTGCAGGATTAGTAGAGTATTTACATAGCGCGTGTACTCACATTGCTCTTGTCGCTGTTTCATGATATCAGTCGAAGAAAAATTGAAAACTTTGTTGTCACACATTTGATTGTCAATTTTTCATTGAGCGGTATTGTCAAAGATAGTAACAAAAACAATGCCACTGCACACGCACTGCGGTCCACGCTATGTACAGTAATCATGTAAAACCACTGCCGCTAACCCTCATGCCATGCTAATCCTGCCTAAAATGCATGACTGGCGGGTGTAAATGACTAGATGGTTTACATGACTAGTGGGCTTACGTCCAAGAGAACACATCAAGTCGAATGTGGTAAGTAAGGTGACAAGCGGATTCAAAACTACTTTCAACCAGAAACTTACTTCTCACTTATGTTTAGCAGTCACTTGATTTACCACCTACAACTTGAACTTAACACTTTTTTGCACTTGAAACAGACCCCAAACCAACCCTAACATGTCCAACACCCCCCTTCCCCCTGTCCAAATTCTCTCTCCTGCCCTGACCCCCCCCTGGAACTGAGTTGAGTCTCACTATCACCCCCCAAATACGGCTCAAAGTGTAAATTTTCCGCCGACGAGTCCAAATACGCGTGCTCGGTGTGTCTGGGCCCGCTGGGACTGGGCGGAAAATGTCCAGGTTCTTTTGGGTCGCTGGGTGATGTGCCGCCCACTCGGATTACGCGGGTGTACTGGTTTGGGGGGGGGGGGGTAGTTGAATTGTGTGCATATGTGTTTCCAATGGGGGGGGGGGGTTAAGGGCAGGGGCCCTTTAATCGGGCAGCTATCTATTTTGTCCAGTTGCAAGATACAAGGGTGCGGACTAGGGTGTCAACTTTCCGTTTTCCGTTTCCGCAGGCAAATTTTTTTCCGTGCCGTTTTCCGGCAAGTGCCAAAAAATTTCCGTTTCCGTTTTCCGGTAAGTGCAAAAAAATTTCCGTTTCCGCTTACTTGGGCAAATTTTTTTTCCGTTTTCCGTTTCCGCAGGCACAATTTATCCCGTTTCCGTTTTCCGTAAAAAAATTTGTTGACCCTACCTAGTGCGGACCGATATACCTGATAAATACAGAAAAATTTGCGCCGCCACAGTAAACAAACGAAAAATGTAATTCACGCAAAATGAAACTCACATCGGGGCTTCTGGCGCGCAATGTCGCCAAGTAAACACATACGAAGCTTCCAGCTATCTGAGATGGGAGAAAAAACTTCAAAAAGTGTAAAAAAATTGTGAAATTATGTGTGAGATGTTCTGCGTGGGCGACAGGGATAAAGTTTAGTGGACGAGTGAGAACTTGCTATTTTCCAGGGCATTTTACATGACTTTTGACACTTTGCATGACATTTAATATTTTCCAGAGAATTCAACATGAAAAGACACTTTGCATGATATTTTACATTTCACGGGGCATTTTACAAGACTTTTGACACTTTGCATGACATTTTACATTTTCCAGGGCATTTTACATGACTTTTGACACTTTGCATGACAATTCACATTTGACAGGGTCTGGGAGTGGCCCAAGTTTAGGGACGACCATAAATCTTTTTAACTGATTTTTTCATAAAATCAAGGCGTTAAAAAAATTGATTTTTCCCTCGACTCAACCCAGAACATCATCACACTCAAATAACCCCCGCCCTTCCCCAACCAGCAAGGACGTAGCCAGGGGGGGGGGCTGGGGCCCCCTTCCCGGGCCGGGCCAAAAAATGTGCCAGAAATGGCACTTTCAGACGACGATTTTATCGACAGTTTGAAAAAATTTTGCACGCAAGCGCGCATACTCCCTTCACAACATATATTTTTGCCTGACCCGTCTCTGCCGCTTAAAAGCCAGTGAAAATGGACTCAATTTCTGTCCATGTCGCTGTATATGCCTGTAAAATACAGACGTTTACTGCTGTTTTGGCGCCAATGCCAACGCCAGTGGCGAAATTGGCGTGGCGCCTACGAATGGCGCCATTCCCCTACCACAGGGGTAAAATTTTAGGGGGGGGGGCGCCCCCCCCCGTTCGCCGGGCTCCGTGAACAAACCGCCCCCCCCGCTCAAAAATCCTGGCTACGCCCTGCCAACCAGCAAAAAGATCCACGCGGCAATACTCAAGGCGTGCGTTTTGGCGAACAGCTTGAGGCCGAACTTGATGCAGATGATGCTCTCGGTGGCCACCGTGGCCGCGTACACCCAGCACTGCGAGCCCAGACGGGGGGCGCTGGGGTCCGTCACGTAGTAGTAGTATTGTCTGGGGGGGAGAATAAGTGTGACTTAAGTGGTAAGTGACAGGGAAAGTGGTAAGTTGTCAGTAAAGTGACGGGTTGATTTGTGAGTGGGAAACGTCGGAATTTTACGGCCCTGTTCCAAATACCGATCAACCGACATTTAATGTTAAAAAAACCGATCTCCAAAGTGCCAAATATTATCATATGGTAACGTTCAAATTGTAAAGCGTACACAATTCTATACGCAAAAAGATTGGAAAATACCTAGTGCATAAGTATTCAGTAAAAATTTAGGCTGAAATTTTTAAAAAAAACATGTTTGTTTTAAAACGTTTTTCTAAAAAACCTTTAAAAAAAACATGGCCCACCCCTACTCGGGCGCCTCACATCCAAATCAAATCCTCCCCAAATCTCACCTAACAGCGGGCATGGAAGTAAAAGCGATGAACAAAATCCTGCCCCAAACCAGGGGGTGGGCCGTATCAATCGCAAATATATGCTTCAAAAAAAACGTGTTCAATTCAGTCAACTGCCAGACTATAACAAATAGGGCCACGGCCCCGCCGCGCCAATACGAACTATGGGGGCGGAACCATTGGAATTGGGTCCAGTCCTGGGGGGTGAATTGAAGTACGGCCCTGCGCACTTTACCGCGCATTGTGCGGATGTGTCTATGGGGGGTTTTGAGGGGGTTATGTAAAGGGGGTCTACAATTGGGGGTTGGGGGGCGACCCCAAAATCGCGCAACTATGTATCTATCCCGGAGCGAAGCTTTTGGGTTATATCTCTCAACCCGACCCCCCCCTTAAAAAAATAAATAAAATATCGACCAACTATCTTTTTCGAGCGATTATTAAGAAATTTTAGCCCAATTTGTCGAGTGACAAGAAGTAAAAAAGCAAATTTTTTCAAATTTTTAATTTCCTTAGTTACTACACACTTAAGGGTGTAAAAACACTTCTTTTTTATAAAACTTCAGCCACTTTAAAACAACCCCTTCCCCAGCACCAAAAAAAATTAACCAACTTTATACTTTCCCAATGATAATTCATAATTTCCAATTTATGGCACACAAACATGCCAACGGCAATTCCCAATCCATTGCACAAAATTACATCCAATAAAATGGCGTCCCACCAGCATTCAGCGAAATTGGGCAACAGATGAGTAAATATCATCTGGAATGGGGTGTTAGAATGGGGCAGGCCTGATACGCACATCTGCCCGTTACGCACATTTGCCCGTTTTTTTTCACTTGACACTTTTTCAAGTGATTTTCAGATATGAGTAAAGTGAAAAAAAGTTGCGCAATGACATTAGTGAACTTTTTTCACTTCACTCATATCTGAAAATCACTTGAAAAAGTGTCAAGTGAAAAAAACGGGCAAATGTGCGTATCGGGCAGATGTGCGTATCAGTGCACCCCCGTTAGAATGTGCCTACATCAGGGGTTCAAACACCAAAAGGGGTACACCTATAAATAAAACGTAAATTCACCCATCTACAAACTAGGGCACTTGTTTTTCAAAACTGTATTTTATTATATTTTAAAAACGGATTTTTTTAAATCACAGGGTGGTAACTGATTTTTACAAAAATCAAAAGACAAAATTTCTTATGGTAGACTTGCATTTCTGGTAGACTAGGTAATTTGCAATTTTTGTATGCAAGCGCGCAAGTGAAATTAAAGATTGACTGTGAGAGGTTTTCATTGGGTTTTTTTCTCGTTTTTACTAGCAAACCATGTAATTATAAGCTGCAAAATTTTAGTGTAAAATACAAATTCCATCAAATATCCTTCCACACACTTCTGAAGTGGGAAAAACCACACTTACTACATTCGCCTATTTACACGATTCCATGTAAAATTCATATTGTTAAAGTAAAAGACGGTTATGAAAAGAGTTTTTTATTGATTTTTATATATTGGTTTTTAAAAATTAAGTCGTTTAAAAAACCCAAATTTTTTCCCAACCCAAGTTCAAAACCACACACCTCAGTCATTTCCCAGGTAATACTTATATACCACAAAAGCACAGTGTGTCTAATTAGCAGCGCTTTCATGGCCCAGCCAAAAAAGTGACCAAATGCAAATACGTCCATGTGATCCCAGAGACGGGCCAAAGAAAGATCGCTGCAGTTGACGGCGTATTCCTGTGAGTTGACGGATTGTGACAGTTTGCGAACTGAAATTAGGGATTGAAGATTCTCAACTGCAATCAATTGGTATAGTCAATTAGGGTTCGATCGGGATCGACTTTTCGGGATCGGTTTTTCGAATTTTCGGGATCGGGATTTTAGACAAAGGTATCAAGGGTTTCTCACTGTTATTTCACAAAAAGTTAAAAATATACTTGGATGGCAGAGAAGTGGCATAAAATTCACACTTTCCGTTCGCATTTCTCAGTAATCAAAATATGGTAAATAACATAAACTCAACATCAAAAGTCAAAACATGGTAATTCTGTAAAACGCCAATTTTGACCATTTTAAAAAACACATCAAAAACACATTAACAATGAAGATAAAAAGTAGTTTATCTAACCTTTTCATCCAATTCCCACTGGCTCAATCTCTGGGGATCGAACCACTTTAGCCCCGCCTTAATGTCCGCAAAAGTTTGAAATACGACAAAAACTAGAAACATCAAATAGAAGACGGACATTCCGAATACCAGACGCCACACGGCCGGATGTGGACGGGTGAACGGACCTGAAAATTGGAGAATTTGAATAAAAACGAATTTTAAACACTTGGACGTGGTAATGATCATTTAAAAAATGAATTTAAACAGTATGTTGATGCAAAATATTTGGCTATTGTACCCTAAGCCATAAAAAACACATTTTATGTACCCAAATGTAATAAAATTAAATTTTGCAACAATTGTCACCAAAATACCCATTTTATATATTTTCGGTCCATATTCTCTCTCAAAATTTCTGAAAACTCATCTGGAAATTTGGAATGATAGTTTTGAACCAGACTTTTAAAAGTATGTTTTTCATAACATCAACAGTTCAAAACACTGTAAACATACCATTTGGAAAAGCGAGCAATGAAACAGCCATGAAAAACAGAAATACACACTTAAAGCCCTGCCAGACATTGTTCTCTCTTGATGAGTCATCCCTGAGAAGTCCAAAAAATTATGCAACTTTAAACTTTAAAAAATCGAGAGAAATGAAACTTTAAACCGACTGAGTAAATACAGTGTAAATAAGGAAAATCGTTCCAATGGCTAGTAAACTGATTGTGTGCGGTGTGTAGAAAAATTGCAATGTCATATCTTCGACGGGGCGCTCATTGACAGTCTGTAAATGTGAAAAAAGCATTTTTGGCTCTTTGCCAACTACAAAAATTTGTGACGAAAACACAAATTTCAAATAAAAAACAACGACAGACACGAACATCGAAATCGTAGAAATATTCCACCGCGCTGGACTGACTTCTAGCCGCACGGGCGCCATGTTCAAATTTATCGACATTCTTTAAATGTTTCGTGTCCGTACTCAATCTGCGGCGACGTTTCTTCAAATTTGAAAAGTTGCCAATTTTGGAATTTTCGGGTAAATGTTTTTGGGTCCGAGAGGTCATTTTTCGTTTGGCCGCATAAAATGGGACGGATGGGTGGAGGTTTGAAGGTTTTGGATATGTGCCAATAGCTCGACTTTTTGTTTTGAAATTTTTATTTTTGGAATTAATCAGGTTTTGGATACATTTGTGGCGCAAATTTGGTCATTTCTTCAATTTACTTCCATTTATCGTGATCATTGGCCCACCGCACACTGCAAAGTGGCACGAGCTTCGGACGTTTTTTTGCACGGTCGGAATTCAAAGGCGGAGTTAAAAAGAGGCGTGGAATAAAAATCGTCCGAACCGACCCAAATTTCAGTAGTTTTTTTAGATTTGTCGTAAATAAAATCGTCCGAACCGACCCAAATTTCAGTAGTTTTTTTAGATTTGTCGTAAATAAAATCGTCCGAACCGACTTTACAATTCCGCTCGGGCGGAAATTAAAAACGTCCGAACCGCCCGTGCCACTTTGCAGTATGCGGTGGGTCAATAAGTTCTTTACTGTTATCTACGATATTTCGTCTAATTGAATGGCATACCTCCAATAGAAGAGCACCTCCTATAGAAGGGCAGGTAAAACAGTAAACAAAAAAATATAACGGCACTTCTTTATTAGTAGAAATACGGTATATCCCGTTTTGACACATTTATTACCATTTTTTGATCAGAACGCACCCACATGCCTAATCGTTTTTACATGTTCAGTTTGATCAATACGTTGTTTCTACTTTCTGGGGCCATTTCGTCAAATGGATAAATGGCAAGAAAATATGTAAAATGACGTTATGGCACCATCCAGAAAAATTGGCGCCTAGCCAAATAAAACAAATGTTACTTACCTAAAGTTGAAATGATGTTGGTTACTGTGCTATGTAGGTCAGATGACAAGTAAACTTATATGCCACAAGTTTAATTGTGGAGAAAAATAATTGCCTCGTCACAAGTTTAATTGTGGAGAAAAATAATTGCCTCGTCACAAGTTTTCTTGTCAACTTACCTCAAGTTTAGGAACCCCCGCTGTTTCCATTACGTTTTTTTATGCATTCCAGGCGTTCACCGTAAAAAATTGGTATTATTTTTTATAGATATGCAGACAACTTTGGCTATTTACACAGGTCCCCGCCAAAAAAATAAAATTTTTCAAAAGTCTATAATTGGTGTGTATGGGTTGTTTGCATGTTAATTAGGTGAATTATCACCAAATTAGCATGCACAAAATTTTTGCAAGATGGTTACATGTGCTGATGCATTTATTTTGGGGGAGTGTATAATTTTTTGTGGATTTGTTGTAATTTGTGAGCTTAGTGAGTTCTCATGCCAAATTTCAGCTCAGGGCGATTTGTGAATCCTAATGCTTGAACCCTGCCTGGGACGAATGTCTCCAGTCCGGGAACAAAATTATTTGTTTACTGAAAAAAAAGTTTTCTCACCGGGGACATTTGACCCCGGTCGGGGCCATTTCGACATTGCTGGGGACTGGTCCCTGGCAGGATTTCGATCACTATACAAAAATACAGTGATTGATGAAGATAAAAGTCTAAATAAAATAGGATTCGCTAATTGCCCTGAGCTGAAATTTGGCATGGGAACTCACTAAGTGAAGGAGTACACAGGCATGCCAAATTTGAGCCAAATCGAAATAAATTAACACACCACCAAAAAATATGCATGGGTGTGTGTAACCGTGTTGCAGAAATTTTGTGCATGCAAATTTGGTGTTAATTGACCTAATTTATATGCAATCAACCCATACAGACTAATTACTGACTTTTGACAATTTTAATTTTTTTGCCGGGGACCGGTCCCCGGCCGGGGCCTGTGTAAATAGCCGACAACTTTTTCTCTGAAAATACCTATCCATTTTACCAAAATTTCAAACTTAAGAAAGTTGTCTAACAAATAAGTAAACAATCCCATCATCAAATCGATCATAATTATTACATACGCGTGTGTCAGAAAAATTTATTATATTTCTCATGGATATTTTAAAAGTTGTAAAAAGATTTCGTTTGCGCACATTCCACATTGACTTTTTGCACATTTGTGTCGCTGCACACGCTAGTTTACTAACACCGTCGGTAAAGTTCGTTCCGTTTCAGGATCGTCTCCCATTGGATCGTGCTGGACGATCAGTGGGCATTCAGCCGGCGTATATACCGTATTTCCTCGAAATACCCCCCGGGGGGTGATTATTTCATAGTGGTCCCGAGAGGCGGGGGGGGGGGGGGGTTAAACGAGGGGGAGTATTTCGAGGGGGGGTTATTATTTCACAAGAAAATTTTTGAAAACCAAGTATGAAATTGTCGTCTGAAACAAACGCAGACGTCGAAAAATGCAACAAAAACCGCCATTTATAAGGTTCTGTAGACTAATATTAGTATGTAGGTGGTATGTACACTGTTCTAACGTGACACCGACATTGTTTTAACGTGTGTTCTGCATTACACAGAACACAAACTACCGTATTTGTCATGTACGTTCTCTTTACACTCAATCTGGAGGGGGTATTTCGAGGGGGGGTGATTGTTTCATAGTGGTCTCGAGAGGGGGGGGGGGGGTCAAACGAGGGGGGGGGGGGTATTTCGAGGAAATACGGTAAGCGGGAATTTATTCAAGCATAAATTTTTCCACAAAGTTGATTTTTTTACAGTCGATGCAGTGCTAATTTATCTCTTAATAATGTTCAAAACTCAACGTGCACGATCCAGCGTTTCCGGAGTTTTCGATTTTTCGATGAAATTTCAATATGTAAAATCAGTTGGAAACATAAAGTTGGAGATATCCACTTTTATGTAATCAATTTCGCGGTAAACTTTTATTTTTGAATTTTACGTTGAGCCGTAATTCCAGCTTATATACACCGACTCAAAACTCACAATCCCCGACCATCCAAGGGAAGACGGAACGAACTTTCCCGACAGCCCAATAAATTGTCGTTTGAAACGTACGCAGACGTCGAAAAATGCAACAAAAATCGCAATTTATAAGACTCTAAAGACTTGTATAAGTGTAGATGTTCTCACATAACAGAGTCATCGTTTTTAACGTGTGTTCTGCATTGCCCGGATGACAAATCGCAGCCTTTGTCATTTACGTTCTCTATACACTTAATTTGGGGGGGGGTATTTCGAGGGGGGTTATAAGTTCATAGTGTCCATTTTGAGGGGGGTATTTCGAGGAAATACGGTATTTGTAGAGTAAAATATCCCGTCTGCCGAATATACTGAAAAATCAACTTTGAATGTATGTATTTGAGTTTAATTTTGAGTTTGCCTTTTCATCTCTAATTGTCAGAGATAAAAAAGTCAACTCAAAATAAAACTTAAATCCGTACAAACTTGATTCATGAGTACTCAATTCAGAGTCTACTGGTGTTAGTGACTTAGTGTGCGCAGTGGCCATAGGCGGCGCAAGGTCCCAATTTGCGCTTGTGACATTCACATTAGCCAAAATTTCACCTTGTGACACCTTTTTATCGGAGCCTTTATGTGAAGTTGGCAGCCAGCCAAAAATTTCGAAATCGCTGTAATCATAAAAAAATTCGCTAAAAATAGTATATGACTATGTATATACGGTAGATGGAAATAGTGATTATAAAGGTGAAAATTGGCAGAATGGAGCCAATTTTAGCGATTTTGAGCTAATTTTGAGCTTAGGTAGACTCTGGTTTGTTCAATACATGCTTGTGAATGTCACATTGTGACAGTCAAATTTCTGCTTGTGACACCAAAAATTCCACTTGTGACATTCACAAGCGTACAAGCACTTACGCCGCCTATGGCAGTGGCTATTTTGTATTTCCATTTGCGTTACATTTCATCAATACCTTGTCATGTTGTGCATACCGTAAATCCTCGAATAATTCGCCCCCCTCGAATAACTCCCCCCTGTAAACTGACTGTAGAAAAAATAACTCCCCCCCTCGAATAACTCCCCCCTCTTGTGTGGGTGGGAACAAAGTCCAAGTATAAAAAACGTATGTATGTATATGTTCATTAAAAGCATTCATTATTTTGCAGTTTATGCACACTAGCATTGATTTTATTGCATGAATTACGGGATTTCTATTCTGGCTCACACGTTTATGCAGTCTACCTAACACCATTCAGATGATATACTGATCATGTATTTTACTCAATATTCCGACGAAAAAATAACTCCCCCCTCGAATAACTCCCCCCCTCGAATAAGTCCCCCGTCAAAAAATTCTGAGGAAAAAATAACTCCCCCGGGGACTTATTCGAGGATTTACGGTAATTTATTTATAGCCCACCCCTGTTAGACGAGTGAGAAAAAAGTACCGTATTTCCTAGAAATAACCCCCCTCAAAATGGGCACTATGAATTTGTGGTCCGGGAAATGCATAACAGACGTTCAAAACACTTACTGTGTTACGTTAGAACATCGTTTATACCATAAACATCCTTATATAAGGCTGTAAAAACTTATAAATGGTGGTTATTGTTGCATTTTTCACGTTTTTCTCTCAAAATTTTCACTCTGAAAAAATAACCCCCCGGGGGTAATTCGAGGAAATACGGTAATCCCCCCTTGAATAAGTCCCCCTTTGGACACAGTTGTATCAAATTTGAACAAAAATGGTATGTTATTTTGACAATAAAGCATATTTCATGAAATTAGTTGATAGAAACATGCTTGAAAATGTAGACGACACGATAATTCCACCCCTTGAATCAGAGTTGTTAAAAGTACTGAACTTATTTTCCCAAGGAAACGTAAAGTAGCCTGCGATGCATATTGGCAGCAATTAATACATCATGTATTTACATTGCATACATGATGCACCTTTTTCCAGACGGGGGTATTTCAAGGGGGGGGGGTAATTCGAGGAAATACGGTATCCATGGGACACCATGGTATCTATGGGTATCCATGGATATGTAATGATCACCTGAAATACCATTTTCAACTAAAAATACCAACAAAAAAATCGAAAACATTTCAAATTTTCGGATATTTTCAGAAAGAAACTCGATTTTCAATTTTCGATAACGATAAGTTTCGATAAACAAAAATTCGATAACTGCAAAAAAACTCGAAAAAACGTTTTCGAATTTTCGACTTTTTTTGCGATCGCTACTAAAAATTTGAATTAGCACATTTGTTACGCATGGGAGTGGGGAAAATTTTGGGTACCTAGCTATGTTCAGTTTGACAATTTTTCCTTAGATTGCCATTGGGGTGATTAAGGAAGTTTTATGGGGTTCGGGATTGGGATTTAAAAATTTTCGGTTGGGATCGGGATTTGGGCCTCGGGATCAAGATCGATGGGGGCAGACCTGATACGCACATCTGCCCGATACGCACATTTGCCCGTTTTTATCACTTGACACTTTTTCAAGTGATTTTCAGATATGAATAAAGTGAAAAAAGTTGCGCAATGACATTGTGAACTTTTTTCACGTCACTCATATCTGAAAATCACTTGAAAAAGTGTCAAGTGAAAAAAACGGGCAAATGTGCGTATCGGGAAGATGTGCGTATCAGTGCACCCCCGATCGATGAAGCCCGAAAAATTATTTGGATTCAGGATCAGGATCGGGATCGGGATCGGGATCGGGATCGGGATCGGGATCGGGATCGGGATCGGGATCGGGATCGGGATCGGGATCGGGATCGGGATCGAGATCCCGTTTGAACCCTATTATACCACTTTACGGTAATTGGCACTTTTTCGTGTATGATCACTTAAACTCTGTAAATAAAAAAATTTATAAATACTTCAAATCTGTCAAAATGGATTTTAAGTGCCAAAAATTAACATTAAATATTTTACGTGGTGTGGACTACATTCAAATAGTTAGTAAATACGACAGACTAGACTGTATTTTTTTGACATACTGTGCGTATTTACTTGAAAAATGGCGGTTATTATCGAATGTAGTAAGTTTTATTGACAGTCACACAGTCATGAAACAGTGCGTGTGTTTCTAACTACCGTATTTCTTCTATTATACGGACAGATTTACGTGACAATACCATTACTTCCTCATTCCATATTTACCATATTACACTTGACTAGAAACATCACAAATTTAATTTTCTCCAACTACGTGCGAATTTCACGTGACTTTATTCATGAAAATACGGTAAAAAAGTTTTGTATACCGCCCAATCCTATCAATCGTATTTACAATCGTGAACAATTCTGCAGCGGCTGCAGTAGAAATCAAACTTTATTCGAAGTGTGAAAAATATGTGATAATTAAATGAGAAGACGAAATTTAGTCTTTAAAGAAATTTAATCTCATTTTAGTCTTTATATTAATTTTGATCCGCGACACCAAATTTACATTTTTTAAGTTTAACGTACCCAAATTGAGTGCCGGCGAGTGACGTAAAAAGCGCCAAGCTACAATGGCGCCAGAACAAAATGGCGTCAAGCGCCTGAAGCGCCATGGCGCTTCTTGCTTTGGCACTAGCGCCAAGAGCCAGTGCCAGGCATTTTAATCCTGGTGCCGAGCAAAAATATCGCCTGGCGCCAAAAGCGTCATGGCTCTTTTCATGGCCGTTGTTAGTGATGGAAAAGCGCCAGAAAAAAGGGCGCAAGGCCAGGCGCCAAGGGCGCCAAGGGCGCCATGGCGCCTTCGGAAAGCGGGCGCTAGGCGCCAAGGGTGCCATGGAAAGAGGGCGCCAAGCGCCAAAGGCGCCATGGAAAGAGGGCGCCAAGCGCCAAGGGCGCCATGGCGCCATTTAAAAAATAGGGCATCAGGCGCCAAGGGCGCCAGGATAAATAAGTGCATCCAACACCCTGTGTGTGCTAAAAGTGTTCCTACAGCACCCTAGTACACACAATAACTACTTTATTCGCGTTCTTCAGGATGTAATGAACAACACCAGCAACAAAAAAATTAAGTCAAGTCCACATGACAAATTCAAACACAATTGTGTTGACCGTGGTGGAATGAATGGATAGAGAATACAGAGATTTGATAATTAAGTTCATTTTGTCCATTATGTCCATTTGCACAGTTTACCTATTTCACACACTATATTATTCAATTACGAAAACTATTTCTAATTCAGCACTATATTATTTATCCATGGAGAATATTTGATAATGAAAGTGTTTTATGAGTTTTTTGTAAGTTCATGTGGAATATTCAAGTTAAAATGTCAATTATAATATATTTAGGTTTATTAACACAAAATTAGGCTCATTCGACTCGCCATAGTTGGTTTACTTGCAATTTGGAAAACTCAAATCTTGTATTTATTTCTGCAATGTATTTACTTAGGCCAGCATCCGAATAGAGAAAGGGTGCCCTGCGCATTTGACTAGCGCATATTTACCAAGCCCTTCGCATAGGCATATATTATTTAACTTTGCAATACTTTACTATTTAAGTCAAATGAATACATCATATTGAAACCTTGCTCGCATGATATTTGATATATTTATTATGAACCCTGCTCATTTAAAATATCCATATACCTCGAATAAGTCCCAATTTGCTCATTTATCAATTATACGTTTTCAGGAAGTGATTATTATTATATTAAGTTATACCCTGCTCTACTTACATCATTAGGAACATTTACAAACACTATTTACAGTTTCCAAACTCTATTGAATTAGTTTCCAAACTGCGTCAATGTTTTCTGACAAATTGAAACAGATTAGTAACTCACCCAAGTTTGCCGACTCAGCGCCTCACAAGATTAATGGTTTTTCTATTCACCCAATTTTTACGCTGTATTTCTTTACCATACTTATTTGAATGTGTATGCGCGCTGCGTAAGCCAACTGTTTAGGCTAAAATGTATCTATTTGTGCATTATATTTAGGAAATTATTGTAGCCATGTTTTCTATACAAATTTCCATGTTTCTGCAACTTTGGAAGTTTTTACTTCAGTCTTCCGACCAAATCTATGAACCAAGAAATTGACTCAAATAAGTTAGCGATAGAAACTTTGACTAGGAAGCTCGCTAGCTTTGCGCTTTTGTATTTCATGCTGTTTCTGATCAACAATAAAGTACCTGAGACAACTTCGAACCCCCTTTCCAACACGCAACAACAAAATAAACGTAATTGGCTGCCAGCAAGTGAACGTTCGGCTACAAGGAAAATCCAACCACTCTAAAGACCGTTGCTCATTACAGTCTTGGAGTTTCCGGAAACGGTGGCAGAGAGATCACTAACTTCGGTGGCTTCATCACAACAATGGATATTGTCATTTTACAACAATCCATTCACTTCAAATAGACTTTTCCAATCAATGTTTCCTTGAAATGGACAAACAACGGAATTGCAACGATTTGAATCCGTTGATTTATGATTTTGCAAGTTCAACGGTCCATCATTCTCATCTTCTGATCTGTCAGACACATCTGATGAACCGTTGCACAAAAGATTTCCACCCACTCACACCACTTCGTCCATTTTTCTGGCGAATTTAGATCATCCACGGATGTGTTTTTCATCTTTTTTCATTTATACAGCACTCACCTTGAAATCCTGCTGGCGCCTTTTTGTCGCCTTTTTAAAGCAGGGCGCCAGGCGCCAGGCGCCACAGAAAAAGGGCGCCAAGCGCCATTCCATCACTAGCCGTGGTGCCAATTTCAATGGCGCCACATCAAAAGCGCCATAACGCCTTTCGCTTTGGCGCCAGCGCCACGCCCTTTTTACAGCACTAGTGCCAACAAATTCGATCTAACACTGAAACAGTTTGCAAAAATATCTCGTGGAATTTTTCTCATATTGGAAATAGACACCGATGTGTAACGGAAGTTCTTGATGCCTTAAATAACCCACGCTCAAAAAAAAGTTTTGGTTGCTGACTTTTGATAATTACAGTTGAAAAATTTATTCGTTTTTGTTTTCATTCATCATCGTTGTGAAAATTATACGTTTTCACTTTTAACTATATGTTGCGTGTATCGTGAAGATCGTAAATTATTATATTTCTTTGCAGATTTTTATCTAAATATTGAACGTAATTTGAATCAAATGATTTATTTTGCTAATATGTTCATCAGGAACTTCGCAGCTGGATTAATAAGAATTTAATTGCAGTTGAGGCCAAATTCCTGTAAAATTCTGCAGTTTTAATGTTTCGAAAAGTGATAATTTGGCACTTATTTTGATATTTGTCACTTTATCCGTCACTCCAGAGTGCACTTTAAGGGGTGCTGTATCGCTAACAGGTTGAAATCTAGGATTTGATAATAAAAAATAAAAAATGAGCACATCCGGGATGGCTGGGAGCTTGCAATCGACACCATTGACCAGAATTATGGATGAATATAGAGCCACACATGTTAGCTTACCGTATATTTTTGAATAAATCTCCATCGAGTAGCTGTACACTTTGAAAAGGCTCCTTCAGATCAGATACCTTTAGGCGGTGTTTACAGACTACAGTATATTTACCGTATTTCTCCGTGTAAACCGCCCGGGCGTTATACAAAACCGGGGCACTTTTTACCAACCTTTTTTGAAAACTTGTATAACGCCCGGGCGTTAATTATTGAGAGGGGGGCGTTATACATAACCACATTTTCACATTTTATATACCTAGGCATTTTCATATTTTGTTTCCAACCTGCAGCTTATTCAATTGAAATTGAAAAACGTGCATGCGACGTTGCACATGCATGCACATTGCCGCCAAGCATAGCATTGATATAATTCAAATTGGGCGGGCATTTTAATATGTGTTATTTGTCGTGTGGTTTTTAAATTTTTCTTGTTTTTTGAAACCTTGTATAGCGCCCCGGGGGCGCTAAAAAGCTGTATAACGCCCTGGGCGTTGTGCACGGGGGGGGGCGGTTTACACGAGAAATACGGTAGTGACGACGCGACTGTTTTTAAAAAGTGTCATATTTCAATGGAAAAGTTCCGTATTTTCGTGAAAACGCAGTGAGCTATAGATACTAAAGGAATATACATGCATGCAAAGTTTCAGGTGATTTCTTCTTGTCGTTCATAAAGTTATAGGCTTTAAAAAAATTTCGTTGTCGCAAACCGCGACAAATTTGCGACAACGAATTTTTTTAAAGCCTATAACTTACGAACAGCAAGAAGAAATCACCTGAAACTTTGCATGCATGTATATTCCTGTAGTATCCATAGCTCACTGCCTTTTCACGAAAATACGGAACTTTTCCATTGAGATATGACACTTTTTAAAAAACGGTCGCGTCGTCACTAAATATACTGTAAACACCGCCTTAAGTATTTATACAACACTCTCTGTATAAGCTGACACACATAAGAAAAATCATAAATTCGCTTTGAATGCATTTGAGTTTGCCTGTAATGAGTTGCTATAAATATTTTTTCACCTGGCATATTGCCAAAATAATCACATCTACAAAACACAGGACCACAAAAACAAACATTCAAAGTCAAATCACCATAACAAATTGGCCCAGAAATACAGAGGGGCAGCGAGGAATCTGGCTCAAAAGCAGACAGCTAAACATTTTCAGCACAATTTGCTTGAGCAGCAGTTACCGGAGTAGGTGGGGTTGGATGGGGGTCAGCTTTCAGTTTTCTGTTTACCGTATTTGCTTGAATAATCCCCCTGGGGGATTATTATTTCGTCAGACTTTTTGAGCGGGGATTATTCAGGGGGGGGGGATTATTCAAGGGGAGGAATTATTATTTCGTCAGAATTCTCAAGCATGTTTCCATCAACTCATTTGACAAAACATGCTTTATTTACACAATAACATGCCATTCTTGGCCAATTGAGAGGGGATTATTCGAGGGGGGGATTATTTTTTCCTCACTCATCTTACAGGGAGGGTATTATTTGAGGGGGGATTATTTTTTCCTCACTCATCTTACAGGGAGGGGATTATTCGAGGGAGGAATTATTCAAGTGGGGAATTATTCAAGCAAATACGGTATTATATTTTCTGAAAATTTCTACCTTTTTTTATTTCCATTTTTCCAGCTCATTTTCCATTTTCTGGCAGCTGACCAATGTTTACCATCGCATTTCTGATTTCTGTTTTCAGAAGAATTTATACCTTTTCATTTTTTGATTTTCTGGAGAGTGCGCCAATTCTGGTGAGATAATTTGCAGAAATTTCGCTGGAAACAGAGAAATTCATATATTTACCTAATTGGAAAACCTGCATGCATTTTTTCCGGTTTGGCTGAAACAGAAAAGAGAAAGCTGAGCCAAAAAAATGAAAAAACTGGGCAGAAACACAGAAAATTTGCTGGAAAGTGGAAAATGAGGGGGGAAACCCCAGAAAAATTGCCAGAAGAGTGGCAAAATTAAGTGGCCAGAAAATGGGAAATTCACATTCTAGTTGTGAAATTGACTCTTCAAAAGCAACATTTTGAATTATCCCCCCCCTCACCTGCAGTTCAGTCAGAGAAGCTTTGAAGAAGTCATTTGATCCAAATGCACCCAATTTGAAGCTTTTGTATCCATTTAATATGCTTCACCGGTGGCGCAGAGAAGCAGTTAATGGAAGTAACTTTGAGATGGGCAAAAAGTGTTTGGGTGAAAGCCTAGCAGTTGACATAGGTGGATTTTTTATGATTTTTGTTTTTGAAGATTTTGCATTTTTAGCACTTTTTTGATGTCACCTGTTTTCTGCATAAAAGTGCTAAAAGTATTGTAATTACTCATAAATAATAATTGTAATAATAATAAAATTCATAAATCAGACTGTATGTTTTACAGAGAATTTCACTACATTTTCCTGTAACATATGTGATGAAAGAAGAATGTGATGAAAGATTAAATAGAACTATTTTCTTGTACTTTATTCAGCTTTGTGTATTGCAGATTCCACTGTAAAATATGCAGCCAGTACACATACCATAGAATTAGGTAACTATATTTTACCCTTTATCTTTACAGACTTCTATAGAGGAGTGGGTATAATTGTGGCAATTATACAGCTATTTATTCTGGTAATTTTGACTGCAATTTGGGTGCTGCACTATTCTATTCAATTTGTGGAATATCACAGTGATGATAATTATCCAAAACCTTACTTTTACTCTGGAGTTGTGCTGTTGATTCATTCTGGTGCAATTTTGATGGAGGCTAGTTTCCAGTATTCTGCATTTCATCGTACATAAACAGCATACACGCCAGGTCCGGCACCTACTTTCTGAGTGATTGGAACTGAACTGAACATGCACCATTCCTTTTTTCGTTTTACATTGCACAGTTCTGCGATGGAATGGGACCCATATATTAGCATCACATGTTGTTTATGGCAGGTGTAACACCCTTTGTTGGAACTTGTAAAATTCAATCTCAATTTTTCAATTTTTATTGGGTTCTGTATATGAGTTTTTAAGAGGTAGAATGCAAAAGAGGGTATACAATTAGAGTGAAATATGTCCATTATAAAACAAAATATCCATTCTCAGATAACATGCATCATTGGTATAATCAAGGAAAACACCAAAATAATCAAATATTACAATACCTATCAACTAGTGCTATTTTTCTTAATTGTTATCCATGTGGTATCATTGTTTTGTGCAGATTTTGGCGGTTTTGAAGATAAAGATCTTTTTGTTATTTATAACCCCCCAATAATTCGGTGCTATATTGCCATTGGATTCATTGCTGCAATTGTGGCCCTTTACTTGTACGTTCTGATGTCAAAAGTGAAGAATTTTTTGACAACTTATGATATGTATATGTTAGTTGGGATCTAATTTATTGTATGAGTTACCTATTTTATTTTTGGAGAATTTATTGTATGCACTCTTGAGTAATGGTGTTTATCAGAAAATATAATCAAATAGTCTCAGAAAATTCCTCAAAAAATCTAAATTATTAAAATATCTTAAAAAATAAAAAATATAAACAAGTATAAATGAGTGTTTTTTGGTTTTCTTTTCATAAAATGCACATAATTTTATGTATCGCTGGAAAAACCTGGAGAAAATATTTTTTTTAAATTTCTGTTTTTGAATATTATTAAAAAATGCATAAATAAAAATAAATTCGTAAAAAAATATAATTAATTAAAAAAAGAAAGATTTTTGACTGCTAATTAGGTATCCCTAAATGGAAATTCTCAACATAACTTCTCATTTTTTAATTTTTTATTGATAATCTTATTTAACTATTTCACTTTTACTTAAATAAATACCCTTTCCCACCAGCAAAACTCTAATGCGATCCCTATACAACACACAAAAGAAGTCATTCTACAAATTTATCAATTTGTTGGTAGCTTGCGTAGACAAGGGGGCTCACCACCATGGAGAACAGCCAAAATCTACAGATAGACATAAACGGCAGGTGACAATTTCACAAGTTGACAAGTGTGAAGGAAAGTGGTAAGTGGTAAGTGGAGTGATAAGTGGTATTCAAATCAAGTGACAAGTAAAGTTACCAATTATTCAGTGATCAATTATTAAGTCAAAATACTAGGCAATTTTATGAACTTACTTTGTCAGTGTTGATCAACTTTAACTCAAATAAGTTTCTACATAAATCTTGAACAAGAAAGATAAGAATATTATGTCTAAAATTTGAATTTAATCAAAGCGTAATTTTTTTAGACAAGCAAGCATTAATTTTTGTTTTTCAATATTTTTATATTAAAATCAATGACATTTCATTTTTTGGTCCATGCCAGCTTAATTGCATATTTTATTTTTGAAGCATAATTAATGACATGCTCCCTTCGCTTCACTGGTCTACCTATTTCATCGCAAAGAAAGATATTGCAGAAAAGATAACACAAGTCTGACACCCATAACTTGACTTATCACTTAGCACTTACCACTTACCCGTCACTTGTCCACTTGTAAAACTGGCCCCAGAACGCAACAGAAAAGCGCCACAGTGCCGTAGTTTCCGAAACCAGCACTGGCATGAGTAGCACAGACACTGTGAACATTGAATTGGCCATGGACAGTGTGGCATTGGATGTTTCACTGTCGGCTGAGCGTGAAGTCGTCGTGAAGCGTGAAGAGTGTGAAGAGGTGAAGAAGAGTGAGGATGGGCTCACGAGTGAAGAGAAAAAGAAAATAAGGTGTGGTGTTTTTGTTTGTGATTGTTGGTGATAAGGTAATGGGTTTGTGATGAACTGTGAAGCACCTGGATATTTGAATTCTGAATACCGTATTACCTCGAAATACCCCCAGGGGGTTTATTATTTCGCCAGCAAAATTTGAGGGGGGGGGATAATTCGAGGGGGGGTTTATTCGAGGGGGGTCTATTATTTCGCCAGAAATTTTTGGAAATTCTCCATACGCAGACGTAAAAAAATCGAACAATCACAGATTTATATGTGTTTATAGGCATATATTACTGTATGTACACAAAGACCCTTCCCTAACGTCACTTAATCATCAGTTTTAACGTGTGTTCTGCATAGTACAGATCACAAACTGCGGTATTTGTCATGTACGTTCACGTTACACTCAATTTTAGGGGGGGTATTTCGAGGGGGGTGTTTATTATTTCCTCAGCCGAAATTTAGGGGGGGGGGGTATTTCGAGGGGGGGGGGGATAATTCGAGGTAATACGGTAGGTAGATTGAGTTTATCGTGAATAGCAAAGTCACTTCATGGTTCTTCATAAATATATCAGGGGCCAGTTCCGCAAGGGGAGAATTGAAAGCGCAAAGGACAAAAGCCAAGTGAAATGGCAAGTAAATTGGCATAAGTTAAGTGAAATGACAAGTCCAGTGAAAAACAAAAGTGGAATTTCACTTCTCACTTCTCATTTTAGTTAGCTTTTACCAATTTTGCCATTTAACTTGGCTTTTGCCGTTTGCCATTTCACTTCTCCACTTGCGAAACTGGCACCTGATCACATACCCATTTAATTACATTAATGTCCGATTTGATTAATTTTAATAACATTTGATGAATCAGACAGTAACCTTTTAACAAATTGCAGCCTACACGAGAGTGAATTTTACAATGAACTGAATGAGGCAGAAATGGTCGAGTGTGAAGCCATTGCCAATGATAAAATTGATGAAATGCCAGAAGAAACAGAAAGTGAACCACAGAAAAAGGTGTCATTATTGAAAAATGGCCCCACAATTGGGGGTACAAGCATTTTGGTCACTGATGGAACACCCCCACCTGTTAGAGTTATTCAATCTGAGGGGGTTTCTGTTGTGCGCACAGATTTTTGATCTTGATGTGAATTTTTGTTTGACTGACTGTTATTTATTGTGTTATTGCTTGGACAGTTTTTTGTGCATATTTATTTACCTATATATCTCCACTTCTATACAAGGTATCTGCTGAAAATATTATCATGTGGTAGTGATGTGAAAAGTGCCAGGTACTTTTAGTTCATTGATTTGAGTTTTTTGTGTGAGTTTTTTTCAAAAGCATGGGTATTTTACAGATGTTGATTCAACACCTTCCCATTCAAGTTCGGCACCAATTTTTTTTCACTTTGGACACTCTATCTCTGGTTGTGGGGGGTAGCTGAAACTTGATGGGTATATAGCTGTAACCCCTTTGCTTTTTCGGTATCACAAACACGTTAGTCTTTTCTGGAAGATTTAGAAAGAAAGCTGAAATAGCTATTATACACCAGAAAAGCAAGTGCCAGAACTGCCAAACTTGTTTGACACTACCGGAGTTGTTTGGTACATACTCATACTCGTCAATACTCAGAAGAATTTTATGATGTTGTAATGATGTCACTGTTACATAAACAGCAACAGTAGCAACAGTGTTTACATAAAATGTTCGTGTCTTGATTGTAAACTTATGTAATGCCCTAGAATTTTAAAAATGTTTACATTCTTTGCACTACGATATTCTTTCACTAAGCTACAGCGTACAGGTATTTTCTAATAAACTTGTTCCAGTTGTTAGCCCCAACCACTTGTAAAGTGTAAAGTCAAGTGTCAAATGTCATGTAAAATGTCTTATAAACCTTACACTTTGGTATAAATACTAAAAACTATACCAGTATTTTAACAACTGTGCTTCACTCCTTCCACACACTTCACAATATTATTTTCTACTGTGTGCCATCGAAGCCATAGATTGGTAAATTACCTACAATAGCTTATTCTAACAAATCCTTATGGTAAACATGAGGTTTTTATCATAGTTGTTAAAACGTATAAACATTTACTCGATAAATACAGATACTCGAGTACTGTGTAAATATGTTTACGTTTCCCCCCAAAAAATACCAGTACTCACTTACTCGCGTACTTTTTGAAAGTACGCGACTACAGAAAACGTATTTTAAGTGGGCAGAAAATGTCATTTTGCCAGACAAAATGTGATAAACATAGGAGGATATTTTCCTAAGAAATATTTATCAGCAAAGATTAACACATCTTTGCTGTATTTCAGGGTAAAAATAGCAAAAATACCGATTTTTAGATTATTTGTGTGAAAAATACTAACTTTTACCATTTATGTGAGAAACAATACCCATTTTTACATTTTCCCAGGAAAAAATACTCAATTTTACGTTTTCTAGGGAAAAAGTATTTTACTCACTATTTACGCAGTGTAAAAGTAAAAAAATACTTAACGTTTTCTGTACCCGGGTGTGAGTAAAACAAAAATACTTTACGTTTATGTTTACTTGTCAAAAAGTTCAGTACTTTTAACAACTCTGGTTTTTATCCCCGTGAAGATTTCCAATATCCTTGCACATTAACACTGCCAAACCTAATTAGACGTCAGCTTAGCACTGCCAATCTGCGCTGGTGTGTCATGACTTGATACCATATTTGTTCTATTCTTATTGTTAGGCACCCTCCTATTTTTTTTGTCAACTTTTGCACCCATCCTTCTATTGGAGATGCTCTTCTATATTTTCAGCTTTTAGTTCTATACTGAACTTTTTTCAAAGTATACATAAACATAGTATTTTTACTCACCCCTTGAGTACAGAAAATGTAAAATATATGTTTTACTTTTACTCATGAGTAAAACACGTTAAAATTTACTTTCTACTGGTAAAATGTAAGAGTGAGTATTTTTAAAATAAATGTTACCCCAGTTTTTACTCAAATCACTAATTTTTATAACTTTCTTGCACATTTTCACCTTCAAGTTCACTAGTTCAAATACATTTTAGCCTTGTCAGCTATTTTTATCTACCTATATGTGTGTTAAAATACGCCTTTGGCTATTTTTCCCCTATTTTTATTGTTATGTTTATGTTTTATTCTATGCTTTTCCAGGTATTCAAAAAATACCTTTCGTTTTAGTATTTATACTCAAAAATTGGAAAATGTATTTATGTTTACATTTACATTTTCAAAAAATACCACTATTTTAACAACTCTGCTATTTAATGCCTGCACCCGCCTACCATATGTACTACATTGCAGTGTTACTTAAATTTCTAATTAGTTGGTGCTTCTGTTGAAATAGCATATAGCCATGTCACATGTACCTAAGTCAATTCATAATCCGTCATTGATAATCCGCTCGTCGAGGGGCGAGATAATAGAAAAACAAATGATTCAAAATGGGATATCAGGCTTCCCCGCCGCGATTTCTACAGTTGTTTAGATGGGGGGTGCACTGATACGCACACGTGCCCGATACGCACATATGCCCGTTTTTTTACTTGACACTTTTTCAAGTGATTTTCAGATATGAGTAAAGTGAAAAAAAGTTGCGCAATGACATTAGTAAACTTTTTTCACTTCACTCATATCTGAAAATCACTTGAAAATGTGTCAAGTGAAAAAAACGGCCATATGTGCGTATCGGGCACGTGTGCGTATCAGGCCTGCCCCGTTTAGATGTACGTACATTTACTCGAAAAATACGCGTACGCGTGTACGCGGTAAATACATTGACATATACTTTTTCAAAAAGTAATGTACTTACTTTTACGCGTACATTTTAAAAGTACATGCGTACAGAGAAAATGTATTTTTGTTGCTGAAATCACAAGGCAGTTTGGAAGAAATCGTATCATTTTTAAACAAAAAAAATAATCAATAAAAATGACATATATTGTGTCTTTCGGTGTAAAACTCACTCTCACATGTAAAAATTAGTGTAGAAATACATTTTCTAGGGGAAAAGTACTCGCTTTGACATTTTCCTGGAGAAAAAAATATTTTACTCACATTTACTCAAGTACGACTAAAAAAAGTATTTTACGTTTTCTATACTTTAGAAGTGGTGAGTAAAAAAAAAATACTTACATATACCTTTGAAAAAAGTTCAGTAATTCTAACAACTCTGGAGATTTCGCCCACCATTTGCTCGCTTGGATTATTTAGGCTTGTTTTCGACGGTAACCAGCCATTTGTGAAAAATGTGTGAAAATGTTAGTGAAAAATTTTTTCAGCTTTTTTCCATAAAATTATAGTTTTTTTCTTCAAAATTGGTGATGTTTTGAGGAGACGGGGCACAAATTAGGAGATTACCCCAGTATAACGATGGCAAACCCTCCAAAAAAAGTATTTAAATTTTTAAGTGTTTTTTCCCAAATGAATTTTCAAATTTTCAAATTTTTCCTGAAATTAATGTTCGAATTTCGAATTTAATTTTCGAATTTTCAAATCTTTTTTGGCAATTTTCGATTTTTTTGGCCATTTTCCGAATTTTTTCAAATAATTATCAAAATTTTTGGGAAAAATATTGAATCTGAAGCTTTAAACACAGAACTTGGACTGTTTTGGAAGTGGCTATACTCGGCAGACGTGCTAATCTACAAATAGATATGATTTATATCTTTGGCTGGCAGACAGCCAACTGAAAACTTGTGAACTGATTCACCACTCCACTCCGTTTCATCCTGACTCCGAACCGGTTCAGTCAGCCGTAAGTTCACTGCGGACTGCGGTTATGACGTCATGATGGAGTGTTACCACCAGAAAAATGTAGGGTGAAATTTCGCACGAGTATAGCACACTGAGCGTACTCAGTGCTAGTGATGTAAAGGCACCGGGGCACCGGTGCCCCGGTGCTGGGCACCGAAGGGCACCAGCACCGGTGCTGGTGCGGTGCCATTGCAATCTTCAGGGGTGCCATGCCGGTGCCGGTGCCATTTTTTTCAGAATAGCACCGGTGCCGGTGCGGTGCGGTGCCATTTGTTTGCCGGTGCCAAAGGTGCTAGCACCAGGGCCAAAGTAAAAGGCACCGGGAAAGGCACCGGCCAAGGCTTCATGTGCTGTGCAATTTTGTCCATAGTAGGTGCTTATTCATATTTCAAAAAACAGCGATATATTTACCCAACCGTTTTTGCCTACCGTATTTCCTCAAAATACCCCCCGGGGGTGATTGTTTCATAGTGCTCCCGAGAGGATGGGGGTTAAACGAGGGGGGTATTTCGAGGGGGGGGGGTTGTTATTTCACAGGAAATTTTTTGAAATCCTAGTACAAAATCGTGGTTTGTGATGTGCGCTGGGGTAGAAAAATGCATCAATAACTGACATGTATCAACTCCTGTATACTAATATTAGTACGTAGATGGTATAAACACTGTTCTAACGTGATTCCAACATTGTTTTAACTGTGTTCTGCAGAACGTGTGTTCGCAGAACACAAACTGCAGCATTTGTCATGTATGTTCTCTTTACACTCAATCTGGGGGGGGGGGTATGTCGAGGGGGGGTGATTGTTTCATAGTGGTCTCGAGAGGGGGGGGGGTCAAACGAGGGGGGGTATTTCGAGGAAGTACGGTATTTTGTAACCCTCCCATCAAATAAATATACCTACTGTGAAATCCATTATACCCGATACGTGATCTGATGAGCGAATTTAAACTTTTTTTTGTTGTATTTTAAATCATTTTTATATTTTATATTTATCTTACTTTTTTGTTCAAAATTTGTTGTCAGTTTATGACAAAGATAGTTCCATTCTCTGTACAGCAACGACTCCGATCAGTAGACAATAGTGGCTATGGACATTGCAGTGAATTAAATATTTTATCTTTGCTTCCTAAAAGTGATTGCCACATCATTCTGATCATTTTAAGTGCTCAACCATCAAAATCGGTTGAAAATTCATGGAAATATGCACTTCCAAAGGTGAGAGACCACTGAGAAACTGCCCGATATTTACTTCAGAAATTCCAGCCCGGTGCGGTGCCTTTCGGTGCTAGCACCGGCAACCCGCCGGTGTCCTTTGGTGCCGGTGCCATTTTTTCCAAAAGGCACCGGTGCCGGTGCGGTGCGGTGCCATTTTGTGGCCGGTGCCCCAGGGTGCCAGGTGCCCTTTTCATGCGTTGGCAAAGGTGCCGTTGCGGTGCGGTGCCATTTTTCCCGGTGCCTTTAACATCACTACTCAGTGCATACAGTGCTAACTGCACAAAATACGGGTACTTCTCAAACCAATACTCAAAACCACTCATATACTCCAGCGACATTACACCTACAATGAAATCTACCATAACCCATCTGAATAAAAGAACAAACAAAAAAATTTTCATCATATTTATCAAAGCAATTTGATTAATATGATGAAAAATTTTTATGTTTGTTCTTTTATTCAGATGGGATATGGTAGGTTTCATTATAAAGTGTAATGTCGCTGGAGTATATCTTTGATCACATCTCTTTTACTTATAAATGTGTGCAGTTCCTTTGTGCAGTCCCAGACACCTGTAAAATGCTCTGTGAAATGTCAAATGTTATGCAAAGTGTTTAAAGTCATGGAAATGCTGTGGAAAATGGCAAATATGTTTGTAAAATATTACGGAACTTGTTGAGTTGACTTGTGAATGAGCTCCTATTCCTAACCGAGGAAGAGGACGAATGTGAACGGATGAATGGTGACGTGAAGCGTCGTCTCTTAGTTGACGTTCCGCTATTTTATCAATGTGATTAGTTGAGTTGAAGTGAATTGACGTGAGTTAGTGTGAAGCAAATTTAGACTGTTTCCAAAAGGTTTTGACGAACGTTTTTATTTAGACAATTAAATACAGAGAAATAAATGCAAATAAAATATACGTAAATAAATGAATTAATTTACAACTAAATTAATTACTTAAATTAAATGTAAATAAAGCTCAAATTACCGAAGAAATAAGGCAATTTAAAGAAGGCACTTAATTACAACAAAAAGGCGATAATTAAGTGGCGCAGTTGTGAACAAAGCACCTTAACTAGCGCGGGTGTGACTAAGGCACTAAGGTGACTTTAAAGCACCAAGAGTTAAAACTTAGCACCAAAAATTAAGCGACTTAATAAAGGTGACAACGGCGCTTATTTAGATCCTAGGAAGAGATTTGTGTGAAGTTGACGAGGTTGCAAACACTGCCGATTTTAGCTGTGAGATCGGCTTTTAAGGGCCAGACCGATGGCGACCAGCTTGGTGCCAATCGGTCGGCTCTAATCTCCGATTTTTACCCAACATTTCCAATTGTGAAAGTTCAATTCTTGCCCGCTCGCTCTTCCGATGAAAAGCGAGCTAAACTGGCAAGATAGTGAAAATGTGAGACAAGCCAGACAGCATTTGAAATGGCGCGCGGGCCCGGCCCCTCGCTTGGGGCGAGCCTGCCGCTTAACATAAACATGTCTGCGTATTTGCGTGCAGCTTGTCAAGGAAATGTGGCGGAATGTGAGCAATGACTAAGATCTAAATATGTGAGCAACTTAAAGCGCACATTGTAAATATGATCGCTTGAGATATTAAATGGTGAATGTGAAGATGTTAAAAAATGGAATGTGAACCGAAATGGAATATTGATAAGTTGAATTAACTAAAATATAAAAGCGAACATAAGAACGTCAACTTAAATATTTAAAGTTTTACATTTTACGATAATGTTACACACTCCCGAAATGAGAATTAAAAATTAAATCTAATTTAATTTTAACACAGCCAATCACGGCACTTGATGTGAAAATAAAAATCAAACGCCTGTGATACTTTCATCACTCCTGTGGTAGCAGATCGTCGGCGTCTTCAACGCCGGCATTTTCCCGGCCCTCCTCATGATGCTCGTCCATGGGTTCGACGGCATCCTCCTCAGGCTGGCGGCCTTCCCTGTGCCCGTGCGCCTGGTCTTCTGGGGCCCCTCCTGGTCGACCTGGCCAGTTGGGGAGCTTCTCAGATTCCTCGACGAGCTGCTCGAGGGCTTGTCGGAGCGTGTCGGTCTCGTCGACGCTCGTCTTCGATGGCTCGGCGGGCTGCCATTGTTCCGTTGCTGCAAGCGGTTTGCTTGATAGCAAGGGGACGTGGGAGGTTGTGAATGAGGTCGAACATTGTGAAGTGATTGAGTTGACTTGGTCAAATGGTACTTAGGGGGATCTAGATCTTGAACGTGATTTTCTTCCATCTCTCCGAGCTCTATGTCGGACTGTGAAGCTGTTTGTTTGAGGAAAGTCACGGATCTTTTTAGATTGTTTAACTTTTGATTTGACCAGTTTTTGATTGACGTTATTGAATTTGTGAAAAGATTGGGGTATAGAGGAAAATGTCTGGTTTGACAATTGCTGCTCACCTGGGAGCCCTGCGACTCCAGCGAATCTCTTGAGTCGCTTTTGCAAGGGCTCGCGGTCAGGGATCGCGTCTTCCATTGTGACCTCCGTTGTGACGGGCTCTGTGACTGTGAATCTGGCATTTGGTGACGAGCCCTGCGTTTGTGACTCGCAGGGGGGTGCAGGTCTTGGGACCCGGCGCGCACCCGTCTCCATCTTGATTTCTTCGGCGGCACTATAACCGACCGGGGGAGCCGATCTAGGCTGTACCGGGCGTCCTGAAAGCCGTTTGAATGGAGAAACTCGTTTGAGGGGTGTGACAAACTTTGAATGTAACTGTGACGAACTTGACGTTTGTGTGACGGGTTGACTTGACAAAGCGGATTTGTTGAAACCGCTTTTCTGTTTCTTCTGGCGGTTATGTCGCCGTCGCTTACCGATTTTTCCTTGCTGAACGGACGGAGGCCCCTGTTGTTTGGGTTTTTGTCCCTTCTGTCCTTTCTTTGGAAAAAGCCCTTGATGTCTGGCAGCATACCCCTGCCGGTTACGAGCCGCCACTGCATGTAAACATAACCGATATACCCAATACAAGCGATTGTGATAATAATGAGTATAATGTTCACAGCTGTTTGAAGTGGCCCAGTAAGTAACGTATCTAATGCAGACGCACCACCTGTGACACTACCGTGAATGATGTGACCCAATTCTTTTCCTACACCTTCAAAATATGCACCAACTCCTTGGCCGATACCAGCAATATATGCCTGTACGGCTTTAGGATCGTTGGATTTTGTTGACATGTAATCGACTGAACGTGTGACTTGTTGTTCGAGTCGCTGCAGATTTTGAAAGTGGTGATGTGCAGCCATGATACTGAATGCAATGTCAGTCATGCTTACACCTGGTGACCCGGAAACATTTAGTGTGAACGGTTTCCACGAGCCAGCCCAGATTAATTTGATTGGGAGTTTTGTGACATGCAAGTTTGTTGGTCCATTTTCGTTTGCCCATGATTGATCATTTAATTGATAATATTTGTGATCTTTCATGAGACAATGATCTATTGGTGAATGTGTGATTAGATCATTGGTACCATGAGCAACAAACATAATATGCGGGTGGTCTGTTACTTTGACCGGCAGAAATTTATAACAAGTATTGTTATATTGATGTTGAAAGTAAATAATTTCTGCTGTGACAGGTTTACAATCCCAGAACATCAATATATCTCCATGCCATTCAGCATAGAGATTTTGACGTCCTAGCAATGCTCGCAAGCCAAGCGTGGGATTGAATGTGACAATTGCATGAATTATATCCAGCTGGGTTTGACGGATGTGACACAATTGTTGCCAGATGGATCCAAATTGTTTACGTTCAAGACGTGCAATTTTGTCAACTTCATATTGCTGACGGGCTGTGAGCAAGTGAAATACACCAACATCGAGGTTTGGTGCGAGCTTAAAATGAAGAGGAGCCTTTTCGGCTTCCGGCTTTTTCAATTTCTTTTGTTGATATCGAAGAAATTGAATGAATGCTGAGCCTTGGTCAATGTATTTCGCGTCTTTCAATGTATTTCGCGTATTTAGCTTGTAATGTTTCCACTACATAATGGTTTTGTGAATATTGCGCATCAAATTGACCAATCTCTTGGAATGCACACTGTTTGTTGAAAGCAGTAGCGTTCCATAAAGAGACGCCATTGTTGCTGTCGTAACAATAGCCGGCTTGTGGGTTGCAATGTGACAAATCTTGAATTTCGGAAACAATTTTCTTTCCGTCAAGACTTGCAACCACACCTTCTTCTATGTGAAAGTTCATCACCGTGTTACTCATATTGTGACAAAAGTAACAATAATCAATGTGAAGTGATTTGTTGGTACTCCACAATGCATGACCAATTTTTATCAAGGGTTCGCCTTTCCAAGTTTTATTTTGGTAGGCGATCATGCAATCGTAGGTTGTGACTCTGTGATTTTTAATGATCTCTGGTGGCAGCATAGATTTTCCGCCCACCAGACTCATATATGTGATTATAGTATGCTCTTGTTGAAAGCATCTATAAATGGGTGTCGTTTGCGGCTGAACACGCAACGTCCATATGGATATCACAATATCCTCTACAGCGGTAACTTGAGGAAAGTGACATGTTACTTTTTCCGGAAGTTGAATCGCGTGACCAGTGCGTGTTTTATGGCACAGATTGAAAGTTTTGTGATATTGATCTGTCCATGTGAGAGCGTTGGCTAATTTTGACTGTATTAGCAACGTGAGTACCATTAAATGCGACACATTTCCCCAGAACGAATATGTGCCAGTGTAGCGACACGTTTGACGTGGGTTTGCTTGTCTTGCATCTTGTTGTGAAGATGGTGATTGTTGATGTGATTGATCTTTTTGTGAATCATCACCATTGTCGGGTGGTGGTTGTGATTTATCATCATCTTTGACCTCAGTGTCGATTTTGTATTCAACACCGTCCTCTGTGTCGATTTCAAGAGGAACGAGGTTAGATGGAGATCTACGTGTGCGACGGCCGTTACTTGACAATACTGTGACTGCACGTATTTTGCCATCACTTGACACGTGTATTTCGTGAATGCGGCCCATTTGCCACATACCGCGTGGTTGTTTATCATCAATGATTAACACCACTTGGCCACGTTTGGGAGCCTCGTTGATAGTGCCCTTTTTCAAGCGTTGATTTTTAGCTCGATCTTTGAGTAGGTCGATATATACCAGAGCTCATCGATCCACTCATACCAGAGCACTTCACGGTTGTGACGAATTTGATCCCAAAGTAATATGATGTCATCTCTGTCTTTTTCAGGCACAGAGTTGAGTGCAATTTCGTCAATGCAATTGACATCATTGACACGTTAGGGTGTGAATGTGTAGGATTTTTCAATTTGTGAAGGGGTTAGATTGAAATATCCATCAGTTGACCCATCCCATTTCTCTTTTGGAATTTTTCGCATGGGCTTAATCGTGGTGGAATCGAGTTCCAACTCACGTTTTTCATCCATGTAACATGGTGGTGGGGTGCCCCAAAGAAAATGTATTGGGCGGAGTATCGCAGCACCAATGTCTGTGTTTGACAAATATGACAATGGTCGCGTGTTGACGGAGAATTCGACGTCAAGCATGACTGTGAGAAACTCATGCCATGTGAGACAACGTCGGCCACATGCTTTTTTGAGCAAGCATTTGACTAAGCCGACCATGCGTTCGTACACACCGCCTTGCCAGGGACTGTTGGCTGTGATAAAATGCCATTTTACGTCCGGCAGTAATTTGACGCAATTTTTGAACGCGGGGGCATTGTCGGACCAAATCGTGTCCGGCATGCCGCGACGCGAAATGAAACGATTTAGAGCCATAATTGTGTCGGCTGTCGAGACACTGTTGGCTGACTAAATGAATAGCGCATGTACTGAAGCATGTTAGCAACAAAATGTGTTGACTGTGACGGACGCCGTTCTGTGAATAAACTAACGGTCCCATATAATCAATGCCAACGTGTTGAAATGGCTTGATTTGTGATTGAGTTTGAGTTACAGGTAACGTGTGAAAATCAGGTAATGTGAATGGACCTCCTTCCGCTTTGCGGCATGTGACGCATTTGCGCAAAATTTTCGCAACTACTTGCTTGGCACTTGACAACCAGCAGTGTTCGCGTAAATCCGCTAAGGTGTGAAGCATGCCACTGTGACCAGCAAGTTCATGAAAGTGCATAACCACAAGCGTTGTTAACCACCCCGTTTTTGGTAGGTAGTAAAACAACGAAGGGTTTCGGTGTTCTTTGTGAGACACATGCGTGACACAATATAATAAATTATTCCACGCGTCCCATTTGAGCATGTGGTGCTTGCCCAGTTGCGCTTGTGAAATGCAACTGGCGCACTCCTCAGCTTGTGCAATGTGCAGCACATGTCGAAATGCTTCATTCAGGTCGGCTTGGGTGATAGCCTTTTTCAAATATTCACTGTCGCGTTTTGCAGCTTTATGCATAGAGCGATTGAGCCAATATGTTTTGACACGAAGCAAATAAATGACAGTGCGCAACAATTTTGACAGTGTTGAAAATCGTAGAATATCTATTTTGAACGGATTTGATGGGATGTGACGTTGCCGACTTTCAACAAATGGATTTTGAGGAGTGACATTTTGTGACAGATTGGGGTCCAAATTGACAGGCACTTGTTGTGCAAGAGCATTAGCAGGCTGTGAAGCAGGCTGTGAAGTTACTGCACCAGCGTATAACAGTCGACTTATATGAGTGTCGCCTTTCGCAAGCTCTTCGGTGACAGGTTGAGCTTGATATTGCGAAATGTCAACAATGTCTGCTGTGAAGGGTTCAGCAAAAAATGATGGTCGTGTGAACCACATTGTTTCAATCATTAGTTGATCAAAAGTACATCCTCGCGACGCGATGTCAGCCGGATTGTCTTTTGTAGCAACTTTGCAAATTTGAATGCAGTGCTTTGACATAAATGAATGGATTTTTGTGACCCGATTATTGACAAAAGTAGCCAGCGGCTTTGAAGTATATAGCCAGCCGATGACAACTGTACTATCGGTCCATAGGAAATTGCTGTGAATTTTCCATCCACCTAGCTCAACGAGTTCGTGATGTAAATAATCGATGAGCTGTGCACCAATTGTGACACCGAGCAATTCCAAGCGTGTGATTGTGAGGGGTTGACCTTGTTTTGATGGAAGTGGGGCTAATTTCGTACGAGCTGTGAGAAAACCACTAAAATGTCGGAAATCCTCATAGCCGTATTCATCAGGTGAACTCGCTTGTTGACGCAAATAAGCGCAAGCGGCGTATCCGTCTTTTGAGGCATCACAAAACACATGTAACTCTAATGGACGTGTTTTGTCTTTGACGTCAATGCCAAAAGAGTGAAATGAGCATGGAAATTTGATTTGACTAATGGACGAGAGATGTCGTTTCAAATCGTCCAGTAAGTCATCCGCTTCTGGGTCTTCGATGAGTTCGTCCCAGGTTGTGATATTGCACCTTTGAATTATTTGTGACACACGAAATTTCAACCGAAATAACGCGGGCGCTGTGATGCCAATAGGGTCATATGTTGAAGCCAGCAATTTGTTCAGATTGCGGCACGTGGCTGTGACAATGAGCGTGAAATCTTTCTTTGGAGTTGGTAGCGCGATGGTGTCTTCGATGTGATCGTAAACAAGACCCATGACTTTGATATATTGTGACTGTTTCGGGTTGAGATCATCAGGTTTGATTTTCTCAGAAACAACACGCGAATTTGTCATCCATTTGCGCATATTGAAATTTGCTCTTGCAAAAACAGCTTTAATTAAACGATAGAGCTGGATTGCATATTTTTCATCATCTACGCTGATAACTAAATTATCAACGTAAATGCTGCTGAGCAACAACTCCAATTTCGCTCGTTCATGTGAATCAGCGGGATGCATGGAAGCTAGTTCCGCTTCCAGGTGATATTTGATAACAGTCGACAAAATTGATGGACTGCATGTGAGACCAAATAGCACCCTTGTGAATTGCATCATTTGAATGTTATCTTCGTGAGTCGGAATGGTGTCATCACGCAGCCAATAAAATTTTGTGAAAGTGCGTGATTTTGGGTGAAGAGCAATTTGTAAAAATGCTTTCTCAATATCTGCTAATAACACAACTTTTCTGGCTCTGAAACGAAGCATTAATCCGAGCGCCAGTGGTGTGAGAACTGGGCCTCGAAATAAGCAATTGTTGAGACTTGGTTTACCGGCAGAACCATCATACACTATACGACATGTTGTCGATCTGCCAGGTGTGATGACAGGTTGGTGTGGTAAGATGTGTTCTTGCAAACCGTCTTGTGAACCATAGACGGGTTCTATGACGCCCTTGTGAAGTTGATCAGAGATGACTTTAGCGTATGTTGCGAATAAATCGGGATCTTTTCGAAACCGTTTCAACAATGACAGAAAGCGACGAAATGCTTCTGCATTGTTGGTTGGCAATTCGTGAATTGTTGATTTGAATGGCCAATCTATGCTATAGCGTCCAGTTTCTGGATCGAATGTAATTGATTCCAGAATTAACTGTTCTGCTATGTTGTCATCGTGTGACAATGGATCGTCTGTGATGCCTATTGACTCGAGACTGTGAAATTGCAATAATGTCTCTTGACCAACAGCAACAGCTGATGATGCGTGTGAACAGCATGATACCATGAATTGATGTGGCATAATGTCAGGTGTTGTGACAAATGACTGTGATGACGCATTTCCGCCAAGCATCAATCCAAGTATTGACTCAACTACTATCAATCCAGATGGGAGTTCGACTTCTGTTGGTTGAATATCGAACTTCCAATAATAGTCTTGACCAATGACCACATCTGGTTGACATAGTTTGTGACAAAACTCATCAGTCATTTCCGTCAATTCAAGCGGTTCCGCGAATTGTTCTTGTGCATGTTTACCGTACACAACGTAAATGACTGTTTTGTCTTCCTGTGACAAAGGAGGCGGGCATGCATATGTTGCCAAATTATCGACCGCACGCAATGTGAGCGGAATTTGTAACATATTGCACTGATTGTCGACGTGTTTGTAAATAGGCATGACGGCCTCGATTAAAAACGTATTGACTGTGACTGGCGTTTTTGTCGCAAACACATTCATTTGAAGAACAACGTCTCCTTTGTTTTCAAAGTTATACTCATTTGCCACGGATGCTTTGATGTATGAATATTCGCATCCAGTGTCAAAGAATATTAACAAAGGGTCTGTGACTCGATTTAATTTGGCGTCTTGATTAATTAATGAAGCCTGGGCCACTTGCAAACGAACAATAGGCGCAAAATCCAACTCACACTCTTGGTCGGCCTGCTGCCTTGTAGCGGCGTTGGGGTTACCATAACCCGCCTGTGCGCTCAGCACCTCCACCGTGGGCCTGTGACTGGGTTGAAGTGGCACCAACGATGACATCTGGTTCAGGTTGAGGTGTGGGTACACCTCGTACCGTTTCTGTTGGAAGCCGCGGATCTTGGCCTCGACGGTCTCCATGTCCATGCCGTCCTTGATGAGGCCGGCACGAAGCGTCGTCCACAGCTCGTTTTCGCTGTGATACTTGCGCGCTTCCTCCTGAGCTCTCGCCTGGAGCTCATTCGCGGGCTTCGGCCATTCGCCCATGTCCAGCGGGCCGTCCATGTCCATCTGGTACAGCGTCTGCTGTTCCCACCGAAAATCGTTGTCGTCCGGGGGGATGACGCGCGCGCTCATCGGTTCCGTGTGTGAAGGCGGATACGATGGCAGCGCTTGTGACGAAGCCGCGCCCGTTGTAATTACCTGAGCGTTGACAAAATTAGCGCTCGTTGCTGTGACAAAGGCTTTATTTTGTGAATTGTTTACCTGACGCCGTGCGGGTGCCGGTCTGTTAGGACAGAACGCCCCGTGATGCTGATTGATCTGGCGACAATAGTAGCAACTCAATCGTTGAGTGCACTGTGCTGTTTGATGACCTCTGCGTGTGCACCGCGTGCACACTTCGCCCAAAGCTTGCAGCAGATCGATGCGCTCTTTTGGTGTGACGTATTGAGGGCAATCGACGGTGTAGTGCTCTTTGATGCCACAGAACAAGCATTCGAACTACGGCTTGCGATAATCAGCAGCAGGTTGTGAGAACTGCTTTTGATTAGTCGCTCCGCTTGCGGGAGTTCTGGGAGGTTGAGTGGAATTTTTAATTTTTCCTTGTTGTTTACCAACGTTAGCATTTGTACCAGCAAAAGCAACCGTGTTGTGAATAGGTTTTTGCTTAGAAAAAGTATTTTGTGATTTATTTCCCTTTTTCTTTTGCTGTTGCCAACCACCTCCACTTTGTGGACTTTTTGATGATGAATTTTGTGATTTCTGAACAACATTTGAAGATTGTGAACCTTGCTGTTCAGTTTTCATCGCATCTAACCGAGCACGAGCAATGGTAGATAATGCATCAACAAACCTGACGACTGTGAGTTCTGTGTCGTCGGTTGCCGCAGTGCGCATCGAATTCCGGTGTTCTTCTGTGACGGCAAGAACAATATTATCGGGGAGATAACCTCGAATTATTCTTAAAACAGCACCAGAATCGACACTTTCGCCCATTTCTTTTAGTTGATTGAGAGTTGACAAAAGGGTTCTTGTGAAATTTGTGAGAGAATCTCCTCTTGACGAAGGCTTTTTGAGTGAATACAATTTATCCCAAAGGGCTGCTTGTACCCTATGCGTTTCACCAAAGTTTGATTTTAACATGGTGACCGCTGTGATGTAATCACGACCATCACCTTTTAATCTGGCCAGCAGTTCTGCTGCTGGACCGGTGAGGCTGAGCTTGAGGTACGTATATTTCATACCGTTTGACAAATTAGCTCTGTCGTGAATTTGAGCTCGAAAAATTTCCCACCAAGCTGCCCATTCTAACGGATCACCGTTATATTTGGCAAGCTCAATTTTAGGCAACTTTAACAAAGTTTCCGGTTGTGAAGGTTGAGAACTACTTCCCGTTGTGACATTAAGGGTAGGTTGTGAAGGGGGTTGAGTAGTTAAATCAACAGTGGACTGACCTTTCAGGGAAAGTATCAACCTTTCCGCGGATTTGATTTGTGCTTTGGCGGACGCCATTTTCGATTCCAGCTCATCCATGAGCATCGTCGCGTTGTTCGAGCCCGAGTAGAGTGCGCGTTCCAATTTCGCCGTGGCGCTCTTTGCCTCTTCGGCCGCACCGTCTTGGTCTCTGTCCAAGCTTGTGATGTAATCTTAAACGATGGATGTGAATCGTTCCATAGCTATGGACAGGTCCGAGCGTTTCATCTCGGCTTGGTAGACGTAGGCCTGAAGTAATTCCAATACTTCCTCCGCCGCGCGCAAATTTGCTGCGGCAGGTTGTGACTCGTCCTTGACGATTTTAGGAATCGGTTTAGTTGTGAATCGCAATACGCCATTGCGAACTCCAGTCAACGCCCGGCTATGCTGAGTCAATGGATGAGTTGTGTCGGCTTCATCTACGTTGCTCGAAGGCATGGCTGAGGCGGCTGGTGCGCCGCGTTGAGCAGCGTGTAAGCGTTCGTCCATAGCAAAATTCGATCGATTTATTGCTTATTAGCAAAGTGGTAGCTAGCTGTGAACGAAATAAAATAATAAAATAAATATTTTGTTACTTGTGAATTGTACTTATAAAATCGTAAGTAAATACACACGCGTTACTAACGATTTTGCGTCCAAAACTGTATTACCGTAACCTCATGTTGTGACAAACAATTTCCAATGAAATTTCACGCGAGACGACTTAATTAGAGTGACCAATTAGTTAATTAGTCACCCTGCTTGCTGCGCCATGTAAAATATTACAGAACTTGTTGAGTTGACTTGTGAACGAGCTCCTATTCCTAACCGAGGAAGAGGACGAATGTGAACGGATGAATGGTGACGTGAAGCGTCGTCTCTTAGTTGACGTTCCGCTATTTTATCAATGTGATTAGTTGAGTTGAAGTGAATTGACGTGAGTTAGTGTGAAGCAAATTTAGACTGTTTCCAAAAGGTTTTGACGAACATTTTTATTTAGACAATTAAATACATAAATGCAAATAAAATATACGTAAATAAATGAATTAATTTACAACTAAATTAATTACTTAAATTAAACGTAAATAAAGCTCAAATTACCGAAGAAATAAGGCAATTTAAAGAAGGCACTTAATTACGACAAAAAGGCGATAATTAAGTGGCGCGGTTGTGAACAAAGCACCTTAACTAGCGCGGGTGTGACTAAGGCACTAAGGTGACTTTAAAGCACCAAGAGTGAAAACTTAGCACCAAAAATTAAGCGACTTAATAAAGGTGACAACGGCGCTTATTTAGATCCTAGGAAGAGATTTGTGTGAAGTTGACGAGGTTGCAAACACTGCCGATTTTAGCTGTGAGATCGGCTTTTAAGGGCCAGACCAATGGCGACTAGCTTGGCGCCAATCGGTCGGCTCTAATCTCCGATTTTTACCCAACATTTCCAATTGTGAAAGTTCAATTCTTGCCCGCTCGCTCTTCCGATGAAAAGCGAGCTAAACTGGCAAGATAGTGAAAATGTGAGACAAGCCAGACAGCATTTGAAATGGCGCGCGGGCCCAGCCCCTCGCTTGGGGCGAGCCCGCCGCTTAACATAAACATGTCTGCGTATTTGCGTGCAGCTTGTCAAGGAAATGTGGCGGAATGTGAGCAATGACTAAGATCTAAATATGTGAGCAACGTAAAGCGCACGTTGTAAATATGATCGCTTGAGATATTAAATGGTGAATGTGAAGATGTTAAAAAATGGAATGTGAACCGAAATGGAATATTGATAAGTTGAATTAACTAAAATATAAAAGCGAACATAAGAACGTCAACTTAAATATTAAAAGTTTTACATTTTATGATAATGTTACACAACATTTCACATTTTACAGGGCAGTTTACATTTCAACGTTTTTGGACCTTTTTTCTGTTTTGTTTCGCTTTTTCATAAGCACCGCGTATCAATTTTTGTTGTATTTAGTACGTTGCACTTAAGAGTGCCTTGAATTGCCTGAAAAATTCAAAAAGTATTTTCGAATTTTCGAATTTTTTGAAAAATAAATCGATTATCAAGTGTTTTTTCTAGGGGTGAAATAAAAATTCGAAAATTCCGGAAAAATTCGAAAATTCCGGAAAAATTCGAAAATGTTTTTGAATTTTTGAATCTTTTTTTGCCATCGTTACCCCCAGTATGACTTCCAGTTAAATTGTCAGAATTCAACACGTCTCCATTTCACTACGCCCAGCCCCCTTGGCCTCGAGCCAGTCCCGCAAGTGGCAAAATACTTCATTCTTCAGTTTACTTTTCACTCACTCTTTACCTACTTTACTTTTAACTTCTTATTTATCATTGTATTTTATTTTTAACTTTACTCTTTAACTTTTTCTTTACTCTTTACTTTTTAATTTACTCTTTACTCCACTTTTTACATTACTCTCTACTAGTGATGTGAAAAGCGCCAGAACTTTGGGTCCAAGCGCCAAAAGCGCCATGGCGCTTTTCCAACCTTTAGAGACGAGCGCCAATAGCGCCAGAGAAAAATGGCGCCAAGCGCCAGAAGCGCCATGGCGCTTTTTAATTGGCGCTAGCGCCAGGCATTTTGTTCCTGGTGCCGGTCAAAAATAGCGCCAAGCGCCAAAAGCGCCATGGCGTTTTTCTTGGGCCTGGCTCCACAGCAAAATAGCGCCAAGCGCCAAAGGCGCCATGGCGATTTTTGCTTTGGCGCTAGCGCCAGGCGCCAGCGCCATGGCGCTTTTACGTCACTACTCTCTACTTTGAAACTTGCGGAAATGCTTCCTTGCATAGGCGGCGCAAGATCCCAATTTGTGCTTGCGACATTCACAATCACATTGACCGAAATTTGAATTTGTGACACTTTTTACTAGGCAAACATGCTTTCAGCTAGTGTTTCTGCTTGTGACACCGAAATTTCCGCTTGTGACATTCACAAGCGCACAAGTAGTGATGGAATGGCGCCATGGCGCTGGCGCCCTTTTCCCGTGGCGCCCTTGGCGCCTGGCGCCCTGCCCTGAAATGGCGCCAAAATAGCGCCAGCATGTTTTCAAGGTGAGTGCTGCATGAATGAAAAAAATAATACAGAGTTTCCGTGAATAATCGAAATTCACAATAAAAGTGGACGAACGGATGCGAGTGGATGAAAATATTTCGTTCAACGGTTCATCAGTCGCGTCTGATGGCTAAGAAGCTGAGTATGATGGACCGTTGAATTTATACATTTGGTGCATACATTTGCAAACATCAATGTATGGATTCAAATCGTCGCAATTCCATTTTCATCCACTTCAAGAAAACAGCCATTGGAAAAAATCTATTTAAAGTGGATGGGTACATCGTTTTATCAAATAACAAATTCATTGTGTCATGTAGTTTAATGTTTAGTACGGTATGCGAAAAAATTGTTGCTCGTCTCGTCTTTGTCGATTACATCCTGGAGAAGTGAATAAAGTATTGACTGTGTGCATTGCAGCACCGGAGAAACATTTTTAGCGCACACAGGGTATCGTACGCACTTAATTATCCTGGCGCCCTTGGCGCTTGGCGCCCTCTTTCCGTGGCGCCCCTGGCGCCTGGCGCCCACTTTTTGAATGGCGCCCTTGGCGCCTGGCGCCCTTTTTTCTGGCGCTTTTCCATCACTACGCACAAGCACTTACGCCGCCTATGCTTCCTTGTGTTGCTGTCCGGAAATTACATGCAACGCTAATATTTTTTATTAAAATTATCAGTTTCATGAGTGTTTACATATTTTCAATATACATACATAAATAAAATCTCTGAGTATAATTTATACAAAAAAATCATAAATACATATAAATAAAATGTATGTGAGACAAAAAGTGCAATTCCCCAAGCCATAACTGCTCAAAGACTAATTGTTGCTTAGACGAAAAATACTGACACCCATCATGAGCACCAGACTTGAATGCACTCCATATACCATATGTGCTTGAATAGTTCCCCCTTGAATAACTTCCCCTTGAATAATGGGGTCATACCACAGGTGTGGATGACATATTCATCAGACAAGGGTTTTTCAGCAGCTGAAACGCACAGAAAATGGTTAAAACAGCCATTTTTATCATTAGTGTGGCTATGTTCCAGAACAATAGAATGGAAAAAGCCATCGAAATGCATTTCAAACTCCACCTTGGCTTGACACTCACAGCTGGCTGGGTACCAAACTTTTTTAAATCTGGCATTTGCTGCAGAATTCAGCCTAGGAAATCATGATTTAGGACCAAGAAGAAAACAGGGTGCCAAATATGGTGATCGGCTGTGAATGAATAAAAAAATTTATCTGGCCCTTGAAATGACCCAGAGAAGAGATAATCTGTTGTGCCCTAAATATATGCACTTGTAGGGCCTTTATTGCCCTATAAGGACAAGATACCCTACTTGGCCAGATACAATGGTGAATAGCGAAATTATGAATTGTTTTCTGAAAATGTTTCAAGGGTGGTTATGTGGTAAACATGGGTTTACTGTGCTATTTACGTGAGAACAGATGCATTTCATGTTACATAACTGCACAGTGAGTTAATATTTTTATAAATATTTCTGACAAGCGGCAAGCATGTTAGTCTTTTAATGCATTTACCGTATATCCTCGAATACGTCCCCCGGGGAGTTATTTTTTTGTCAGAAGTTTTTGATGGGGGAGTTATTCGACATGGGGGAGTTATTCAAAGGGGGGACTTATTTTTTCGTCAGAATTTTCAGTAAAATGTATGATTGATTTACTGCAGAAATGGGGTAATATTGGTAACATAAATCATTTGTAGAAATACATAATTCACAATTCAAGCAGTGAAATCAATATTAATGAACTCTAGCTGCTACATAATACAAATAATAACCAATTAAACACATAAAATTGTTTTTGTAAATGTGATATGTTGTTAAATGTTTTATGTTAATTGTTAAATTTTAAAGTGGGGGGGGGGGGGTTATTCAACGGGGGGGGGGTATTTTTTCCTCACGCTCACAAGAGGGGGGACTTATTCGTGAGGGGGAGTTATTAGAGAGGGGGACTAATTCGTGGATATATGGTACATTAACACCTGTTTTTTAGCCTGTGCATGTTAGGCTTGATAATTTTCAGTTCGAGGCTCAGGTGTCTGTTCCACAATTTGCAAATACAAATCCAGCAATGTGTAACTGTTTGACATTTGCTTGCACCATGGCAACACACCTTAGTGACAATTATTTGTACACCATCAATCCCAAGATTTGGATACACAATTTACACTTTGAATGGCATTAGTCATAACAATTGCCACTTTGCTTGACACTTGACATAGCACTTGACATTTGTCATGGCAATTGACACTTTCCATGACATTTTACAAATGTATCCAGCACACTCCTTTACCTAGTGCTTCTACTGAAAATGAAAACCATTGTTATCAATAATTGTAACTTTACACTTGCAGCTAGCTAACAATACATACTACATGCAACTTTTTTAAAGTAATAGAAAAATGTGTCACAGGTTTTTCATGTATAGGTCTCTACTAAGTAGAGTATTTATACTAAGTTTGTATACTTTCACATTGTACTATTTTTATGTGTGAAAACATCATAAATATACTCTCAATACTTTTTAACTAAATTGACTGTAGTAGCTTTTTTACAACTACACTTACTAAATAAAATAGAATAAAATCATAAAATCACTCAAAAACAGTTTTATTAACTACCCAAAAATCAAATACAAAGGAAAACATAAATTTTATACACGCCATATTTAAAACTGTACCTAAAGTTCCTATTTTGTCTGATTGCATACACCATTAATTTGTCAGGAACTAAAAGTGCCACAAGCAGGCCCATATTTTCAATCATAAATTTTACTTAATTTTGTCCTACCTTTTGTCCTACATCCTACATATTGTCACCACTGGCACTTTAGAAGGTACACATGCTTGAAAATTTTGACGAAAAAATAATTCGCCCCCCCCCCTTGAATAATTGCCTCCTCGAAAAGTTCCCCCCTCAAAAATGTCTGACGAAATAATAATCCCCCAGGGGGATTATTCAAGCAAATACGGTACATGTGTAGGGGGTGGCGGGGGTAGCTATTATACGACATCATTGTATTGTTGAGTCATGTTTGAACTGATTTATTTAATTGTAATTAGCATTGGCTAGGCGGCCCACACACTATTCGGCAAGTCCAAAATATGAAAAATTCGAGTTATGCCTGGAAACGTCATCTGGGGCTACGGCAACCCCGTACATTTTTCATCAATATTTTGACCTCACAAGCTAGTTTCCATGGTTCCAATTTGAAAACTTATTCAAAAACTAAATGGGACGCGAACGTTGATTGACGCTTCCAACATCCTGTAACCGACCACTTAGACTCAGCGCAATAGTTTTAGGATGCAATTGAGGTGTCTATTTCTAAAAGTCGACAAGTCCACAAAATGCGATTTTGAGTAAATGCTCGAGGTTTTTGCCCGACTCGACTCAAAATTTTGGCAAATTTCGAGTCAGGGTTTCCATTGAATAATGTCTAAAATATCAATTTCGATATGAAATTTTGAACATATTTTTCAAAAATTTTGCGCGCGAGTGCGCATTTCCACACCGCATGCGTGATATATTGTGGATTGGCTTGGCATATGTATTGAATGGTGTTAAAACTCAAATTTCTTATTACCATAGAATTATGCATAATGTGCATGTGCATGCTAGTTTAGTGCCAGATTTTGGTAAACTCGTAAACTCATAAATCAGCTTTGATAAAATGCATTTGAGTTTACTGAAATGAGTTATTCTTCATCCCCATCAACTGCAGTTGACAGATATTTATGTCATTCTGGTAAATTCAAATGCGTTCAAGCCAATTTATGAGTTTACCAAAATCTGGCAGTAAACTAAGGTGTGCAGCGCCACATGTGAAACACACACACACAGTACACACCACCTCAAATGCATTGCACAATGTTGGCACTGATCCAAAAAAAGTTGTAAAAGACGTTGATTTTCCATCCCTAGGCCGATTTTATTTTTTCAACTTTTTTGTAGCAACATGAGTGATAAAAAGTTCTTTTTTTGCTTTATCTTGATATTTAAATGAACTGTTGGCATTAAGATTTTATCAAGTGTGAGTATGTGTGTGTGAAAACATTGGTAGAGAAACCAGTATCAAAAATTACTGCAAGGGTCATACCAAAAAGTAACGCATCCAGCTCGACTCGAGACTCGACTCGACCTTTAACTGGCTCGCCCGACTCGACTCGCCGACTCGACTGGAAAAAAAATTGGGGTTGCGACTCGAACTCAAGTTTGAAAAAATCGAGTTTCGAGCCCTACAGGCAGCAAAAAAATAAAAATAAAATAAAAAGAAAAAAGAAAATAAAAGAATAAAATTAAAATAAAATGTAAAATTGAAGAATAAAATAAAAATAAAATACAATTTTAATAAAAATAAAATACAATTTTAGTAAAAAGAATTTTACTTAAATCAATCCTGGTCATAAACTAAAATAAAAAATAAAATAAAAATAAAATGTAAAATTGAAGAATAAAATAAAAATAAAACAGAAAATCAAAGAATAAAATAAAAATAAAATACAATTTTAGTAAAACAAATTTTACTAAAACCAACCGGGAAAATTATGGACTTGTCGCCTTTTAGAAATCCGTGTCCACAGTTGACTTATCATATTTCTTGCGTTTTTTTCCATAAAAAGGATGCGGAGGATGGACTTGTCGACTTTTAGCCCAAAACTAAGTGGACTTTTCGACTTCTTGCCAATTTTTTTGCACTTTTCCCCAAAAATTTGACACTATCGTATATACCGTATTTCCTCGAAATACCCCCTGGGGGGTGATTGTTTCATAGTGGTCCCAAGAGGGGGGGGGGGGGGGGGGGTTAAACGAGGGGGGGGGGTATTTTGAGGGGGGGTTAAACGAGGGGGGGTATTTTGAGGGGGGGGGGGTTATTATTTCACAAGAAAATTTTTGAAAACCAAGTACGAAATTGTCGTCTGAAACGTTCGCAGACGTCAAAAAATGCAACAAAAACTGCCATTTATAAGGTTCTGTAGACTAATATTAGTATGTAGATGGTATACTCGGATGACATTACGCCGTACATTTTTCCGGGGGAAACACTCCATCATGACGTCATCACTTTCGTCTTCTTCGTCATATCTCGCCATCACGTCGTCATCATCACGCCTTCCATAAGTTCTCGGCTGGCCGTCTGCCAGCCGAAGACATAACTCCTATCTGTTTGTAGAGTTTCGTGTCTGCCGAGTATATGTACACTGTTCTAACGTGACACCGACATTGTTTTAACGTGTGTTCTGCATTACACAGAACACAAACTACCTACAGTTATTGTCATGTACGTTCCCTTTACACTCAATTTGGGGGGGTATTTCGAGGGGGGGGGTGATTGTTTCATAGTGGTCCCGAGAGGGGGGGGGGTCAAACGAGGGGGGTATTTCGAGGGGGGGTATTTCGAGGGGGGTTATTTCGAGGGGGGGTATTTCGAGAAAATACGGTAGGCATCTGAGGTCAAAAATTTATGGAAAATAATGAAAAATGTGCAGGAGTAGCCCCAGATGACGTTTCCGGGCCTAACTCGAAATTGTTATATTTTGAACTTGTCGACTTTAAAAATTATTAGTTGACAGAAATGCCCAGTCCACGAACTACTGTCTAAGGAGATAGACAAGATTTCGGTGGACTTTTCAAATTGAAACCATGAAAACTAGTTTGCTTGGCGCCAATGTTCTCAATAAACAGCACGCGGAACATTTTCCCACGCTCTATTCACATGTGCGAAGACAAAACAGTTGCCTTGCAGTGCAAACACTGATGACTTGCAAATTGCACCCATTTCATTCCATAAAACCGTAACTTTTGAAAGTAACCCCACAGTTTATGTCAAAACCATCAAAGTAAAAGTATATGTACTTTTGTCCATTGAAATATAACCAATTCATACATTCAATTTATCACACTTCTGGCCATGAAGTAAGTGATTAGGTGTGTTATTGATTGTGTTATATCACTTGTGCCCAGAGTTGTTAAAATACCCATATTTTTAGAAAGTGTAAGTGTAAGTGTAAATACAGATTCCAAATTTTGAGTATGGATACCAAAAGTGTAAGGTATTTTAAAAATATCTAGGAAAGTGTAAAAAAAGTGTAAGTGTAAATTTTTTTTAGAAAGAGCTCTCACTGTTGAGCATTAGAAAACACCACCGTTTTCACCTTCAGATCAATTTATTTGTCATTTTCATGCATTATTTCAGTATATTTCATGCATTATAGTGGTATGAAGTACCCTAATAATGGCACTTTTTCAGTGTTGATAATTTACTGATTAAGCAATGCGATACACACTGCTTAAATGCAAAATTGGACATGCAGCAAATGTCAATGCAAAAGTTGACTTTGTGTCCAGCTGGTGAATTTCCGTTGATCTTGTCCTTTTTACAAAAGTATGATGAAACTGTAGGATACCATAAGTACTGATCAAAGGTTGGAGATCAAAGGCTAGTTTGTACATTTGCCATATTTTATACATTCAATGCATAACTGCATGTGTGCACTATGCAGTTATTTTTTGTACATGACCCTATTTTATGCTTACTCAAAAGCATTAAACAAGGCCATCTGAAAGAAAAAAAATACACTTTCTGTACCCGGGTATTTTGCTCAGGAAAGTGTAAAAAAAGTGTTTGGGTATTTTATGAAAGTGTAAGTGTAAGTGTAAATATAAATACCCATTTACCCGGGTATTTCAGGTAAGTGTAAATACACTTTCGCAACTCTGCGTTTTTCCTTATATTCCAACAGAAAAAAAACTCCTCCCTCGAATAACTCCCTCCCTCGATTAACTCCCCAGTCAAAAAGTCACGGACGCTGACGGGCCGCTATAAAAGCCTGTAATTTTAACTATCATCTAAGCAGTCATTATAACTTTGTTTATACTGCAGGTATATTTTTAAAAAACAAGCTGTGTCCGGAGGCAAGCTAAATCCAGCTATTTTAGTTGAACTAATCATTAGCTACTTTTTTCTATCTATCATGCATTAGTGAAATAAAAATGTAAACATGTGGGTAATTAGGTATATGTTTAGTTCTAGCTATGACGCCATTTTTTGTGTCACCTATACAGCGTTCAAAAATATTCTTTAGGACAGGAGTTTTTCTTGGGACAGAAGTTTTCCATCCCGTGTCGGTGTGACCCAGTAAAAGACACAATTTTTAGACCATCATGTGAAATGTCAAATACCGTATTTCTCACATAGAAGGGCGCCCTTATATTTTTTCGTCAACTTTTTTACCCGCCCTTCTATTGGAGACTGCCCTTTTATTGAGTGCTGCTATTGGCGCTTTTTTTGTCGCTACTCTGCATCATTTTTCTCTCCGACCAGCTGCAACACTATTTGACACCAATAAATTATCTGGGGCCAGTTCCGCAAGTGGAAAAGTTAAGAGTAAAAACGTAAGAGTTGAGTCAAATGACAAATGACAAGTTATGAGTAAAGTTAAGAGTTAAGAGTTGAATAAAACGACAAATGATTTTACTCAACTCTTAACTTTTAACTTTACTCTTAACTTATCATTTATCATTTTACTCAACTCTTAACTCTTAACTTTTCCACTTGCGGAACCGGCACCTGAATGTTTTTCAAATTTTTGCACAACAGAACAGCATGAAGATCAGTTTACAGAAATAGGAGCTGAACCGACAAAATCAGCATCGACAAATCACAAATACTTAAAGATATCTTATCAATTCACTTCAGATTTTACTTCTCACTTTTCAACTTTCGGAACTGGCCCCTGATCTGGTCATGAAAATTCTTTCAAAAACATCAAAGTTCAGCCAAAGAGATAATTTCTCAGTGTAACCCATCCAACACAGTCATCACCACACTTTGAATGCATGCATGTATTTTCTATGCATGTAAAAATACACATTACCAACTCTGATGTACATTTATGTTCAGTCTGAGCTAATGATGTAAAAAGTGCCATTATTTTGGTTCGGAGTACAACGCCATGCGCTTTTTTGTGGCGCTGTAAAAATCAACAATATGACAAAAAAAAATCGAAAACATTTTCTAACCGTGTGCTATGATAACCACTAGAAAAACACTTAAAAATTTATTTTTTTCAGATTTTTTGTTGAAAATTAGTATAAAGTGTGAAACTCAATCCAAAACATCAATTTCACATTGTCCTTTTTCATGAAGAATATGGATCTTTTTCAGGTTGCAGAACATAACGCAAATGACATCTTACGTTGCCATTTTTAGTGGAACCACTTTTGGCTAAAATCCAAAAATTCAAAAACTGATTTTAGAAGAAAAACTTTTCCATAAGGTTTGGCATTGTTAAACAGATAATGCTTGCTTTGAAGCTCGCGCCATGGCACTTTTACATCACTAGTCTGAGCTGATTAGATAAATTGAAAGAAGCAGATGGTTCAAGGTGCACGTCTCAAGTAATCATTATATGTATTTGGTGTATTTACTTAAATAATCACACCCACTTGAATACACCCCCCCCTTTTGGATGAGTGAGTAAAAAATTAATTCCTCCAGTTTAATAACTCCCCCATTGATTTTAAGAACGACAATGCCCATTTGTTTTGAAAACAATTGTTGAAGTCAGACAAAGCAAGAGTTGTGTCTGGTTTAATTAATCAAATGCAAATGCAGCACAGCGAGGGCCAGCTGTAATTCTAGAGTGATGCGCCTTACACACCTGAAAAATCATATTGTAAACACCTTCTCAGTCAGGTGCGGCATACTATATTTTATTTCAGTTTGGATGTCCTAGCACTGGGTCATCAATGGGGGGCACCGTGTATGCAACATTTGTTGGCTTTTTGATGTCCCACAAATGTCCGGCACCCATCTGATATCTTGAACTATGGGGGTTTTATCTCCATGTGTTTTTGTGGGGGAGTTTGAGAGATGAAATTTGGGGGAAGTGTTGACACTGCCCCCCTCCCATAGTTGTTAAAACGTATTTACGTTTACTCGATAAATACGGATACTCGAGTACTGCGTAAATACGTTTACGTTTCCTCCCGAGAAAATACCGGTACGCACTTACTCGCGTACTTTTTGAAAGTACGCGAGTACCGAAAACGTATTTAAGCGGGACATAGAAAGTGACATATTGACAGACAGAACATGACAAAAATAAAACATTTTCCTAAGAAATAGTTAACGGGAGAACAAAACACATATTTGATATAATCTAGAGTAAAAATTGACAAAATTTCTTTTTTTTTACGTTTTCTGTCAGAAAAATACTTACTGTAAATAAATAAATACTTGCATTTTATATGAGAAAAATACTCATTTTTACGTTTTCTGTGAGAGAAAAAATACTCAGTTTTACGTTTTCGCTGAAAAGAGTATTTTACTCACGTTTTACGCAGCGTAAAAGTATTTTAAAAATGTACTCAGGGTTGAGTATAAATAAAATACTTTATGTTTACGTTTACTTTGAAAAAAGTTGAGTACTTTTAACATCTTTGCCCCCTACTATACACTGGTGGGTCTGCTGGGTAAAATTTTTCACAATATAATGAAATATAATTGCGATGATTACTTGCAATGCATATTTTTTTAAAACAGACATCAAAAAGCACTTATTAAGCGATTAAAAAACAGCGATAACTGCAGCACATGCAAAGCTGAGGGTTTTTTTTTGTCAAAAACATTCAAAGTTGTAAAAAAAGTTTAAAAAAACCCTGATCCGATTGCCGATACGAAAAACACAATGCTGATACTCAATCTGGAAAAGTCAATCATGTTTGAATCCTACTTGCGTTATACACCTCAATTCTGTCGGGTCGGGTCGGGTCGGGTCAGGTCTGGTCGGGTCGGGTCGGGTCGGGTCGGGTCTGGTCGGGTCGGGTCGGGTCGGGTCAGGTCTGGTCGGGTCGGGTCGGGTCGGGTCTGGTCGGGTCTGGTCGGGTCTGGTCGGGTCTGGTCGGGTTGCCAACTCTACTTGGCACCCGCTTAATACAGATTCTCTTTACTCCACCACATGGCGGGCCAGCTCATTGCTAGCAGAGCACCCGTCTAAATTCAAATGTAACAATACCTAAGTATGTTTGTGCTTTTTATAAACAAGCAGTCTGTCTATGCCATTGGGATTTTGTTTTGCAATTTGCTTGGTAGTGCATTTTTTAGAATGCGTATTTAATGTGTACCGTATTTCATCATGTAAAGTGCCCGGGTGTTATACAGAATCGAGGTGCTTTTCAGTAAACTTTCCTGAAACTTGTATAATGCGTAGATTTTTCGGGGGCCTTAGGGCTTAGACAGGGCAACATATAAAGTCTACATTTATAAAAATATTTGTTGATACCCGGCATGCGCTAATTCAATCATAATTAATTTATTTACATATTTGTAAATACCCGGCATGCTGCTAATTCAATCATAATGCTAATTCAAAAAACCTATGACGCCATCAATTATAACATTCCTTTGTTCAAACTAATTAGATTTTATTACTGTTCAGCATATTCGGTCAAACCACAGTTGTTAATCTCTACTTCTATTTACTCAAAAAACTTGAGTACTCAGTAAATATGCATATGCATACTTTGAAAAAAGTATCTGTGCTCACCTGAGTACGGGAAACAGTACAAATATTTCATAAGTTTTTCATATTTTCAAATTTAGCTTTTTGATTTCAATATTTAGAACTACCGTATTTGCTTGAATAGTTCCCCCTTGAATAATTCCCCCCTCGAATGACCCCCCCCCCCCCCTGTAACACGAGTGAGGAAAAAATAATCCCCCCCTTGAATAATCCCCCCTTTAAAGATTTGATTAATTTGTTGTACCTAATTTTAACAAAAATGTCACGTTATTGTGTTTATAAAGCATATTTTGTGAAACGAGTTGATAGAAACATGCTTGAAAGATTTGACGGAATAATAATTACCCCCTTGAATAATTCCCCCCCTCGAATAGTTCCCCCCTCAAAAATAATTATACGAAATAATAATCCCCCAGGGGGGTTATTCAAGCAAATACGGTAGTTTTCAAATACTTTTCATATAGGTCATTTTTCCCCCCTGGACAAGTTACCCCATGTTCAGACGTTGTCCAGTGGACAAAATCTAATGGACAAGTTCTTTCCGTTTTCAAAAAAGAACTTCTGAATACTAGATTTGGCATTTTCAATTTTTTTGGGGAATATCATTATAAAACAATTTCCTTTGATGGCCTACCAAGCTGTTTATCCACCAGTATGGATGAAAAAAGCCTGTTTTAAAACAAGTTTTTTCAACATGACATTTCTTCAAAACCAGACATTTTTTCCAGACGAACAGAAGTCTTAAAGTATGAATAAATGACTAGCTAAGAAGAGAAGGTGCGTGCATTGAGATTGATGTTTCGTACTTTTGAAGCATGCGTCTGCTGAAAAGTTCATTTTACCGTATTTCTTCTAATACAAGGGCGGGTCTCCAATAGAAGGGCGTCTCCAATAGAAGGTACACTCTTTCAAGTTTATCTGGACCACGAAATAAATACAGGGTGGTCTCTAATAGAAGAGACAAAAACTTTTGGAATTGTGCCAAAAGCACAAAAATACAAAACGTGGCAGATTGTATCAAATGCTGGTTTTAGTGTCCGTGATCCATTGATTTGATTCTATTTTAAGATCAACTTTCGAATGAATTCCTATGAACTATCATTTTTATGACCCGTTAGTGATGAAACACTTCGAAAAACCGTTACAAACTTGAAATAACTAGCCTGAAAAAAATGGCGAAAAACAGAATGGCGGCTTCCAATAGAAGGGCGGGTAAAAAAGTTGACAAAAAAGTAGAAGGCCGCCCTTCTATTAGAAGAAATACGGTATGTCGATTTGTGAATTAGTGTAAAAACGCAGTGTCTGCCGCTGCCACATGCAGTGATCAAACCTGCTCCTCTTGTATAGAAAACAACTGTCTTAACCTACCTAACTTTTTGGGGCTTATATGCTGCGCAGGCAATGCCCTTAAAGTCGGCAGACGTATTGCCCTACAAACATTTGCGTCAGTCTCTCCAGTGGAGAGTGCATGACGGCATTAGGTATTGTGACACAATATTTTAACCATTGGAATAGATCGGGTCACGTATGAAAACTTGGCCCTTATCCCAGTTACAAGTTGCGTATTATACAAATGAGAGTGAAGACTGAAAGTTAGCTAAAAATAGTTAAAATTTGCTTCGCTTTGCCAATTTCCACCTTCATAATCGCTATTTTTGTTTATATACATGGTTATATAGCTATTGTGAGCCTATTTTATTCATATTAATAGCGGATTTCGAAATTTTGGCCGGCTGCCAAGTTCTCTTTTGTTGGAACGGAGCCAACGAATGAAAAATAAAATAAAAACAAAAACGGTAGTTTGAACGGTAAAACGGTAGTTTGAACCGTCAAATTCTTTACGAGCAACGTTGAAAATGTAGATAACTAGGGCGTGGGACGCACGGACGCAGCGAAACGTCCATTTTTATTTTAATATGATTTTCTTTTTCAATTTCTAGCGTCCGCGTGGGACACAAGTTTCGTTGTTCGCTCTATTCAAGAGCGAATTCTAACTCTCCGATTTTGTAGGGTGAAATGTCCGCCGACTTTAACTAACTTGACGCGAACAGCAAAAATGTAACGATTTTTTTGCATGTTCAGCGACCCACAGTGTAGAGAGTAGTGATGTAAAAGCGCTATGGCGCTGGCGCCTGGCGCTAGTGCCAAAGCAAAAAGCGCCATGGCGCTTTTGCCGCCAGGCACTATTTTCCTGTGGCGCTATTGGCGCCTGGCGCCATGCCCATGAAAAGCGTTATGGCGCTTTTGGCGCTTGGCGCTATTTTTGACTGGCGCCAAGAACAAAATGACTGGCGCTGGCGCTATTTTGCCCAGGCGCCGTTGGCGCTTTGCGCTATGGGTCGGAAAAGTGCCATGGCGCTTTTAGCGCTTGGCGCCAAAGTTCTGGCGCTTTTCACATCACTAGTAGTGAATCGCCAAAGCCCACCTTGCCGGTGTATAGTAGCGGGGTGTTACGCCTATTTATATACCCCTTAATTATCAGCTCCATATCAGCTCAGAAATTTAATTCCGTTTCCATGCAAATATCGTTTTTCCCTTTTCCGTTTTTGGCCTTTCATTTTTCCGTTTTCCGTTTTAGGGCAAATGCAAAACAAACTTCCCGTTTCTGCGGCTAGAGAAAAATAAATTCCGTATCCATTTTTCGTAAAAAATTGTTAAGCCGGAATTGCAGCTCAGCGGCGTTTGACGTGAAATGATGACGTCGTAAAATTGATTACATCAAAATAGACAAAGGTACAGCATTGAAATTTCAGAATTAGATAGTTCTAGTAATTGTGTGTAATGTCCCAAAAAAATTTTATCACATAATCATTATTTAAGTACCGTATTTCCTCGAATTACCCCCGGGGTTTTTTCCAGAGTGACAATTTTGAGAGAAAAACATGAAAAAAATGCAACAATAACCACCATTTATAAGTTTTTACAGCGTTTTATAATGATGTGGATGGTATAAACGATGTTCAAAACGTAACACAGTAAGTGTTTTGAACGTCTGTTATGCATTTCCCGGACCACAAATACATAGTGCCCATTTTGAGGGGGAGGGGGGGGGGGGGTATTTTTCGAGGGGGCGGGGGGGGGGTATTTCGAGGGGGGGGGTAATTTCGAGGAGATATTAATTTTGACATAAAATTAATAACTTATTAAATAATAATCATTTTCTTATTTTTTTTAGGACATTACACACAATTACTAGAACTATCAAATTCTGAAATTTCAACGCTGTACCTATGTCTATTTTGATGTAATCAATTTTACGACGTCATCATTTCACGTCAAACGCCGCTGAGCTGTAATTCCGGCTTAAATACCGTCCTAGGGTGCAGGGCAGATATATTTTTACATAAAAATGACCGTAAAACATATGTAGTCAACAGACTTTTCATTATCCGTAATGGAACGCGCACATCATCATTAACTTGTGTTGCTCCAAAAACACCAAATGTTGGCGCTGAGCCAAAACCTGAATACCGCAAATCCTCGAATA